>NW_020869084.1:640856-645856 GCF_003789085.1 Penaeus vannamei | reverse complement strand
ACTATCACTATTATTAGTAGTGTTGCGGTTGTTCCTTTGTTATTATTGCAATTAGGTTTATTATAATGCTGTTGATGCTAATGATTAGTATTATTAACATTATTATTATTATCCTAAACATTATTGTTTATAAATATAATTGTATTATAATTATAATTATTATTGGTATTATCATTACTATTATTATTGATTATTATCACTATCATTTTCATCATTAGTAATAGTTTTAACAGTAATAGCAGAAATAGTATTAATAGTAACTATTATTATTATTATGGTCATTATTCTTGCTGTTTTTATTGCTATAATAATATTTTGCATCATCATTATTCTCATCATTTTTGCTATTATAACTATAATAATAATAATTATTATTATTATTATTACTATTATTATTATTGTTATTATTATCATCATCATAATCATAATCATAAACATACAACTAATAATAATGATGATTATGATGATAGTAGCAATTGTCATAATAATGATCTATTATCATTATATCATTATTGGCGTTTTATTGTTGCTGCTGTTATTATCCTTTCATGTTTTATTATTATTGTCATGACTTTTAACATTTTCTTATTTTTCATTATTTTTATAATCATCATTATCTCTTTATCTCCTTAATTGATGATGGTATTTAAAGTATCACCATTAAGGTTACTTTTGTAATCATCATTAGGATTACCTTTATTATTACCATAATTTAACATATTCTCATTGCCATCATCATCATCATTAATATCATTATCAAGATTTTCATACTGAGGGTCGTGATGCGTTGGGGCTAAGCGGCTGGTTGCTCGCCTGACCCGTTTCCGGCCACTTTTACTTGGCATAATTATTATCATTATCATCATCATATGGTTACTGTGACCCTTCAGACAAAATCTCGATTTTTCGTTTACGTCATTATGTGATGGCTTAACTATTTGAGTATCGTTTAAACCAACTCGATCATTTCCACAATTACCTGGATATCTGAATCTTTTAAAAGGAGCAACCTTGACTGAAAATATTGCGGGAATAGAAATTGGGGGATTAAAGTAAACTCACGACCTTACAGCTACATTCACAACATCCTGTGCCACTATTTTTTTGATATAATGCTTTATCAAGCCCGCGCTTAAGGCTTATTGCTTGACTTCGACGTAATCGGTTCTCTAACATCTTTTGCTTCATTTCGATAAAAGACTGCTTTCCCAAAAAAGGATTCCGTTATATTGGTAGGTACTGAGAAATCTTTGTGTGCACAACAGGCCAATAAAGCATATGATTATGAAACGTCCAATTTTTAAACAGGTTTGAAAGTTGGGTCGAGGGAAATTTCTCTTAGGAAATCTCGTACACCCTACCTAGAAATCCTTTAAAAAATCCAGAAATCCTTAAAATGTTCTTAAAAAATTTGAATATCTCGGCAAAAGCGCAGAATACCCTTAACATATACTCAATTGATTTGATAATATCACAAATGATCTGTACCAGATTTTAGACGAAATCAATCATTGCGGAAAAGCGAGCGAATTTGAGGTCCTGAACTACAAAACCAGGTCACGAATTTAAATATGATTTTTTCATAAAATGTGCTGTCTTAAATAATCCTATAAGTTTAAATTCTAACATTTCTATATACAAATTTAAATCCTTTCAAATAACATATGTATAAGAATGCTCTTGTGATTCCCAGGACCTCAATCGGATGGCGCAATATTTGTTTACACAGGTTGTTTGCTGCCTAGATAGATAGGGTCAATCAATTCCCATCAAGAAAGGCGATATTGACGGAAAAGGTGTTAGTGTGAAAGTGCCTGAAACGAGCGAGCGATTTGCCATGTGTCACCAGGGCCACCA
Organism: Penaeus vannamei; assembly: GCF_003789085.1. Lineage (NCBI taxonomy): Eukaryota > Metazoa > Arthropoda > Malacostraca > Decapoda > Penaeidae > Penaeus > Penaeus vannamei. The sequence continues at coordinate 643,999 of NW_020869084.1, read as the reverse complement.
GTGGCGCCTGCTACAGGAACTGGTCTATATCTCCACTGTTAGGGGGTGCAAGTGAAGCTCCCTAGTCGGCAAAGGACTGGGCAGTCCCACGTTGGTGCTGTTTGCTATCTCACACCCCCAGTGGGTGGGCGATAGCATTCCATAGGGGCGAGAAGTGTCCATCTTGAAGACAATTTAATCTATTTATTACTCATAATCAAGAAACAGGAAGAAACAGCTATTGAATTGAAAATTCATTTATATGAACGTTTTAATGTGTTCTTTGATTTTGACATGTAGGTATTTTTGTAGGGTTTATTCAAATAACCTGGGACATGTTTTCTTGTCCATATGTTTGATTTTTGTTAAAATAATAGAAAATGAAAAAGAATATTTTCTTTCGATTATCAAATTTAACTTCACCTCTTTTATCTTTAGATCAATAAATTTAGGCATATTTTTTTTTCTTTTTTTACCAGCATGGCGGCTTTGGTGGAAGTCCTTTTTGCAGAAATTGTTTGTGCTCAAACCTCTGCAAATAATGTAACAGGTGGCGTTCAGCTAGCACAATGGTTGCAACACTTGTTACTAACGTCAATCTCGTCTATAATCTACCAAACGCAGTGGTAGCTAGACCTATGTCGTAGGTTTTACTATTATTGTTCGAGGAAAAGCTAATAGCTCATATCCTGTGACACCTGAGTACGAAATGGCCGAGGGATTCTGGCTTTTTCTCTTACCATATCCCTAGTCCATCGCGATCCCGGTGTTGTATTCGTTTGCACGAAGTTTCGTGTTAGGGTTGCAAAAGGACGATCCCGAAAGTCATATCCATTATTTTATATTTTATCATTAAAACACGGAAATTAAATTATGAATGTTATGCACCAATCGTTATCGTCTCTGCTTGCAACGTTTCGGACCTTTTCCTTGCTGTTTTTCGTATTTGGCGCCATTCGACTTTCCGCGCCAACCAGAATGGACCGCCTTCCAGTGCTTTCTGAGTGCCAGAGAATTGTTTTATTACAATTGGTTGAAGATCGGCCAGTCATTCAAGACAAGAGCTCAAGCCTCGGCTTGAATGAGAAGAAGAGGAAAGCCTGGGAAGAACTAACCGCTTGCTTCAACGCCAGAAACCCTGAAGAAACGCAATGATCTGTGAAGCAGCTACGAAGATGTTTTGAATACATCAAAAAGAAAGTAAGTAATTCAATTTGAAATATTTGACAGTAGCTCTGAGCAACCATCATTATTATTATTATTATTATTATTATCAAAACAGGACGTTTAAAATATACTTTTCAACTTATATTATGTATCTATTTACTCTACATTAAAAAACACTATAATCTTCGTTAGTTTTGAAGTGTCAGTAATAGTAAAAGTAACGACAAATGATATTAATAATAATATAAATAAAGCATTCTGGGTCTTAAGAAATGTACAAATGTATCACGCAAAGAAAAAGCTAGAGTCGGAGATAGAGGAAATTTTGGCGCCCAAACTTTACCTTGATGGCGGGAAAGAAAATATTAAATTTGAAATATATGATAAACGTGGCCTAAGATTTAATTAATAATTGTTTGTTCGTATATTATATCAAATTCCATAAACTACTAATCATACCCAACATTGATATAATTAAGCTGAACAAACCATATATCAATCTTATATGAAAATCCCCAGTATAACATGTGGAAAAAACTTTTTTTTCAAATCAAATAATAACCAATAGACTTTGAAATAACCAATAACCTGAACTAGTAAACTGAATGTTAAAATATCTCTTAATTTGTTCTGTTATTCAGGTTAGAGAGAAATGCTTCGTATGAAGCCTTATTATGAAAATGAGGTTAATCAAGTTCATAATTATTTAGGATAATCATAATAGGTTCAATGTTTTGCAGAAGAAATAAGGATATGCAATACAGATGCAAAATCAGGAAAACTGGTAGTGGACGACCAGAGGCAATTCCAGAGCTGAGCCACTCATTGGACCTGAACTTTTAATGGCTGATGATGCCTTTGAAACTTTTACGTCACCCAGTGGATGAGACAGCAAATATTCTTTTTTAATTTTTACAATTACCTGATAGGTCTCTGTGTATTTTGGCAAGTGGACTTAAATGTATGTGTATTAGGGCCTTTATTTTTTTTACCTAAATGTATGTTTATGTCTATACATTCATCATTATTTTAGTTACTGTTGACATCCATCAACCACAAGCATCATCAGCTGCTTCTCCAGCTGTCACAGTTCCAGCTCCAGTTTCACTACCACTTAGGGTAGTCACCTCCAGCTGATCCATCTCCGATTTTTTTTATCTACATACCGTAGCTGGGAAAGTGGCTCGTGAAGCAAGAATGCTAAAAATGTGTATGAGCTGTGCGAGAAAAGGCAAGATGAGTACCACATGCACAAGATGCAAATAAAGCATGTAGTGAAATGAAAATGTTGGCAGCCAAGATGGAAATAATGAAGAAGCAGCACGGAAAAAAGACGGAACTGTTGAAGCCTAGGATGGAGATGATGATAAAGAAAGATGAATGTGAAGAAGCCACTATCACCACTTTAAATAAAGTCTCTCAAATGCTAGATACTGTCAATAACAATTTACAAATTTCTTGTGATAAATTTAGTAGTTAAAAAGAATGCTTTAGCAGCTTATGAGTAGATGACAAACAGCTGTTAATTTGAAATATATATTTACAGTATTGAAATTTGTATAAATACCTGGAGAGAGATACTATTTGAGGAATTGCCATAGTAAGGCATTATCTATTGTCAGTTAGTTTGAATAAGTGTGGAAGGCTTCATTTTGATTTTTGATATTTGCATTTGTGTGTTTGCATTCTATTTATTATTCATTTATTACCAAATTAGACACTGAATCTTATGAATAGAATATTTCAATCAAAAGACTTTATTACAGATACATTTTATGCATATGGATTAACTTTGTTCTAGTACTTCCATGAATAAAATAATGGAATAAAAAAAATGTTTCTTTTTGATGAATATTATTCAAACCATAAAAAAATATCTGAATGTACAGAGAAACAGGAAATAAACATTTATTCTTTCTACAAGGAACATGAACATTTGATTATTGATGTCATAATATCATATACCATTCAAAAACCTAAAAATATCGTTCTGCTAT
>NW_020869084.1:633356-635856 GCF_003789085.1 Penaeus vannamei | reverse complement strand
AGATCAAATACCAATTCTTGATATATATGGTTTTGTCAAAGAAAGCTGCAGACGATATTGTTTGAAGAAATAACGCCCTGTAGCATGTTCCAATTCCTAAGCCCTGTCTCCTACCATTGGGGGGAGCTCATCTGGTTATTTTCGTTCCCTAAATTGGTGACGTACGTCTTTAAGAACTAATATATGGCCCAAAGGGTCTTACCAAGCATGTTGGCATCAGAGTTCACGTCTACTTAGCCCTATTTCTGCAAGGTGTTTCACTTTCACTGCACTTACAGGAATGAACAGCTCTTGGTTATGTAGCCTTTGGTGCAGCTGCACTGCTTTAAATGTGTTTTCCTGGTTTCTCAGAATAGGATAAAGGGTGTTTCAACAAGCAACAAGACGGCAAAGCAAAGGGCACTTGGTATAGGAGGAGGCTAATAATAGAAGGCTACTGAGATTAGAACAGCTTCAGCATGGCAGCACGTGAAGGAAGATTTTGGATGAACATAGGGTAGAAACTGAATGATGTCAAATACCTGATCCTGGGAGATATTCAACAAAAAAACTCAAATTTGCTTCAGGCTTTCCTTTGATTTTCAAATTTTGATGTCATCTGTAGACTTTATCCTTCAAAATATTGAAATATGTGTTCTGTTTTGGTATGAAGAATGTCGAATAAAGCAATTTTTGCCAAAAAGAAAAAAAAAATGCATTCATTTAACTTCCCTTGATAGTATGCCTAATAATGAAAACTATGGACCATAAATGGTTTTAAAAATGAGCACAGAATTTAAAACCAAAATAATGCAGAAAATCATACTTTACTCCACTATACTGCTTGAAAACAAAGGGAACGCAAATCTGTTATAGAATTTTAAAAGTCTTACCGTTAAGGAGATATTCGCCATCAAAGCTCAAATCATGTTTTCCTTTAAATTTGAATTGTAGATGACCTGTGTAGAGTTTATTCTATATATTGAAAACTCTTTTATATATTTGTATGGAGAATATCTAATTGAGCATTTTTGCGAGAAAAAAATTAATGTTGCACTCATTGACCTTTGGCTTTAATTGCTGACCTACATGGGCATTTTCAGCCTTGGCAAACAAAATATTCGTATTCAGCACGAAAAACCGCTCAAGATAGACCTATTTGCTTGCTTTTACTCAAAAATGCTTCTAGAAACTTAAATCTTGGATTCTGTTGCAGGAATCTTTAGGCCTCTCCTGCAACATTCCTCAGACATACGTTCCAGACATTGCTAGGCTCTTCTGTGTGCTATGAACTACTGGAGGTGTTCATGCAAGGGTCCCAGTTTCCATCAAAGCTTGTTTAGTACGATCCTCTCGCCTAGCTTACCTAGACAGCTGAGAAGAAGAAAGATGGGGTGGTTCCTTCCTAGGATGGGACTATGCCAACTTTTTCAGCTCTCAGGTAAAATGAAAGTTTTCTTAGTTCACTCAAAGAGATCAGGGCATCTACGTTATCAGGCTCGGGTGTCTTGTCTCTCAGAAGAGCAAGCCTGCCTGGTTGTAGGTTTTATATGTTTGTCCTCAATTCAGCTGGCAGGCTGTTGCTCTTTGTTCTGACAGAGAACTTCACCAGCCTGTCTGCTTCTGATTGAAGATCATGATGTCCGCATCTTGGGGCTGAACAACTGGTAATTTTTCTAGACCCTTCTCTTTGGAGGGCTACGTTGCCAAGGGTTCTTTGCCTTCGGAAAAGCTTCCTGCACATGTTCACTTTGTGGTTGACCTCCTTTATCTTATCATTATAATACTCTTCGTCTTTGTAGTTCTTGCACCATGGCCAAGTTTTAGGAATTGTCATTGTTTCTAAGACAGCGAACTAAGGCATTCTGGAAGGCTTGTCAATTAGCCTTTGTCTTACATCTGGGATTGTGCTGTGATGTTTTTGGGCTGGACCAGCATTCAAGAGGGTGGTGACAGTGCCATAGGGTAACCGTTTCATCAACATACCACCTGTTCCTCTCCACCATTGTTGCAGTAGCGAAGGATCCTCCCCTCATATGCGATGGTTCTTGGCTGTTGAGATGAGTGATCTCAGTGAATGGGAATGTCTCAAGGACGTCAGCTATGTGAAGGCCTGTCACATTTGGTCTCCAGCGGGGATCTAAGATGGGAAGGTATGCACTGAAGTGTTCCCCTATGATCACTCGGTTGATATCTAATCTCTGGCAGTCTGATCTGCTGTACACATTGTTCAGCTTGAGGAGCCCCTGACCAGATATATCTCAACAGGGAAAGATTTAACACCATCTCCACAGTGCGACGGGTCGACTATTAATCCATTCGCCCCAGAATTTTCCACTCGTCGTCGGACGGGATTATTTTTCAGCCATGTGGGCCCTCGCATGATTGAAGGAAATGGCTTTCATTCAAGATGAAATAGTTTTCATATCCCAGCATTGAAACCAGGTAAGAAATGGAATTCAGATTAGTTCTTAAAATAGCGTCGCTTTTCCGAGGATCATTCTGAGATTCAAACACTTTT
>NW_020869084.1:620856-628356 GCF_003789085.1 Penaeus vannamei | reverse complement strand
CAGACTGATATTATTATATAAGTCAATCATATTAGTATTGTTCATGACCATAAAATGTGAGGAATTTAGATACACCTTTGTCCATTTACTTGCTACTCCTATTTTCTTTTAGATATTCAATTTAGCTTGAATTACGAAGCACTGAAAGCCATTCTAGATAAGATGGGAAAAAATATATATATACACACTTCCATCAAAATCATTTAAATAAAATTACTAGATATACAATCCCCATAACTTCACCGTAACCGGGCAATAAAGCCCCGAGGTAGTTGAAATTAATAATTGTTTTTAAAAATTACCAATTGCAAAACGAATGATCCTTAACCAATCACTTTGTTATGTTACATGCCTCTAAAAGTTGCCATTTCTCTATTCTCATTATCCAGTATATTAAAACCTTTACACGTTAAACTATGAGATACCAAGAGAGAGAGAGACAGACAGACAGAGAAGAGAAGAAAAAATAATAAAATAAAAACAGCAATCAACATCCCCCCCCAAAAAAAAAAAAAAAAAAAAAAAAACATACCACATACAACACGAAGGAGAAGACAACCAACATGGCCAGCACCGACGCCCACACCCCATGGGACAGCGGGTAGTAAAGACTCTGCCAGTTGGACCCGAGCGAGGGCGTGGCCATGCAGAAATCCGTCTTGATCTGCTCGTACGTGAAGGTAAAATCGTAACGCTCTTGTCGCTGCGGTAGAAGGATGTGGTAGATCGCCGCCATCATGGACTTCCTCTCCATTACTAAGGACGTCACCTGGAAAAATGTCAGTGTCAGGAAAGGTGTTTTGAGGATGGTATTAGTGGTAACTGTGATTATGAGAATAGTGATAGGTGTAATAATGAAAACGTAATAATGGTGATGATTACATAATGATGGTAATGATTGTGCAATGATGGTAATGATTGTGGAATGATGGTAACGATTATGCAATTATGGTAATGATTGTGTAATGATGGTAATGATTATGATTGTGATAATGATAATCACAGTAGTGATAACAGTCACAGCAATAATAATTATAACAACTAGTAGCACTCAGAGAGCGCATACCTCCGCCAAGGTAATGGAGTCATTGATACAAGGAAGATATTCACACGAAGAATTACATTAAAAGCACCTCTTTCTCATGTACAATGGTGACGTCCGTAAACATAACCTCCTTAGGGTGGTGATCATGCAATGATATAATAATAGTTACCCTTATTGCCAAAACAATAGGCGTAACTGATGTAATCATGCAAAAAAATCCTGGTTCTGGATCATGATTCGGATCACAACCAAAATTTAGTGCAATCTATGTAAGGGGAAGACACCTCCGGTAACTGCTTGTTCATAACTTCTTGAGATATCCTGCTAACCAATGAACGAACAAACTAAATTAATCATCACGACGAAAACGTAACCTTCTTGGCGGAGGTAATAATAATAATGATAATAAGACACACACAAACACATATAAATGTGTGTATGCAAATACACACACACACACACAAATGCAATCCTATATTCAACTCATCGTGAACCACGAGACAACAGCCACTACCCCCCAAGCCCCCCGCCCCCCCCCCCCTCGACGCCTCACCTCGCCCCCCTCCCCAACCAACCCACCACGCCCCCCTCCCCCTCAACGCCTCACCTCGCCCCCCTCCCAACCAACCCCCCCCGTCCCCCCCTCCTCGACGCCTCACCTCGCCCCACCCTGCGACGGGAAGGACGGCGAAGGAGAAGTTGAGCGCCCCCGCGATGGTCGTCAGGAGGAGGCCGTCGGAGCCAGAGTAGGTCTTCTGGAGGGCACCGTCGGGGGCCTTCGTCTCCTCCTCGATCCAGTAGGGGCGGAAGGGCAAGGCCGTCACGCCCACTTTGGCTCCGTGGAAACTGGGGTTGAAAATTGGTTTAGTTAAAGTTTAGTCAAATTTGGTAGGATATTGGTTAAAGGGTCAGTCAAAACTGGTAGAAAATTGGTTAAAATTGTTAATGTACAGTCAAATTGGGTTAATATTCAGTCAAAAGCGGTAGATACTTGGTTAAATTGGTTAAAACTGGTTAATGTTCAGACAAACTTGGTAGGATATTGGTTAAGGGTCAGTCAAAACTGGTAGAAAATTGGTTAAAATTGTTAATGTGCTGTCAAAATTGGTAGGGATTGCTGAAGGCTCAGTAAAAATTCGTAGGAACTGGCTGATGTTCAGGTAAAATTGGTAGGAATCGGTTAGAATGGTTTAATGTTTAGTCAAATTTGGTAGGGCATTGGTTAAGGGTCAGTCAAAACTGGTAGAAAAGTGGTCAAAGTTGTTAATGTTCAGTCAAAAGTGGTTAAGGTTAAGTAAAAATTGGTAGGAACTGTGATAAGGTTCAGCCCAAACTGGTGGATATTAGTTAGATTGGTTAAAACTGGTTAATTGATTGAGGCTCAGTGGAAGGCAGTCGAAGTTGTTTTTGTTTTCTTTTCTTTCTTTCTTTAAGAGGGGGGGGTCAGATACGATGTTTTTTATTTCTCGTCGATTTGTGTATTCTTGCTCTTCGATAGACAGAGAGATAATAAATATATAAATAAGTGGGTAGGTAAACAGATGAATAGACAGACTGCTAGATATATCTGTAGATAGATAAATGCAACCTGAATTAAAAAATGGCCATGGTACGTATAGAAGAGACAAGCCATATCCTGCTGGGATTTCCGCCGCCCAAAGAATAATGTTGGACGATGCTTCCTCTCTGGCTCTTTGAGATTTAGATTTTGGTTATACTATAATAATGATGATAATATATGATAATGATGATAAAGGTATATGGTCAGCTATATAGATATTCCGTTAATGATGGTATGTAATCTATTCTACTTTAGTTGTGTGAGAGTGAGAATCTGTTTGTGTGTGTTTGCCTGTTTCTTTCTTAATTTTCTTTGTTAGTTCCTTTGTGTGACTATTTGTTAGTTTGCTTATGTATTCGTTTATTTTTGTGTGTGTGTGTGTTTGTTTGCGTATATGTGTATTTCTTGGTGTGAGTGTAATCTATTTCTACTTTAAGTTGTGTGAGTCAGAATTTGTTTGTGTGTGTTTGTGTGTGTGTGTTATTTCTAAACTGTTGTTGTTAGTTCATTTGTATGAGTTTATTTGTTTGTTTGTATGGGTGCGTGTTTGTTTGTATGTTTCTCTTTGGTGTGAGTGTATGTATGTGCATTTGTCTGTTTTTGTTTTGTGTGTGTGTGTGTGTGTTTTTCGTGTGTGGTCGTGTATATCACATGTATACGATTCTTCAGGGGCCATAGTTAAAAGGCACACCCCATTCAGAGTAGGAAGTCAGTCTTTTGTACTGACTACTTCTCAGTATAAAACGAAATATATTAAGTATATCACAAAACACCTACACTTCGTAAATAATTGATCAGACTCAGGGGCGCTTCCCAATTCACTGATGACGAAAAGACCATTGTCAAGTTACACATCTATTATCAAGAACAAAACCTTTGCTTCGATACGCAAGTGGAAATGTGTTTTTGATTAAAGTGTCTCGTAATAGTGCACTGTGAATGAATTAAAAGGAATGCAATATTTCACACAGCATTTGCCAAATTACAAAACAGATTGTAACACATTTATTTTCAGGATCATGATTGCCAGCGCTGATTTATTAGAAACAACTTATAGCATGTCTCTTACTGATATGTTATTAAGGTATGTCAATGGCAATTAAGTCTTTACACGCGGCCATTGATTTTATATTCATTCAGTTATTCATATATTTACAAGTGTATATGTATTCATATACATATGTGTGTGTGTGTGTGTGTGTGTGTTGTGTGTGTGTGTGTGTGTGTGTGTGTGTGTGTGTGTGTGTGTGTGTGTGTGTGTGAGCATACATATGTACATACATGCATATATATATATATATATATATATATATATATATATATATATATATATATATATATATATATATATATATATATATATATATATTATATATATATATATATATATATATATATATATATATATATATATATATATATATATAATATATATATATATATATAAAGGTGTGTGGCTGTTTGTGATTTAGTTCATAATTGTTACTCTGTGTGCCTGTCTGCGTACTGTAAGGGCGTCCGTGTGTAATTATTGTTTGATTCGCGTTGTGATGCCAGGAGTTTTAGTGTATTGTTCGTAATGAACCTGGCTGATGCGGTATTAATTTCTTTCAGTTTGTTGGTTTGTTTGTGTGTGCGTGGTTCCCTCACTGCTGCACAATACTACAGTGTTGGACGGACAAGAATGTTTCTAAGCTATGTGTTCAGTGTCGTGTACAAGCGTTTAAGTTCCTCCCAGGAAACCCATTGTTCTGTTGGCTGTGTATGTATATGTTGTCTATATGTGCATTAAATTTATGTCGGTGTGTAGTGATACCAAGGTATTTGTTGATGGTATGTTGGATAACTGTTATGAGTGACTGTGTAAGGAAATTTAATGGGTGATTGTGGTGTTTATAGATAGATAGATAGATATACGTATATATATATATATATATATATATATATATATATATATATATATATTATGTATATACATATAGATTGTGTGTGTGTGTGTGTGTGTATATATATATATATATATATATATATATATATATATATATATATATATAATATACATATATATAATATATATATATATATATATATATATATATACTATAGAGAAACGTTTATTTGTAACTCGATAACCAAAAAATACCAATTCCTAACACTCACTTTTCAAACTTCTCCGGGAACAGCTGGTGGCCGCTTCTGACGGAGAGGCCTCGACCCGACGTCCAGGAAGCCACCTCGTCCACCTGGCTCCCATCCCGACCGTAAGGAAAGTGTGTGTATATCTTCACTCTGCGGGGTATGGCACTGCTGTGTAAGTACGTCACTGCAGATGAGTGTTTAAGAGATGCAGTAATTAGGAAAGATTTTGATAGGAAATCACTTTTAAATCACCTAGGTCTGTCAAAATAGTCTTCCAGGTTCATGAATAGAGTATTCATCATGGAGAAGGTCCAGGAGGAGGCGAGGAGCCGGCGGAGCTCCTGAAGGGGGCAGGCGGGTGACGACCAGGAGCCTCGTGGCCCACACCAGGAGGCGGCCCCGGAGCGACGACTCGGCGAAGGAGGCCAGGAAGGCGGGGTCGTCGCTCGGTACGACCACGTTCACGCACCACGACGACATACGTAACTGAGGAAAGAAAAATGAGATATGAGATATTTCATAATCCAGTGGATGTTCTGTGGCTTTATGTCTATGATTAGGAATCATTACAGTAATTAATTATTTTTTTCTTTTCTTTATTTTTTTTTTCTAACAGATAAAAAAGCAAACCCACTCTAAAACACCATTCCCCCCTGTGTAAATATCAATCAAAAGAAAATCAACGCTATGAACAGCAATTCAAAAAGAAAACACGAGACGCACGCTCCGAGCCTCGCCGACCACCCGCGAGAGCTCCTTTTCGGTCGCGTTGCCGTCGAGGTCGTCCTCCGCCACCTCGAAGACCCCGACTCCCCAAGGGGCGGCGGTTCCGTGCGCCAGCTTTAAGTTTGGCTTGTGGGCGGAGGAGAACTACGTTAGAAGCAACGTTTAAGAGGAAAAAATCAAGGAAACATACAATCACATATATATATATATAGCTATACACGAATGTGTGTGTGTGTTTGCATGCTTGAATTTACATGCAGCACACAAACACAAATAAGTAAACAGTACATATGTATATACAGATAGATAATCACCTGTAGAAGGGCAGAGGAGGAGGCACCCTGGGTCAAGAAGAAAACCGAACAGTCAGGCCGTGACGAAGCCTCCAGCACAGCCCCCAGAGCCTGGCTGGCATGAGCTAGAGTGGTACTTCGTCCTGGGTTAATGTACAGAAACGTAACAGTGAGATTTAATCATGGATATTCACAGACACACAGTAACGCGAGACAAATGAAATGCTGCTATAATTTCAGTTTAGCAGGGTTTAGCTTTATGGTAACGATTATGTTCCTAAAGGCAAGCATTATCACATATAAAAGCACAGTGCACTAAAGACAAAGTAACATATACAGAACATTTCAAACAAGGGTCGTGTCGAATTCGAAAAGGAAATGCCCCTACTCGAAACGTTGTGAATTAATGTTTCCCTAATCATCGTGGCAGTATCTTTTCAGCAGCAGAGACGGGAATAAAATAACTTACCATTAGAGAAAGATACAGCGGACATTCCAGCCCGGAGACGTTCGTTAAAGAGAAGAATCAGGAAGGCCAACCAGCTGATTTCTTGGAACTGCACCATCCTGCTTCCTAGGAGAAGAAAAGTTAAATAGTGTCGATATTTTTATTGTATTCTCTCTCTCCCTACCTCCCCTAGTTTTCTATTTACACAGTATCCTTGTATCTGAAAAAAAAAAAAGTGGAAAAGCCATCGTTCTACCAAACTAAGGGAAGGAGATGTATGTGTATCCGAAATGAGGAAAACGGAAAAGGGAGGTTGAGATGAAATACTGTTTTAATGTATGGGTTAGTTGCAGGTGGTTTTGTTGTTGTCTCTCTCTCTCTCTCTCTCTCTCTCTCTCTCTCTCTCTCTCTCTCTCTCTCTCTCTCTCTCTCTCTCCTCTCTCTCTCTCTCTCTCCCTCTCTCCCTCTCTCCCTCTCTCCCTCTCTCCCTCTCTCTCCCTCTCCCTCTCCCTCTCTCCCTCTCTCCTCTCTCCCTCTCTCCCTCTCTCTCTTCCACTCTTCCTCTCTCCCTCTCTCCTTCCCTCCCTCTCTCCCTCCCTCCCTGAAAGGCAGCCTCAAAGAGAAGTGTGAGTCATTGGCTGTTTGTCATGTGTCATTGTGCGTATTCTCTTGCTGTATTTAGAATCCTCAGGTGACTCTTGCCTTTAAAATCTAATGCAAAGGTTTTTCTTTTCTTTCTTTCTTTCTTTATCTTTTTTGTATTTTGTAACGCACCGGGATAGAGAAAATTCGCGTTTGGCACAGGTGTATTCCGTATATTTTCATATTTTGATATACATTAATTGATAAGTAGATTTATTGATTCATCGATTGTCTGACTAATGAGTACTTTGATGGAATTAAAGATAAACAGAAAGATATCGAGATAAACATGTAAATGAATTGCAAATATAGAGATAAACAGTAAGAGTAAGAGTATCAGTAAGAGACATGCTATAAGTTGTTTCTAATAAATCAGCGCTGGCAATCATGATCCTGAAAATAAATGTGTTACAATCTGTTTTGTAATTTGGCAAATGCTGTGTGAAATATTGCATTCCTTTTAATTCATTCACAGTGCACTATTACGAGACACTTAAATCAAAAACACATTTTCACTTGCGTTATCGAAGCAAAGGTTTGTTCTTGATAATAGATGTGTAACTTGACAATGGTCTTTTCGTCATCAGTGAATTGGGAAGCGCCCCTGAGTCTCATCAATTATTTACAAAGTGTAGGTGTTTTTGAT
>NW_020869084.1:600856-603356 GCF_003789085.1 Penaeus vannamei | reverse complement strand
ATATATATATATATATGTGCTTGCGAGCGCTTGCATTCCACGCCCACGCCCCCCGCCTCACTTCCTCCCGGTGGCCCTGCGCAGCCCCTCCATGATCGAGGGACCGATTTCCATGCAGTCCGCCAGGGTCTGGAACACCTTCGAGTCGGAGTCCCTGAAGAAGTTCCGGAAAGCGACTCCGTAGGGCGGCATCGTGACTCTTCGGGTCGGAGGACGTGCAGTGGCAGACCATGGGAGGGAGAGGAAAGTTTAGATACAGTAACATACACTAATATTATTAAAATAGAAAAAAGAAAGAAAATGATCATTTAATTGCGTAGGGTTCGTTATGTTTTTGTTGTATTTAGAAATTATAATAAAGATAGAGGGAATGCAATCTAAATAAAAATATGCCCTCAGATCCACACTTTCAGATTTAATATCTATTCCAATGACCCCTACCCCCCCCCCCCCAAAAAAAAAAATCAGTGAACCACAGATCCACCGTCTCGACCAGCTCCTCGATGGTCCGGGCGGGCGGGTACTTGGGCAGCGTGAGGGCGGCGGTGAGGTTGCCCCGGTAGGCCGTGCCCAAGATGAAGGCGAAGACGAGCCACGACGCCACGAGCATGCGGCTGAGGGCGGAGATGGGGAGCCACTTGTAGAAGTTCTGGCCGAGGAGCGTGCCCAGGACCTCCATCGTGACGGCTCCTGCTTCGGCGTGGTGGGAGCTCTCCGGCCGGAAGCGACGCACCTGCGCAGTGAGGAGGGGGAATGATTGAATTCCGACAAGGGGCGAAGGTGAATTGCTCTCTCGCTGCGGTCACGGTGGCATCGCGTATTCGAATTTCTATAATAACGTTTTTATAGCATTAAGCTCAGTGCTTATAGAACTAGATATTCATACCGATGTAGGTAAATATTAAATCACATTTGATATTAACGTATTCTATTTAATATAATCATATTTACATTAATCATAGGCTTAGGTTAATTTCAATTTCATTACTACATCATCATTGGATATTCAGTAATATATCATATGAGTATTAATAACATAACATTAATCATACCAAACGCTGTGTATCATCATTAAGCATATTAAATATCAATTATATTATCCATCGTATTAAATAATAATCCTAATACCATATCAAATATTAGTTGCATTATCAATCATCAACGACATATTACCCACAACATGACCGCTGGCGCCAAGAAGAGCGTCGCCACAATGGAGATCCAAACCTCATTAGCGAGAGGATAATACAGGCTTTGCCACTTAGGCCTCAATTTAGGCTTGGTCAGGCTGAAGGCGAAGAAGGAGTACTCGTAGGCGAAGGTGTAGTCGAAGTGCTCCATCCTCTGCGGCAGGAGGATGTGGAAGACGCCCGCGAGGATGGCGTTTCGAATTTCCACGTGGTAGACGACCTGAAGGAGACGGTGTGGAAGGGGTAGTGGAAGGGAAGTTCCGGAATTATAATTCAGTGCATTTTGTACATCTGGCAACCGGAATTGTATTTGAGTGCACTTACTGGGTCCCACTTTTGTACATCTGGCAACCTTTCCCATGTAAACATAGTAAACAGTGTTTTTATGAATGAGGCGGTGTGATTGGTAGAATATAAATATCTAATAAGTATATTAGTATCTATTTTTGGAAACTACCTAAGCCATTTGATCCTTCGTTTTCTTCAAATAAGCGGTAGCAAAACATGTAGTATTAGTTATCGCTGAATTTGCAGTGGGATATTTTTCAAATGCGAATTCCTGGAATTATTTGTTTATCGAAAAGGCAACACCTCAGACCTATGGAGGTAATGCGGCACTTCTTCCTTCTTTAGGCAAAGCATTTTTCAATTATAACTATATTTCTTGAAGGATGGAAGCGACTCATTACACACACACACACACACACACACACACACACACATATATATATATAATGTGTGTATATATATATATATATATATATATATATATATATATATATATATATATATATATATATATATATATATATATATATATGCAGTTGAATCAAATAAAACTGAAAAATTGCTTATACTTTTGTAAATGCTTCTCGTAGCTGCACTATCTAGTAGTGGCTAATAGAACTAATGAAGTGAATGTTTTTTTTTTTTTTTTTGCCATCAAACACTGATCGAATGAATAAAATACATACATTATTTTCATTATATAACATTATCTAAATGCAAAGCCACAGGAGGGTTACAATAAACATTTAGATGCTTTATCATTGCGCGTGTGTGCGTGTGTGTATACATGGAATGCCAGTGTTTTTAGATAACATTTTATGGTTTATCTCATGAAATTTCTCCCAAAACTATAAAGTTATCGTTTCACAGAAGAAAAATCCCAAATAAAAAAGTTTTGAAATATTCCTCGTGAATCGCGCGGCCCACAGTATTCAGACTAATAAACCTTCCTCGCCAGTACTTTGATAACTTATGACAGTTTGTACCATCAGGAAATGTCGGGGCCGAATCACCAACACGAT
>NW_020869084.1:579770-600756 GCF_003789085.1 Penaeus vannamei | reverse complement strand
TCCATTCTTTGATAAGTATATAGTTTAGCATCCAGGAGGAATCCGTCTCTCTTGTGAAGCCTTTCTTGTTTATAAATCCCGTCACACCATCAGAATCGGTGAGATTATATAGGATTTATACTCAATATCATAAACAATAACATATGATAAACTCAATATTTTAAACGAGATTATCATACACAATATATGATAAACTCAATGCATTAAACTCGGATGTTATTATTTTTTATATTTGATAGAACTGATGATAGTATGTGTGTGGATTTAGACAATTAGACCGGAAGTGTACGTATATATAAATCATCAGAATTCATATTTCTAGCACATGTGCGCAGTACTATAGTATATATATATATAATATATATATATATATATATATATATATATATATGTATATATATAATATGATCCATATATTTTTTTCCCTGATCAAAATTGTTACATCCTTAAATAAAAGAGAAAACGCAATTCATATCTACATTCAAGTTTTATTAATGTGCATAAAAAATGGTCATCCATTAATTAATAATCTGAACAGACGCATATGTATGTTACCAAAGTGTTTCAGTTGCAAAGTGCCATCATCATTACAATCAACATTCTTTTCCTGTTCTCTACACTTGTTACACTTCTCACAACAAGCCATTTATATTCACAATTAATACATAGTTTATCTAACTAAAGTGTTGTTTTTAACCAAATATCGTACATTCAAAACGCATTACGAAGGCAACGATTTGCAGAGAGTGTGTGGTTGTGTGTGTGGAGCGCAAGGTTATCCACGAGATAATAACTAGTGAGTTGTGATCAGTTCTCTTTCATCTCCAGAAAACATCCTTTGTCTTTTATTCTACTTAAATTCTCGCTTTCTTTTACGGGGAATCTCTGATATACGATATACATATATACATATATATATACGTATATATATATATATATATATATATATATATACATATATATATATATATATATATATATATATATATATATATATTATATATATATATATATACACATATACATATATATATATATATACATATATATATATATATATATATATATATATATATATATATATATATATATATATATATATATATATATATATATATGACGCAGGTAATCTCATGATGGAACATTTTTTTTTTTTAAGATCGAGTGAACCTTTAGCCAATCTCTTATTTCTTATGCATGCGTAAGACAAAAAAAGAAAAAGATTTAGGTCACAGTTGCAAAAGCGACTTATTCCTGATATAGCCACAGTTATAATAAACCTGACCATCTTTGACTAACGTGTGAGGTATAAGATAAAGAAAAAAGTCATCTTTCCCAATTTCAATAACCAGTATTCAAATAACGGATTGTTTTTGTGTATATTCCAGTTATCTAATCAAGAGGTACATTTCTCTTCACATGCGTCTATCGAACAGCCCACACAGACTACCCACGAAATAGATCTTCAGAAGAAGTAGCACTAAAATGAGGACGCCGCCAAAATATAGAATATCAAGTTAAGAATATTTCATCCATTGGAGTATTGCAATACATATAGATTACACACACACACACACACACACACACACACACACACACACACACACACACACACACACGCACACACACACATATAATATATACAAATTTAGTACTTTACACATTACAGATTATAATCTTTATAATCTGTTACTAGGGAAAGTCTAATATTCATTAGTACCATTTTTATCATCATCTTTGTTATTATCATTATCACTAGTAATGTAATTATCATACCCATTATTAAGAACAATATTACTGCTTTGATTAATCTCATAATTGATATTATCACCACTATTATTGTATCATAATACATATAAATGTAAACACACACACACACACACACACACACACACACACACACACACACACACACACACACACACACACACACACACACACACACACACACACACACACACACACACACACACACACACACACACACACACACTCGCACAAACGCACGCACACATATATATATGTGTGTGTGTGTGTGTGTGAAGTACCATTTATATATCTTATCGGTGGTTTTATTTATTATATTATTATTATTATTATTATTATTATTATTATTATTATTATTATTATTATTATTATTACTATCTTTTTTGAAAATCAATCTCCAAAATTCATTTCTCAAACACGCCCATATTCTTTTTCGCAATCCTCATCTTTCCCATTTAAATCACTTCACAATTAAACACTGCAAGTATTCGCTTCCACCGTTCTCAACATCGAGTTCACATATCCAAGGCCAATAGAAAAAAAGGTCTGTTTAGGATATCGCAAAATTACTTGTGTACTGTGCCCCTTGGGTGTGACGTCATGAAAGGGGGTACGAGCTTCTACTATTAAAATCGCCTCCCCAGTAGTTTAATAATTTCGATTCATATTCATTCACAGCAATAATTATCATCTTCCTGCACTCATGTCTTCTTTGTTAAACACGTACTGCTAAATAACGATTTTTTAATGCCTTTACATTAAAGAAATATATTACGCCTGCATCCGCCGACTCCCTTGCTGATGACGTCATCACCCGCGCGAACCGCCCCTCACATCCGGGACACCAGCGCCACTGCTACCAACTCCGCCGCGAACCCCAAGAAGGCCAGCAGAAGACCGAAAACCAAAAGCATAAGAGGCCCTTGCATGTGGACAATAGTGAGCGCTTTGATCTTGGCATTCGACTCCTCTTCTGCGTCGCCTCCTTCCCCGTCCTGCTGGAGATCCTTCGCCTGTTTTTTGAGACGTTCGCGGCTCTCTTTGCGGGCTTGGATCAGCATGTCTTCGCTCCATTTTTCGTAGAGTCCGGCCTGGAATGGGGAGGGAGTTAGTGTTTCCTGTTTTTTTTCTCTCTCTCTCTCTCTTTCTTTTCTCTCTAGCTTTTGTCTTGATTCTCATCTATTTAAAATGAATCCGGTGATGCACGCATAGCCGGATGATACACACACACACACACACACATATATATATATATTATATATATATATATATATATAATATATATATATATGTATATACATAATATATATATATATATATATATATATATATATATATATATATATATATATATTATATATATATATATATATAATATATATATATATATATATATATATATATATATATATATATATATATATATATATATATATTATATATATATATATATATATATATATAATATATATATATATATAATATATATATATATATATGTATATATATATATATATATGTATAATATATATATATAATATATATATAATACATATTATATATATATATATATGTGATACATATAATATATATATATATATATATATATATATATATATATTATATATATGTGTGTGTGTGTGTGTGTGTGTGTGTGTGTGTGTGTGTGTGGGTGTGTGTTGTGTGTGGTTGTGTGTATTGTGTGTGTGTGTATATATATATATATTATATATATATATATATATACATATATTATATAATAATAAATATATATATATAATATAATATATATATATATATATATATATATATATATATATATATATATATTATATATATATACATCACAATTATCATTTACTTATGTTCATGCAAATTCCTTCTCAACCTCCGGTCCCAAGATCCGCAACATGGCTTATGAACGACTGAGAAAGTGAAGGCATGAGACGTCTCAATCAACCATCTTCACTCTCTGCCGTGCGCTCCATTACATCACTATCATCACGTCATTTGCTACTACTGCTGTTGTTCTTGCTCTTGTTCTTGTTGTCGTCATTACCACCATTATCATGATCATAATTATTATTGTTGTTTTTTATTATTATTATTATCATTATCGCTTTACTGTTATCTTTATTGGCATTAATATCATTTTTATCAATATTTTTTACTATCGTTATCATTATTCTCATTACTATTATTACTATCATTATCATTAACATCACTATCATTACCATTATTATTAGTAATAGTAATAGTATCATTATCATTATTATCATTATCGTTATTATCATTATCATTATATCATATTATCATCATTATCATTATTATCATCATAATCACTATTATCGTTATCTTCATTACCACGTCTCATCATCAATGCCATCATCATAATCACCATCATCATAATTACCCTCATCATATTTACCATCATCATAATCACCTCACCATCATCCCTTTCCAAAAGCACCAAGAACCCCCTCCCCCTCCCCTCCCCTTCCCTCCCACCCCCCTCCCCACCCCTCACCTCATCACAGCCATCATGAGGCGATCCAGCTGTCTCCTGTAGGGGCGTGTGGGGAGGGCAGGCGGAGATCCCGGCAGGAGGCTCTCGCGCCCCACGTACAGCTTGCCCCGTCCGTCAGGCAGAGAGAAGTACTTGGCGATGTTCTGCTCCATGTACCTCCGGCCTGCCGACGTGCGCCTCTCTGTTTGTTGTGAGGGAAGAGAGGAGGGACGGGGTTGACGGGAAGACGGAGGGCGGAGGGAAGAGGGAGGGAGGGGGATAGATCGAGGGAAGGATGGGGCGGATAGAGGAGGGAACAGAGGGAGGAGGGACGTGGGAGAAGGGTGTGAAGAGGGAGGGCGGAGGGAAGGAGGGAGGGAGGGAATAGATCGAGGGAAGGATGGCCGGATAGGAGGGAGGAGAGAAAGGGGAGGGAAAAGATGGAGGAGGACGTGGGAGTTTGTATGGGAAGAGGGAGGGAGAAGTAGGAGGAGGGAGAGAAATGAAGGGAGGACAGAAGATAAATACATATATATATATATATATATATATATATATATATATATATATATATATATATATATATATAATATATACAAAGGGAAAGGGAGGAAGGAAGAGAGAGAGAGAGAGGTAGAGAAACAGACAGACAGACAGAAGAGAACAAGAAAAGGAGGGGCGAAGAGAAAAGGAGGGAGAGACAGACAAAGAGAGGGGGAGGGAAAGGGAGGAAGGAAGAGAGAGAGAGAGACAGAGACACACACGAGAACAGACACACCAAAAGAAACATAACAGACAAATACAGACAGAAAGGTAAGAAAACTGGAAAATGTACACAATAAACAGCAGACGATCAGTGCACAAAAAATTTAATTATTCAAATGTTAATTGGAATATAAATCTGAATATGATATGAAGGAAGAAGAGCTGAAGACGCCAAGAACATATTAATTTTATGAATCTTTATCAAGCACATTTCTTATTCATTTTTGTGTTTCGTAATGCAGGGAAATGCATTTCTTAAAATGGTCAGTGCAACAACATTCTGAATTACTGATTATCTGCTAAGAATGCCCAGAGTAATTTTTTGTTTCTCTCTCTATTTCTCTCTGTTTTTTCTTTATTCTCTCTCTATTTCTCTCTGCTTCTCTTTATTCTCTCTCTATCTATCTATCTATCTATCTATCTATAACTGTCAATCTCTCTCTCATCTTCTCTCTCTTCTCTCTCTCTCTCTCTCTCTCTCTCTCTCTCTCTCTCTCTCTCTCTCTCTCTCTCTCTCTCTCTCTCTCTCTCTCTCTCTCTCTCTCTCTTCTCTCTCTCTCTCTCTCTCTCTCTCTCTCTCTCTCTCTCTCTCTCTCTCTCTCTCTCTCTTCTCTCTCTTCTCTTTCTCTCTCTCTCTCTCTCTCTCTCTCTCTCTTTCTCTATCTCTTTCTCCTTCCTCTCTCTTTCTCTTTCTCTCTCTTCTCTCTCTCTCTCTCTCTCTCTCTCTCTCTCTCTCTCTCTCTCTCTCTCTCTCTCTCTCTCTCTCTCTCTCTCTCTCTCTCTCTCTCTCTCTTTCTCTCTTTCTCTCTTTCTCTCTTTCTCTCTTTCTCTCTTTTCTCTCTTCTCTCTTCCATCTATCTTTCTATTTCTTCTATCTTTCTATCTTTATATCTATCTTTATATCTATCTTCTATATCTTTCTAATTTCTATATCTTTCTTCATCTTTCTATATCTTTCTAAATCTTTCTATCTATCTTTCTATCTATCTTTCTATCTATCTTTCTATCTATCTTTCTATCTATCTATATCTGCATGTACATGCAAGTTAGAGCCATATAAACAGCAGATATGCACGCACTCACACAACAAAATTGCAAAGCACGAAAGAACGAGACAAGACAAGTGCAAATGCATGCTCACAAAAGTTAACAAGAACCTCGTTAATTCCACACACATTTGCACAGCGACCGATTGCACCAATAAACAACCAAAAAAGCTGTAAAGACCATTCCACTGTTCTTTCAGATTGTATGATAAATGAGTCAACAGCTGAATTAAGACGACAGCTGCATCAGTCTTTTGTTGTTTTATGAGTTAAGTTACTTTCGTTCGTAATAATTGGTATTGTGGCATCTCTCTCTAAGATACAAGAAGTGAGACTAGTTAATGAATATTTTCTATCATGAAATATAGATTCTTAACATGCCTGCGCAGATAGACGTCAATTTATGTTCTCTCTCTCTTTTTTATTTTCCCTCCTCTCCATATATATATAATATATATTATATATTATATATATATATATATATATATATATATATATATATATAATATAAATATATATATAAAACACACGTGCTTGCACATAACACTCCATTATCATGTGCATGCAAAGATATCATCATTATTATAATCACTATCAAACATTGAGTTTTTAATCTCAACATGTTCCCCACAGAACGACCAGCTGTTCCGTTTTCTCTGATCCCAACGCGCGTCCCTCACCTCCTCTCCGTGGCCTGCTGCAGCCCCTCCATCACCGACGGGACGATGTGCATGCGCTCAGCCAGAGCCTTGTACACGCCGGAGTCCGACTGCTTGAAGAACTTGATGAATTCCGTCCGCTGGGAGGCATTGAACCGCTGAAGGAGGGGGAAGGAGGGTGAGAGATTGGGCGGGGGTGGGGGGGGACTTGCAGCGATGGAGAGGTGGGAATATGGACGAAAGAATGTGCACCTGCTTACGTATATATATATATATATATATATATATATATATATATATATATATATATATATATATATTATATATATATATATATATATTGTATGTGTGTCTATAAAAACATATATCTAATGATATACATTATATTTATACATGATAATATATATATATACATATATGTATATATATGTATATATATATATATATATATATATATATATATAATATACATATACCACAACACACACACAACACAACACACACACACACACACACACACACACACACACAACATATATATAATCATATATATATATATATATAATATATATATATATATATATATACTAATGTATGTATGTGTGTATCTATAAAAACATATATCTAATGATATATCAATATACTCTTTATACATGTATATATATATATATATATTATATATATATATATATATATATTATATATATAGATATATAGACACACACGACACACACACACACCACACACACACACACACACACACACCACACAACACACACACACACACACACACATAACACACACATATATAATATATATATATTATATATATATATATATATATATATTATATATATTAATGTATATAAGTATATATATATATATAATGTATATATATTATATATTATATATTATATACATATATTATATATATATATAGTATATATATATATATAATATACACACACACACACACACATATATATATTATATATATATATATATTATATAATATATATATATATATATATATATATATATATAATATATATTGTGTGTTGTGTGTGTGTGTGTGTGGTGTGTATATATGTATATATATAATATATATATATGCGTGTGTGTGGTGTGGGTAATATATGTATATATATATATATATATATATATATATATATATATATATATATAAATATATTATTAATATATATGTACATATGTATGAATTATATGTATATGTATATATATATATAAAATATAAATATAGAAATACATTTTATATTTATATATATATATATATATATAATATATATATATAATATGTATAAATATGATGTATAAATATACATAAATATATAATATATATAATATATATATATATATATATATAAATGTATAGCATACATACCATAGACTGCAATATGTGTGTAAATCATATCAAACCAACCTCTCGAACGTGCTGACCAGCTGCAGGAGCGTCTCGACCCGCGGCGGGTACTTGGGCAGCGTGAGGGCGCGGTGAGGTTGCCCCGGATAGGCCGTGCCACGATGAAGGCGAGAGCATCCAGGCCATGACCAAGACGCGGGTCCCGTTGTTCCTGACGGCGTTCAGGACCACGCTCTGCCACATCAGGATTCCGAACACGGTCTCGGCGACGCGTCCGAATCCGGTGGTGGACGACTTCTTGTCTTCCCAGTCCAGGCGGATCAACTGAGATATCGAATGAGGTTTAGTTTATGGTTTGAAACTAGTTGTTGCACATTTGCATTGTGTCTTGGTTCGTTTTGGATAAGTAGGGATTTTTGCCTTTAATCAATTCATTAATTAATAGGAGAAAAAAAAGCAAAAAAAGGAAGATAGGTAGGTAGATAGAGAGAGAGAGAGGGGGGACATACGAACAGAAAAGAGAGAGCTAAAAAAAAATAGAAATAGTAATAAACAATATCAACAACAAAACAAACACGAACACGAACAACAAACATCACAAAAAAACACACAAAACCCCCCAAATTAAAATAAATAAGAAAAGTTCCCCACCGCAAGGAGCGACGCCAGCACCAGCCCGAGGACCAGCAGCACGCACAACCACACCAGGTCAGACAGCGGGTAGTACAGACTCTGCCACTGTGGGCGGAGGCCGGGCATGGCCACGCAGAAGTCGAGCGAACCGTACTCGTAGGTGTAGGAGTAGTCGTAACGCTCTAGTCGCTGTGGAAGGACGTTGTGGAAGACCGTGGCCATGAAGGACACCCGCTCCTCCACTCGGGTTGCGACCTGGAGGGGGAAGGAGGTTTTAAGAAGAATGTGGAGGAGGAGGGCGGAAGTGAAGGATGTGGCGAAGGAGAAGAGGGATGTGGGGAGGAGAAGGATGTGGCAAAGGAGGAGAGGGATGTGGATGATGAAGTTGAACAAGAGGAGCATGTGGAGGAAGAGGAGGAAGAGGATGTGGATGATGGGGACGTTGTGGAAGACCGTGGCCATGAAGGACACCCGCTCCTCCACTCGGGTTGCGACCTGGAGGGGGAAGGGAGGTTTAAGAAGAATGTGGAGGAGGAGGAGAAGGATGTGGAGGGAGAGAGGGATGTGGAGGAGGAGGAGGAAGAGAAGGTTGTGGCGAAGGAGGAGAGGAGGAGAAGGAGGAAGGGTGTATGGATGATGAAATGGAGGAAGAGTGTCTGGATGACGAAGTTGAGTAAGAGGAGCATGTGGTGGAAAAGGAGGAAGAGGATGTGGGATGATGGAACGTTGTGGAAGACTGTGGCCATGAAGGACACCCGCTCCTCCACTCGGTTGCGACCTGGAGGGGAAGGGAGGTTTAAGAAGAATGTGGAGGAGGAGGGGGGAAGAGAAGGGATGAGGAGGGGAGAGGGATGTGGAGGAGGAGGAGGAAGGGATGTGGCGAAGGAGGAGAGGGATGTGGATGAGGAGGAGGAGGAGGAAGGGTGTGTGGATGACGAAGCTGAGCAAGAGGAGCATGTAGCGGAAGAGGAGGAAGAGGGTGGGGGTGAGGAGGAGGAGGACGTTGTGGAAAACTGTGCCCTTGAAGGACACTCGCTCCTCCACTCGGGTTGCGACTTGGAGGTGATAAGGTGAAGGAGAATGGAGGAGAAGGATGTGGCGAAGGAGGAGAGGGATGTGGAGGAGGAGGAAGGGTGTGTGTGGACACTCGCTCTTCCACTTGGGTTGTAACCTGGAGGATCAGACCGGAAATAGGAGGAGGAGGAGAGGTGGAGTGATGTGAAAAAGGATGTAGATGAGGAGGAGGAGGAGGAGGATTGTATGTACGAGGGAGTGGAATGTGGATGAGGATGTTTAGGAAGACGAGCATGTGGATGACGATGAGGAGGAGGAGGACGTTGTGGAAGACCGTGGATCCTCTAATCGGGTTGTGACTTGGAAAGGCGTTCTTACCTAATTGCAGATGAGGAAGTGGATGTGGATGAGGAGGAAGGGGATGCGGGTGGTGGTGAGGAGCTAAATGAGGATTTAGAGGTGGAGGAGGAAGAGGTGTGGAAGACCGTGGCCAGGAAGGACACTCGCTCCTCCACTCAGGTTGCTTCCTGGAGGTCCAGATGGGGGAGGGGGGGGGGATTCTGCGTAAAAAGCGATGGTGGTGAGGAGGATGTAGGATTAGGCTGTGGATGATGTTTTGGAGGATGTGGATACGGAGGAGGGGGAGGAAGTGGATGAGGAGGAGGACGATATGAAAGATGTGGAAGATCATGAAGAAGAAAGAAAGGAAAGGAAGTGGATGAGGAGGAGGATGTAGATGTGAAGAATGTGGAAGATCGGATGGAGGGAGATGTGGATGAGGAGGAGGAGGATGTGGAAGACAAGAAGAAGAATGTGCATGATGATAAAGAAAATGATAAAGACAGAATTCAGTCAGATATTTTATTAATCGTAAAGCTAGCAACAATATCAAAACCAAGAATAACATAGTGCTCTGTGATATTATTTCTTGCATAATTAACAGTATTCTTGTTATGTGTTGCACCTCACTTAAGATATTATATAAAGTATATCTTCTCTCGTGAATAAAGGATGTTTGAATGTTAGTTTGTAACATTCTGGATAAGAATCTACGTAGAGATATAGATCCACGATTTTAATTCGTGTTAATAAGACGAATTGAAAGGTAAGGCAAACAAGATTTGTTTGTTTGTTTGTTTATGGTTGTTGTTCTTTCGGAAAATATCTAGTAGAAAGCGAAATATAATACTGTCTGGTCAGCTTTATATACATTTCTAAAAATTAACAAATAATGAAACCACATAATAAATCAATTAAAAAGATAATGAATGGTTCTTAAGGGATATTTCCCATTATGTTTTATGTATATAACCGAATGAACCGTAATTTTAGTCTTGGCTTTGATGTAATGTCGTCTTTTCGTGCTAGTTGCTTTTAGAGGTCTTAAGATTTTCATAAGGTGCAGCTTGTTCCATTACTCACTTGAACAGCATTTCCCATTTTGGCGACTTCGGTTCCGGGAATGGGTTAATAACATAGCTAAGTTTATGGTCCAGGTCTATACAAGGGACCAAACGTTGTTGAACACGCACACACATAAGCATAAATGCACACAGGTATGTACAGACACTCACAAAAATACATGCGCAAAAACGCAAATACATATACGCTGACACAATACAAAAATACGCATGCAAATGCAGAATTACATTTACACATATATGCAAATAAGATAAATACATTACAAACATAAATAGACACAACGACTCACACACACACTAATAAATACACACAAACACACACACAAATAAACACACACACACACACACATACCTCGTCCCAAGAGCTTGTTTCAAGAACATGGATGGAGAAGTTCAGTGCCTCGGCGATTGTGCTCAGAAGAAAATAATCTGTTCCGCCGTAGATTTTGGAGGAAGTTCCATCCGCATTCACGACCACGTCCTCCACCCAATGCGGAGTGTAGGGTAGCGCAGTCACATTGACTCGTGATCCGTAAAAGCTGTGAGAGAAGAGAGAGAGAAAAAGAAATGAGGGCTAAGGGGAGAAGAAGAATAACGAGGATGGTACAGTTGCCTAGGAAAGTTCCCTATTTTTGTTGATGTTGCTGTTGTTTACATATTTTTTGTCACTATTACGTCTAGCAACCAACTCATGAATTTAAGGAAACCGCTTAAAAAAAAAAATTTTTTTTTTTTTACTTTCTTTGTTATTTTTCCTTTCATAGTTGTTAAGAGAACATTTTTTCTTGTTCTTTTCTTTTCATTTTACTAAGATTACCATCAGTTAGTTGTATATCTTTTCCACAGTACTGTTGCATTTCTATTTTTTATGTTGGCAAGCTGAAAAATCTTAAAATTGATTTTATGCGATTTTCTCTAACAAAAAGCCAAGATGTTTCAATCAAATCTTGGAGAAACTGACATGGCAATTCGATACAGTGAATCTACTCTCTATTCTCTTCTTATCTTTCAGCCTTTCAAACTCCGTTCAGGAACGTACGCCTAACAAATGATAAACAAGTAAACAAAGCGACAATTACTTGGTAAATTTTTCAGGAAAGAGACTGGTTTTCTTGGCCACGATCAGTCCTCGAGAGAGAGACCAGGAGGCGACGCGCAGCACCTGAGGGCCTTCGGGAGTGTACGGTAAGTGGGAGTAGATGCTATACCTGTAAGACCTTGGGAAGCAACGCGGAAAAAAAACAGGGAATTGGTATAAGATGGATGTGTGTTGCTTATGATCAATGGTATTATTGCTACCAATATTATCTTTAAAGATATGATTTCTAATTATCAATGGTATCATCTTTAATAAAAATATATATATATCCATTGATTATCAATAGTATTATTACTACCCATATCATCCTGAAAATTTATAAATACAAGAGACAATGCATAATTACATCTCTTGGCCTAGCTGCTCCTCCTGATTCAGGACCATGGCGTTCATCATGGAGAAGGTCCAGGAGGAGGCGAGGAGCCGGCGGAGCTCCTGAAGGGGCAGGCGGGTGACGACCAGGAGCCTCGTGGCCCACACCAGGAGGCGGCCCCGGAGCGACGACTCGGCGAAGGAGGCCAGGAAGGCGGGGTCGTCGCTCAGGACCAACAGAGTAACACAGGGCGATAGCTTACGTAACTGAGGGAGGGAGGGGAGAATACAACGTAGTACAATATATGCTTCGTGATATAGGAATATATGGGTCGCGGACATTGTATATATGGTTATGATTTTGAACTAGGCACTTGGTATTTCCAGGCTATACAGATTTCACAAAGAGATACTCTTCCCTTACTCAAGATTCTCTCTCTTTCTCTCTCTCTCTCTCTCTCTCTCTCTCTCTCTCTCCTCTCTCTTTCTTTTCTTTCTCTTCTCACTCTCTCTCTTTCTCTATATTCCCCTTCTCTCTCTTTCTCCTCTCTCCTCTCTCTCTCTCTCTCTCTCTCTCTCTTCTCTCTCTCTCTCTCTCTCTCTCTCTCTCTCACATCTCTACTACTCTCTCTCTCTCTCTCTCTCTCTCTCTCTCTCTCTCTCTCTCTCTCTCTCTCTCTCTCTCTTCTCTCTCTCTCTCTCTCTCTCTCTCTCTCTCTCCTCTTCTCTCTCTCTCTCTCTCTCTCTTCTCTCTCTTCTCTCTCTCTCTCTCTCTCCCTCCCTCTCCCCCTTCTCTCCCTCTCTCTCCCTCTCTCCTCTCTCTCTCTCTTCGTCTCTCTCCCTCTCCCTCTCCACTCTCACCTGCCTGACTTTCCGCCACCGCATCGTCCAGTTCGCTCTCGTCGCTGCTGTCCGATGACCCCGATGACCCCGGAAGCACTTCGAAAATGGCCATCGGGGTGAGAAGTGAGCTGAAATCCTGAAAAGTGTTCGGAGCAGTGAAGTGTAGTTGGGAAGTAAGTGTTACGTTGTGTAGATGGATAAGTAAGTAGAAGGAGGAGAAGAATCTCAATTAAGGGAGAGACGAAGGAGGGAGGGAGGGAGGGAGTAAAGTATAGATAGATTTGATAGATGAATAGATGTATGGATGGATGAGATAGCATATAGATAGGTAAATAGATAGACTGATGGATGGATGGTGGATAGGTATACAGATAGATAAAAGATGGATGATGAATAGATGGATAGGTATACAGATGGGTAAATAGATAGACTGATGGATGAATGAATGAATGGATAGATAGATCGACAAATTGATCGATAGATAGATATTTAGACAGATCGATATACAGATTCATAGACAGATATGTAGATAAATGTAATGAAACACTGCCACATTTAAAACGTAATAGAAACAGTCCTCATCAAACGAAAGATAAACAGAAATGGAGAGAGAAATAAACTGCCGAAAATAGTGCATGGCAGACAGAGAGAAGGAAGTATCATATCTCGGGAAAGATTTACTCAAGGCCCATTGACTAGTACTTGAATTAAGGCAATTTCTTGATTTTTACTTTCAGTTTTTCACTCGAATTGGGAGATTTAGGATTTGATTTAGAGTCCTTGAGGTTTAGCTGATGGTCGTGATCTCGTAAGTGGATAGAGCGAGCATTAGATTCCCTCGTCTGACATTTTTTTTTAATTCATATATTTGTTTATTTACATATTTGTTTAGCTCTTTATTCAGTTGCGTAACCATTCATTTATGCATTTACTTATTTATTAACATATTCATCTGTCTATCTATTTATTTACTGATCTATCTATCTTTTCATCTAATCATCTACTATTAATCTATTCATTTACATATTCATCAATTTCGCCTACGTAAGATTTGGGGCATTCCTTCCTGTACAAAAGATAACATAAATTTCAGGAAAAGTATCAAAGCCGCAATGTACTTCACCAGATTGTAATGCAACGTGTTAGGACGTACCGTGTATACGTTGATGTACTGCATAGTGGTGCCATCTATTAGCAGGAAGAGCGAACAGTCGAGCTGACCGGATTCGCGGAGAACGGCCGTCACTGCTTCGCCAATGGAAGTCACTGAGCCATATACTCTCGAAACTATTTGGAAATTCAAGTAATTCCATTCATTTTCTTTGTATCACGTAGAAAGGATGATGGTTACAGACTAAGTACTTCAAAAAAGTGAATCTTGTATCCTATATTTAAAACATAAATCAGATATGATATGAGAAATCAATATAAAAGTTTAATTGTTTTCTTACCATATGACATCGGGGCCACAAACATGGCAGGAGAAGATGCCATGGTGATTATGACCAACATCATAACCATCACCATTATCTTCTGTTCAGCAGCGACCAAACTGTGGATGGATAAGGGGTGGTCTTAATAAGTTATCTCTGTTTCCCCTATTAATGAAATACTTTCCCGTTTTCTTTAGTATTTTGTTACACACGTTTCGTGATTTAGTGATATTTTGTTCTTTTTTCTTAGTGTTTTTTTTCTTTCTTTTCTTTTCTTTATTGATCTTTGGTTATTTTTTGGTGACATGTTTTTTTTCTTGTTCTTTTATGAGTGAATGGGAATAGTTGTATATCGAAGGCCTTTGGTGTGACGATTATTATTATTATTATCATTATTATTACTATTTTTCAGTATTGTTATCATTATTATTATTATTATTATTATTATTATTATTATTGTTGTTGTTGTTATTGTTATTATTAAAGAAGATTATCGATATAAAAGCCGTTGTACATGAAATGCTTAAAAAAAAAAAAAAAAAAAAAAAAAAAAAAAAAACATTTAGTTGCGTTTTCTTCTTTCTTTCTTTCTTTCTTTTTTCAGAACCGAAGGATTTTTCCCATTCCAATATTGACTTTTTTACGAGACAGTATTCTTTTTTTTTTCCTTATCAAGATTTAGCCGTGCTACATAAACATGAAAGTGATCAGAAAACCCATATTTTTAATTTAATATGGAACTAAATCATGGGTACAATATCCAAATATAGTAACCGTAACATCGAAGTTCTTCCTAGTTTGTACAAATAACCATAAAAACAAACTATAAGGCACATTTTCCGCTGCAGTATGATTGATCCGAAATCATCAAATTATTGAAAGCAAATTCATTAAATCTTCATGACCCACGTAGCTCTTACCTCAAGATCCTCAGCTGTAAATTGGTATCATTAAATATTCACAAAAGAAATAAACAAATGCACGAGGTTGTGACAACGTGCTACTCTTGTTCATTTCTTCTTCATCCTATGCATGATAATTGCACGGAGGAAGAGCTACTAATGGTAATGATAGTAATGGTGATAAGGATGATGATAAGAATGACAATAATATTATCAACAATGATGATAACGATGATGATGATATAAATAATAGATATAATAATTTTTATTATTATTATAATGATGATGATGATGATGTTCTTTATCATGATAGCAGCAATAATAATAATGATGTGATGATGATAATAACAATGTTGATAATAATAATGATAATGTTAATGATGATGATAAAAATAAATTATTTATGACGGTAAAAATAAAAATGATAAAATTATGATAACTATCATCATAATTATCATTATCATTAAAATCAATCTCTTCATCATCATCATTATCGTCATCATTAACATAAATACTTTTATTATCATTATTACCGTTATTGTTTTTAATCATTACTAACGTTATGATGGTGATGATGGTGATAACCATTAGTATCATTACTTTTGTTATTATTATTACTATCATTATTAGCATCATTATCATTATTATTACTACTACTACTATTATCATTATCATTATTATTATTATTATCGTAGTTTATTTAAGTTGTTGCAAAAGTAAAATTGTCCCTTTACAATACAATAGTGTACAACTGACACATAGTATCTGGTTGTACTACAATTTGGTTCACATAAATTAATCATAACTTCATGGAATCGCCAACGTTCGTTTGGTGAGATGTTGGCAATATTAACAAAAAATACCGTAATTTACTGTTACGCAAAATATACAACGAATTGTTCTCAGTCAAATCACGATAATGAGCATAAGAGACACAGGTCAATGTCAGCTGTCATTCATCTGTTATTTACAGCCATACAGACGTGGCCAGAGACAGACAGACAGACAGACAGACAGAGAGAGGCTAATATTCAAAATTCCATGTGTTAATGCGCGATCGCAAGAGAAAATTTTAATTTGCATCGGAAAATCAAATATTATCTGTTCTATAACCAAGCTAGGTTATTCACATATTTTACTCAGTGAATTAGCCTTTTTTTCTTCTTCTTTTCTTTTATGTTGTATAAATGAAATAACTTGAGATGATTATTGTATAACATCACGTTATGGTACAGACGGTGTGACGAGAATGGTATCTGATTGCAAGTACTTGAATTAAACCGTAGTCAAATACATATCTATTATACGATAACCCATTGTTGCCAAGCTCTTCTCTCTCTCTTTCTCTCTTTCTCTCTCTCTCTCTCTCTCTCTCTCTCTTGTTTCCTCTCTCCTCTTCTCAGTCTCAGAATCTCTCTCAAGTAGAGAGAGAGAGAGAGAGAGAGAGAGAGAGAGAGAGAGAGAGAGAGAGAGAGAGAGAGAGAGAGAGAGAGAGAGAGAGAGATGAGTAACAAACATAAGCAACAACAGCCTGCTTCCAGAACATGATACACAATAACTTACTTCTTACTGAGCATTTGCCCCTGTCATTCCTCCACTTCGCGACTAGTAACGTATCATACGGCACATGCTATGTTAACGTAACACTTTTAAATTAATAGAGCATTATACATCGCATTTGTTTCATTTTCCTCTTTAAAGGAAAACGGATAACTTATCACTTAAGTAGGCAGTAACCATCCCTGAAAAGAACATAGTACAATATAAGATCTACACATGCCGAATTACCAATTCTTACCGTGGTATTGCCTCTTTTTTCACCTGTCAGATAAGGGCCGATATGACTTGACGTGTATGAATTACGAATAGTCGGTAATGTAAATATATTTCATTTCTTATGCTTCTTGGGGAAATATGTTATGGGAATGCGTTATATGGCAAAAAAAAAAAATACGTTTGATCTTGTTTGTTATGTGGAACGATCTAGTATCCACACAATAAAGATACAATAAACACACACTCGCGGGTGGACGCACGTGCTAATCATTGTTGAAGACGGCTGTACTTATAGATTTTATACTCAGTTCATAAGCTAAGCGCGATACATAAATGTGCCCTATAATATTTTGCGGATATCGGCTTGCGTCCGATATCCGCAAAATATTATGTTTGCATTTCTTTTGTGTTGTAAAAAGTTTCGAGGAACTACAGCTCATGTTAGTGGGTTTTACAAAGAGCCACCAGAAGGTGCGTTTTGTGCGTTTATTGAATGCAGTAATAACAAAAGCGAGGAAGAAAAATCACAGCGCGATTCTGATTAATAGTATGCGATGGATGTGACATAATATTGGTTTTAAATTACTCCATAGCAATATGATATGACTGTCTGAAATTCTACATTACTGTATCATATTTATTACCATAGGTAGTGATTCATATATTCATTTGTTCATGAAGGTACGCAGGTGTTTAGATGATAAAAATGTCACAGCTCTATGCTGCATGACTTGCTGAAAGTTAGAGTGAATATGCGCATTGGTAATATGATGGGATACGATAACTCAAATACTTCGTCTCTTCATCTAAATGCCTATCTCCATTCAGCATCTGGTAGTGTGATATATGAACTGTCTGCACTCTCCTCCTTGAACTCTGCTCAGTGAGGATTCTGACTCTCACGAATCTGGACAGTACTGTGAACTCTTGCGAGCTACTAGGTTCAGTTTATGTTCATGGCGAGATAATAGCAAAGAGAATTTAGAAGAGATTTCTCGCAGACTAAGCATTAATGACCTATGATTCGTTTCCCCTACCGCGATCGCATGACACTGTGGAGGTTGGTGTATCAATCGTTCTCTGTCACAGTCCTAATCTCGCGAACACAGGATACTAATATATACATGATATATAATCTATTTAGTCAGTGCAAAATCTTTATAATAAATAGCTACTCTACTTTAATGTCAACTAATCTCTAACTGATAGAGCTCTCGTGCTCTCAGATCCATCAATTACTCATTCTGTTCTAAGATCAAATCTGGATACACAACTAATTTCATTAGGTTCATGTAACATGACTTCTGTCTTTGATTATGCAGAATCTCAATCAAGGTTGTAGTTGATAGCAATGATGTGTGATCCTATTAATGAACTCAAGTACTCGTATGGGCGAGTCACTCGTGCAACTCAAACGACGATTTAAGTGCTGTGCGCTCCAATTCTTCAAAAAACTCTCAGTAGTCTATTCAGCATGAGTGTATAATAAGACATTGCTCATAAATCTACTATTCTTGTTTAGTGGTGCGTGACAACTCGTTCTATATCTGTATCTCCACCTCACAATGCGTCAAGGGCACTTATGTCTATTCCTCGTTCCCCCACTGTGACTAAAATGGCTAGACGCTACTCATCGCCTACCTCCTGCTCCTTAGCTTCTTAGACATAAGATTTACAAACCTCACCATAGCCTTCTCTCTAGTCCATCTATACGTGCTAGATTGCAGAATAAATAATCAATTGAACTAATTTAAACTGGTATTCTGTGACAAGTAATGCCTTTAATATCAGCAAGTCAAATTTGATGGGCCTATGCTCTCGTACTAGTGTGTCGCTTTCCTCAACACTTCCCCCTTCGTGTGGCAGGCCACCGGCGATATATCGTGGCCCTTGGAGTTGTGTACCAATCCGTAAAGCTGGTATTGCGCGGAAATTCGATACGCAAAGCTCGACGTCAGCAAGACTGCTAGACTCAACAACGTCTACCAACCTCTGCACTAAATCAGCACACAAATGGTACGGCTTATATCCAGTGGGGACCATCGGATAACAAACTATCGCCCTTCTTTGCTATCCTCGATCCTTCACCCGACTCGGCTGATCGTACTCTTCGTTTCTGTTTTTCATCTATCTTTCACCTGCCCTTAGCCCCCTCTCCCTCTAGTATACTCCCTTTCTCGTCCCAGCACCTCTTCTGCTCCTGTAGCACTGAGTGTCCAGAGGTCTTGGGCTGATTCGGAACTGTGTCGGTCCTACCGTTTCAACAGTTCAGTTTGTTGCTATCCTATCTAGATTGTTTTCTCTACCAAAATCTGCATCTATGTTTAGGTATCAACAGCGTTCTCGCACTAGCACGTCACAGTGTGAAGTCTTGGTCTTTTCATAACTCGGATCATATATTGTAAGGAACGCAAGATTTCAGCTCACATTAAGTATTATCATAATTCTCAATCGATGAGCTTGTATAGCTAAAGTACTACTCGTGGTGCTAAGTTCGCCCATTTCATTTAGTCTCTTCTCCCAACACACTAGTCTAGCATCCAGAACGTGGAAGTAAATGTCTTAAACGTGCAACAAAGAACTATATTCACTGAACTGAGAACATCTTCACGATACTGTCGCGTTAAAGATACCCTTCTTTATCAAGGAAATCCCCATAGTACACCGTATGCGTGACTCAGCTATTCTTCCGCTTTGGTGTCTCCTGTAACCTGTGACACTATAAAGTATCCTCTTAGCTGCGAATATTTATCGTGAACCCATAGGCGCCTGTATGCGAACCATTTGTTCTCTCTTAATTTCGCGAAGCAGTAGTCATTGTCGTGGTGTAGAGAATTGCCACTCTCGTATTGGCTATAGTACTCCAGGAGTGCGACAACGGCTACCTAACGGACGGCTCAGACCGTAGCCGTACGATCTGTACGTTACGGATCTTGCCCGGGCATGCTGTTTCTACACCACTTGAATGAGAAGTGAGATAATCACAGAAACCCAGCAGTGTGTCGCTTATTATTGGCATGGCCGAAGCAAAATTTGCTTGGGTCGCGGGATGGCAGCGCGCAACACTCGGTCCCCTCGACGCCAGCGGTTTCTGCTCCGCTACGCCCCAACACACGGGCGGCGAGTTTAGTCGTGGTCGTGCCGGAACTAGCGGTGACGGATGGGCCGTACGGCTGAGGAACATGGTCTCGGTAAATGAAATTGGTTTACTTTTGATTCCTTTTTTTAAAATTATTTTGTTTATTCTTTTCTATAGTACCGTCTATATTTCCAATTCGTTTATTCCATTTTCATTTGAGTTGCATGGGTTATATATTGTAATATTTTGTTTCATATAGAAAAGTATTCAATCGATCTCTAGTATGACGAAAATTGATATTACAGATAATAAATAATCTTAAAACGTAGTATGAGCTGGTGCTCTGTATA
>NW_020869084.1:539763-549763 GCF_003789085.1 Penaeus vannamei | reverse complement strand
ATCAGATTTTGGCGGTGATCCATCGTGGATTTGCGTTCCGGCGAAGAATTAAATTAAATCCACTATAGCGAGACCAGGATTACTGAGTGCAGACTGATGATTGGTCTTGTGCTGGTGTTCTAACGGGGTCACTATGCCATATCATTGCCCTTTTTCCTGTTAATATTATTCCACTAATGGGAGTTTTATTTTTTGTTTTGTTTTGTTTTGTTTTTGTGTTCTTATCGGCATCATTACCGTTGTGATCTATTATGATTTGGCTTTTGTTTGTGATAGGAACGTGAATTCCCATGATAAGGGCTTATCCTGTTGGTAAATGGATTTGGCATAAACTAGTATTTTGCGAGAGACATTTTGATTTCGAAACCGGACTTGTTCGAGAGAAAAAGAACAGATAGGTAAATATAGATAGGCAGGTAAATATATTGATGGTTAGCTATGTACTTAGAAAGATGGATAGCTAGATAGATAGAGGGATAAGTAGACAGATAAAGATATGGATATAAACACACAAATATGACTGTGCATATGTATTTGTGTGTATACATATCCTTATGAAATATTGAGCTGTGTCTATGTTTATTGAATATAATTATTAATTCCATCCACCATTTTTAGTTGCTTAAAAAGCGCCTTTAGCAAAGTATGTCCTTTAAAAAAAAAAAAAAAAAAAAAAAAAAAACATATCTCGAACAAGGGTGTTAGATCGTGCAGGTTTAGTCATAATCAGTTAATCACAGGAAATAAAATATAGCGGAAAGCCCGGTTTATAACACCAACACTGGAAGATGACTGTATCTTTATCATTTAATCGGGGAATTATCAAAGTCAAGCTTGTCCATAAGCTAGAAATAGAAAGCTGTTTTCATCTGCTTGAAGAATCAGCTGTTTTATAGTCTGTACGAAGAAAATGAAAAGTGAATAACAATGGCTCTTGCGACTTGGTTTTTGGTACTGAATTAACATTCTGCTTTTTGCACGAGTGAGTACGTTCATATGACGTAAAATTCAATTAATCTTTTGTTGTGATGCAGTTCGTATGTAATAAAGTTTTGCTCATTCATCTGTTGAACGCATCTGTCTTTTGTATTGTTCGATTTTGAAAGAAGAGAATAAAATATTTCAAATAAGACATACCTCTGAGTAATTCATCCTTCACCGTTCGTATTAGCGTTTGAGTTCTTGTTCTCGTCGCAAACTTTCGCTTTGGAAAATGACAAGTTGGATTAATATCTGTCCTTTGCCCTGCCTTGCATGTCCAAAGGTCATATCTTAAGATTTTTTTTTTTATATAAAAGTAGAGAAAAAGAAAAAAAATCAGCGATTGCACGTATCATAGAAGCAGATTGCTGTCGCTCGGTCGCGTCGAGTGCAGCCTCACTCTTTTTCACGGCGACTCAACACGAGCGTCGAGCTATATGAGGAGAGGAGCTCAACCCAGATCAAGCTGTAAAATAAGGCTAACACGTGAAACAAGCTTAGCGAATACTTTCTCTCTCTCTCTCTCTCTCTCTCTCTCTCTCTCTCTCTCTCTCTCTCTCTCTCTCTCTCTCTCTCTCTCTCTCTCTCTCTCTCTCTCTCTCTCTCTCTCTCTCTCTCTCTCTCTCTCTCTCTCTCTCTCTTCTCTCTCTCTCTTCTCTCTCTCTCTCTCTCTCTCTCTCTTTCTCTCTCTCCTCCTCTCTCTAATCTCTCTCTCTCTTATATATACATACAGAAGTGTGTGTGTGTGTGTGTGTGTGTGTGTGTGTGTGTGTGTGTGTGTATATGTATATATATATATATATATATATATATATATATATATATATATATATATATATATATATATATATATATATGTATATATATATATATATATATATATATATATATATATATATATATATATATATATATATTGGCGTCTGTGTCTGTGCATTTATATTTTACATATGTGTACTTTTATATGCTCTCTCTCTTCCCATTTTCTCTTTTTTATATAAATATAAGGTAGATACATCATCTAGGAGCTAGAGATATCAACAGATGATACAAATATTGGCATGTCCAATCCTGTCCCCCGATTTCGCATTCAATCAGCTGTTTCTATATCAATTTACAGCTCTCTCGGCTCCTCTTCACGTCTTTGTGTTTATACGAAAAGCCAAAGATGAACTGTGATGTGAGTCGACTTGCCCATGGGAGGAAGGATTAGGTTTTGGCCAAGGGACAGGGGTCAGCTGATTAGGTTTAGCCCATGGGAGAGGGATTAGCTGATTAAATTTTGACCAAGGGGAAAGAAATCAGCTGATTAGGCTTTGGCCAAGGAAGAGGGTTTAGCTGGAGATGGAGAATGGAGAGGGCTCAGCTGATTAAGTGTTGGCCAAGGGAGAGAGATCAGTTGATTAGCTTTAGGCCAAGGGAGAGGGATTAGCTGACTAGGTTTGGCCGAGGGAGAGGAATCAGCTGAATGGAATTTAAATTCACTATAGTGGGACGGAGATTAGGGATTATTAAATGTAGGCAGATGATTGCGCTTGTGTCTGTTTTAACGGGGTCGTTATCACGTATCGATACCCCCCTTTTCTCGTAAACACGCACAGATGTGCTTACATGTGTTAGTATATGTTAATTATTCTGAGATAGAAAATATTGAATTTAGTACAGGCTTGCCCTTAGCAATGCTTCCTACGTAATAAGTACAATATTTGTGTATTACTCCCATCAATAAATCTTAGTTACTTGAAAATTGACTTTAGTAAAGTACAAATCGACTATGTAATAGTATATATACATATCCTTCTGCGACTGAAATCATAAGCTTTGCCTGTATTATCTGAATACTGTCTTGTTATTTTGTAAAGTAATTCTTTGTTCATTACTTCTACCCACCATTCTTAGTCACTTTAGTCTTTAGTTAAGTACATCCTTTTTAACTTAATAAAAAATCTTGAATAGGAGCCTTAAGACCGAGCAGCCTTAGTCAGAATTATCAATCATAACAAATTCTGAGGAAGAGACACTGAGCTGAAGGCAAAAAGAACATAAAACTAAAACCCGATTTAGAACCCCAACGCTGCAAGACGGATGCATCGTTATCAATTAATCAGGGGAATCAACAAAGCGAGCTTGTTCAAAAGGAGACAGAAATACAATGCTCTTTTCATTAACTGTTTTAAGAATCATCTGTTTTCTAGTCAAGGGGGAGGGATCAGCTGATTAAATTTTGACCAACGGAAAGGAATCAGCTGATTGGGTGTTGGTCAAGGGAGAGGGATCAGCTGATTGGGTGTTGGCCAAGGGAGAGGGATCAGCTGATTAAGTCTTGGTCAAGGGAGAGGGATCAGCTGATTAGATTTCAGCCATGGGAGAGGGATCAGCTGATTAGATTTCAGTCATGGGAGAGGGATCAGCTGATTAGATTTCAGTCAAGAGGGATCAGCTGATTAGATTTCAGCCATGGAGAGGGATCAGCTGATTAGATTGGGATCAGCTATTAGATTTCAGCCAAGGGAGAGGATCAGTGATTAGATTTCAGCCAAGGAGAATCAGCTGATTAGATTTCAGTCAGCTGATTAGATTTCAGCATGGGAGAGGGATCAGCTGATTAGATTTCAGCCAAGGGAGAGGGATCAGCTGATTAGATTTCAGCCAAGGGAGAGGGATCAGCTGATTAGATTTCAGCCAAGGGAGAGGGATCAGCTGATTAGATTTCAGCATCAGCTGATTAGATTTCAGGGAGAGGGATCAGCTGATTTAGATTTCAGCCAAGAGGGATCAGCTGATTAGATTTCAGCAAGGGAGAGGGATCAGCTGATTAGATTTCAGCCAAGAGGGATCAGCTGATTAGATTTCAGCCAAGGGAGAGGGATCAGCTGATTAGATTTCAGCCAAGGAGAGGGATCAGCTGATTAGATTTCAGCCAAGGGAGAGGGATCAGCTGATTAGATTTCAGCCAAGGGAGAGGGATCAGCTGATTAGATTTCAGCCAAGTCAGATTAGATTTCAGCAGCTGATTAGATTTCAGGGAGAGGGATCAGCTGATTAGATTTCAGCTCAGCTGATTAGATTTAGCGGCGATCCATCGTGGACTTCCGTTCGGATGATGAAAAGAAGTTAATTCATTATATCGAGATCAGGATTACTCAGCGGACGCAGATGATTGCGCCTCAGTCTTTTTTTTTTTTTTTTCCTTTTTTTTTCTTTTTTTTTCTAACGGGGTCGCTATTAATTTTTTTCTTGTTAATATGGTTGTGTTTTATCGTCTTCATCACTACTGTTGCGGTGATCTATTATGATGTGACTCTTGAATGCTGATAGAAATATGATCTCACATAATATGAGTATGTTGTTGGAAAATGGATTTGCTATCAACTAGTATTTTGTAATTGACATTTTGATTTTGAAATGAGGTTATTCACTGAGAGAGAAAAGTAGATACAGATAGATGGAAAGCCTGTAGATAAAAATGAATAGACAAACAGAACAGACAGACTTAACCAAAGACAGGATGATGAAAACCAGAGGAAAGTCCAAATTAGAATGATGAAAGTGAGCTTAGAAAAAAAAGCGGAAATATAAAGCTGCTTTCATTATTTTATCAATTTATTTAGTACTATTATTATTATTATTAGCATCAAGAATCGACAGTTTTGCAAGAAAATGAGAAATGCACGACAATGACTTATTGACAGGTGTTTAATATTGAGTTAATATCCTGCCTCTTGCACTAGTGAGTACCTTTATGCGACGTAAAATTCAATTAATTTTTTGTTGATATGCAGCTAGGATGCAGTAGGTTTCCTCTGCCATCGGTAAACACATTTTTCTATTATGTTATTCGGATTTGAAAGAACAGAATGAAAATGCACAGATAAAAAATACTACAATAAATTATTCATCCTACGGCTTTCATACCAGCGTTCTAATATTAGTCACCGTGTCATACTTTCGCCTTGGAAAATGACAGGAATTAAAATGTGTCATTTGCCTCGCAGGGCACGTCAAAGCGACGCCATATCTAAAGACCTAAAGAAATAGAAAAGTGACGATAAATCAATATAAAACAGTGATTGTGCGTAACGTCGGAGCAGATTGCTGTCGATCGGTCGAGTGCAGTTTCACTCTTTTTTTTCACGTCGACTCAACACGGGCGTCGACCTATGTGAAGAGAGGAGCTCAACCCAGATCAAGTTGTAAAAAAAAAAATCTATAAAGCTAATTAAGTTTGGCGAGCGTTTCTGTAGCTCTGTCTCCGTATATATAAATGCGTATATGTCTGCGTGCGTGCGTGTGTGTGTGTGTGTGTGTGTGTGTGTGTGTGTGTGTGTGTGTGTGTGTGTGTGTGTGTGTGTGTGTGTGTGTGTGTTTGTGTGTATGTATATATATATGTGTGTGTGTGTGTGTGTGTATGTATTTATGTATGTGTGTGTATGTATGTGTCCTGTGTTTGTGTTTTGTTGTGTGTATGTGTATGTATGTCTGTGTGTGTCTTTGTGTCTCTGTGTCTGTGTTTATATATGCCCTTTTAAGTCCCATATCGCCTCGTACCTCCGGAATTTACACTCAATCACCAATTGATACATCCATTTACAGCTTTACTCGTATTTACTCGTTGTGAGCGGAGTTGCCCAAGGGAGAGGGCACAGCTGATTAGGTCCCGGCGGTGATCCATCGCGGATTTGCGTTCCGGCGGAGGATGAAATGAAATCCGCGACAGAAAGACCGGGATTACCGAGTGCAGGCTGATGATTGCACTGGTGTCTGCTTTTTAACGGGGTCACTATTTCATATCAATAACCTTTTTTTTCTTGTTGAGATTGTGGTTTTCCTTATTGTATCGTTACCAGAAAGAGAAAGAGAAATAGATAGATAGATACACATATAGATAAATGAATAGACACTGTAATAGATATTTTGATCTCCAGAGAGAAAGAGAAATGGATAGTTAGATACATAGATACACATATAGATAAAGGAATAGACACTGTAATAGATATTTTGATCTCCAGAGAGAAAGAGAAATGGATAGTTAGATACATAGATACACATATAGATAAAGAATAGACACATAGTTAGAGATCGAGGCAGGTAGTAGAACAGATAGATAAATAATTTCTGAATAATTTCTAGTTAATTAGTAAACCAATTCCCTCTTTCATTACTCATATCCACCATTCTTAGTCAATTAAAAGAGTATTTAGCATTTATTTATTGGTAGTTAGTATTTTTATTTATTTATTTATTATTAGTCTTTAGCATTTTAGTATTTAAGTTGTGATAAAAAAATGTAGAAAAAAGGCTTTAAGATCGTGCAGGTTCAGTCATAATTAGTAATCATAGAAAATACTAATTGAAGATGAGGAACAGGCAGACTAAACCAAAATAATAATAAAAGAAGATAAATAAAAAAATAAAAAATAAATCAAATAAAATAAATAAAAAATAAAAATAAAAAAGATAATAAAAAAAGATAAGGGAAAGCCCGGATTGGAACGCCAACACTGGAAGATTGATGTATCCTAATCAATTAATCAGGGGAATTATCAAAGAGAGCTTGTTCAAAAGAAGACAGAAATACAATGCTCCTTTCGCTAACTGTTTTAAGAATCGACTGTTTCATAGTCTGTGAGAAAATGAAAACTATATGACAATGACTTTTATTGACTTGTTTTTTAATACTGGGTGAACATCCTGCTTCTTTGATTAGTACATTCATACGACGTAAAATTCAATTAATTTTTAGTTGATATGCAGCTCGCAAGCAATATAGTTCTGCTCTTTCATCCGTCAACACATTTTTCTTTTGAATTGTTTGCGCTGGAATAAAAATAAATTTTTAAAAAATTCTTATAAGAAATATCATAATGAATGACTTATCCTACGCTTTTCGTACTGGCTTTTCTAATACTATTTTCCGTCTCATGCTTTCACATTTGTCCTTCGCATATCGAAATAACGTCATATCTTAAGATCTAAAAAAAGAAAAAAAAAGAAAGAAAAAGAAAAAAAAAAAAAAAAAAAAAAAAAAAAAACAGCGATTGCACGTGTCATGGAAGCAGATTGCTGTTGCTCGGTCGACTCAACACGGGCTTGTATGACGACAGAAGCTAAATCAAGATGAAACTTTAAAGGTTGAAACGTGAATTTAGATGCGTGTGTCCATGTATTCATGTTTCTATGTATGTATCATATATATATATATGCAATTAATTTTAAATCCCGTATTTCTCTTACCTCCCCTTACATATCTATTTTT
The DNA here is from genome assembly GCF_003789085.1 of Penaeus vannamei. Lineage (NCBI taxonomy): Eukaryota > Metazoa > Arthropoda > Malacostraca > Decapoda > Penaeidae > Penaeus > Penaeus vannamei. The sequence continues at coordinate 542,526 of NW_020869084.1, read as the reverse complement.
ATTTCTGATTATTATTATTACTTTTCTAATAGGAATTCATCTGCTCTGCCACTTCCATTGAAAGGCAGTTTGGTAAACTATATCACGGAAGAAGAAAGAAGTGAAATCCACTATAGCGAGGTCGGGATTGCTCAGCGCAGGCAGATGACTGCTCTTGTGTCTGTTTTAACGGGGTCGCTATTTCATATCGATGCCCCCTTTCTCTCGCTGATATGTTTGTTTGTTTGTTTTTTCTTTCTTTCTTTCTTTGTAAAAATCTTCATTGCCGTTGCTGTGGTTTACTATGATGGGACTTTTGTTTGTTATAGAAACGTAAGTTCACGTAATAGGGGTATGCTTATCCTGATGGAAAATGGATCTTATAAACTAGCATTTTGTAGTTGACATTTGGAATTTGAAATAGGAATCATCACCGAGAGAGAAAAGTAGATACAGATATAAATAAGTTAGTTATAGATAGATAGATAGATAGATAAAGGGAAAGCGATTGAGATACGTAGGGAGAAAGATAGACAGATAGAGAGACATACATATAAACACACGTAAATATGCTTACCTATGTTTTAGTGTGTGTATGTTAATCCTTCTAAGATGGGAATATTGAGCGTTTACATAGGTTTTCCCTTTGCGAATGCTTTCGAGGTAATAAGTATTACAATTGTCTTGTTCATAACTCCTATCCACCATCCTTAGTTGATTCAAAAGGAACATTGAAGTATTTTCTTTTTACTTTGTATTTGTTTAAGGTAAAAAGAACTTAAGAGCGTTCAGGTTTAGCCAGAATTAGTAATCATAGCAAATTCTGAATACGAGGAACAGACAGACTGAACCGAAGTCAAAAAGATGATATAAAAAGATAGAGGAAAACCCGGATTGGAACGCCAACACAGGAAGATTGATGTATCGTCATCAATTAATCAGGGAGATTATCAAAGCGAGTTTGTCCAGAAGATAGAGATACGTTGCTACTTTCACTACCTGTTTTAAAGATCGTCTGTTTTGTGATACATGTAAAGAAAATGAAAGTTTTCACAGCAAGGAATTTTATTGGCTGTTTTTTAGTTAACATCCTGCTTTTTTGCAGTAGTGAGTACGTTCATACGACGTAAAATTTAATTAATCTTTTGTTGATATTCAGCTAGCGAGCTATATAGTTTTGCTCTCTCATCTGTAAACACATTTTTCTTTTGTATTGTTCAATTTTGAATGAACAGAATAAAAACGTTCAAACAAAAATATATCACAATTAATTATTCATACTATGCCTTTCCGCCGTTCCAATACTAGTTTTTGCGTTATGCTTTCGCTTTGGAAAATGATAACTCGGTTTAATATTTGGCCTTTGTCTCGTGTTGCAAGCTGGAACTACGTCATATCTTAAGAAAAATAAATGTGTGATTGCACGTATCATAGAAACCGATTGTTTTTGCTCGGTCGATTCAAAGGTTGAGAGAAGCTAAATCAAGCTGTAAGGAAGGGTGAAAAAAGTGTTGAGTAAACAATATTCTCCCTTTCTCTTTCTCTCAGTCTCTGTTTGTCTGTCCGTCTGCCTCTCTCTCTCTCTCTATCTCTATCTCTATCTCTCTCTCTCTCTCTCTCTCTCTCTCTCTCTCTCTCTCTCTCTCTTCTCTCTCTCTCTCTCTCTCTCTCTCTCTCTCTCTCTCTCTCTCTCTCTCTCTCTCTCTCTCTCTCACTCTCTATCTCGCTCTGCTTCCATCTTTTGATATAGTAAAAGCTTTTATATCCTCGTTATTTCACTGTTTAAAGCCCAACTATCTATAAGAGTTCAAATAATATATCATGCAATGGACACCAATCACTCACACAATATCAAGATCAGTGGAAATATATAAAAGAGTACAATTATTGAGCAAACGGCCTTCTCTTTCTTATTGTTCAGTCCCCTACGAGCAATTAGTTCTAACTTCTATTACTGAAAAGAAAAGGTTTGGGGATCAGATCAGATTTTCTCTCAACTCTACGGACCAATTACGCCATATTTCACTTACTTTTACATGGGTCTCCATTCCCATTCTTTCGGAATTGATATATTATATTGTTTATATTTCAATCCTGAATAAATATTTGGATCGGAGATAAGAACAATTGTAAACAAGGATTGTTTATATATGTATATATAAGTATGTATTTACCTATCTATTAGGTGATATAGGTATATATACTCATATGTGTACGTAGTCTCTCTATCTCTTTCTTTCTCTCTCTATCTATCTATCAGTCTTTCTCTCTCTTTCTATCTATCTATATATCTATCTCACCATCTAATGAAATTCCCATACAAAGTTCCGAGAAAAAAAAAGCTTATTGAATGTTTCTTAGACCCTATAGCTAGCGCTGAGCTGATTTAAAAACTTTTCAAATCAGCTTCAGCACGCGAGGTTTATTGTTTACAGGAGGCAGCGTAGCCACTTCTCTCTTTCCTTCGTCTGCGTTGGGTTTTCCTTCGGGTTCCTCGTGCCCCTGGTGGATTTCAAGGATTGTCTATTTCCATCAGAGGTTCTCAGTTAGCACCTTTATGCACGTGGAAGTTTGATATCGTTAGGGTCTGTTTGTCTGTCTGTTTCTCTGTCTTTCTCTCTGTCTCTCTCTCTCTCTCTCTCTCTTCTCCTCTCTCTCCTCTAGCTCTCTTTCTCTCTCTCTCTCTCTCTCTCCTCTCTCTCTCTCTCTCTCTCTCTCTCTCTCTCTCTCTCTCTCTCTCTCTCTCTCTCTCTCTCTCTCTCTCTCTCTCTCTCTCTCTCTCTC
>NW_020869084.1:527263-534763 GCF_003789085.1 Penaeus vannamei | reverse complement strand
ATGATAATGATGTTATTAATAATGAGCATAATATCAGAGTAACCGTAGAGTTTAATTAGATTACGATATAAAAATGTACTCTTGAGTGTGATGAAATTTTGTACCAGTTCACAGTACGGTTAAGCGCTTGTACTTTTCAAATAAAAATTGTAGTACATACAATAAATCTTCCTCATCCTAGGCTCTGCTAGAATGAGAGTAGAATTTGATAAGAATAGAAGTAATAACACAGTCAAATTAAACATAAATTCATACAGATGATAAGTGTAGAATGTACAGCACAGCTTACAAAGAACTGCAAAGAGTACACCCTCCTCCCAGTACACTCCAAAGTACAACGTACAATAAACTTCAACAAAACCACTCTAAACAGGAAGTTTAAAAGTCATATCTTATTCATTCTGTAATTTTTCATTTCTTTTTTGTTTGTTTGTTTGTTTGTTTGTTTCTTAAGTCAGTGATCTCTCTAAGAGTTTCTCTATGAAAATATCTCTTTCTAAATGTATGTATCTATATCTATATCTGCTAAATACGTACATACATACATTCATATATACATACATGCATACATACATACATACATACATACCTACATACATACGTACATACATACGTACATACATTCATACAGAGATAAATCGATAGGTAGAAGGATATATAGGTAGATAGACAGATAGACTTATCAACAGATAAATAATATATATAGATGAATAGGGAGAGATACAGAAAGACAGAAATGGAATATATATATATATATATATATATATATATATATATAGAGAGAGAGAGAGAGAGAGAGAGAGAGAGAGAGAGAGAGAGAGAGAGAGAGAGAGAGAGAGAGAGAGAGAGAGAGAGAGAGAGAGAGAGAGAGAGAGAGAGAGAGAGAGATGTGTATGTCCCTGCTGGTTGTTGGCGTGTGTGTATGTATGTGTGTGTGTGCGTGTGTGTGCCTATGTGTGTGTTTCTCTATATACGACAGACATATAACTTTTACAAAGAAAGGCAGTAAGGGTGACGTTGAAATGCTAAAAGTCGGTTGAATCGCCCTTAGCCTCCCTTACATACACGCTGGTCGAATAACACAGCTATTTATTTTTTCATGTTCGCCCGATATATTTTCAAGAGACCATGGTAAAAAATGTATAAATAAATCAAATAGAAGAAACAAAAGAAAAAATAAACTCTCTGGACGTTGATTTTATCTTTTTTTTTTTTTTATGTATATTGTAGTCAGAGTACGGAATTCCATGGGTCGGAAATGTATTCTTGGTCTCCCCCTCTTCTCTCTCTCTATCTCTCTCTCTCTCTCTCTCTTTCTCTTTCTCTTTCTCTCTCTCGTCTCTCTCTTCTCTCTCTTCTCTCTCTCTCCTCTCTCTCTCTCTCTCTCTCTCTCTCTCTCTCTGTCTGTGTCTCTGTCTCTGTCTCTGTCTCTGTCTCTCTCTCTCTCTCTCTCTCTCTCTCTCTCTCTCTCTCTCTCTCTCTCTCTCTCTCTCTCTCTCTCTCTCTCTCTCTCTCTCTCTCTCTCTCTCTCTCTCTCCATCTATCTTTCACTCACTGTTTCCTTTTTCATGTTTCATTTTTTCCCTTTTTTCCCTCTACACTTTTCCTCTATTTTTTTACCTCCGTCCAACCCCCTATTTTTTCCACATGCGCTCCGTTAGAACATAAGAACTTTTGTTAACTTTTTATCTTTTTTTTTTTCTTATTCTTTTAATTTTTTTTTATTTTATTATTTTTTTTTTTTTTTGAGTCACCCCGACGACGGTTACAACATCTCTGAAAACGATAAAACTCAAAACAGAAAACGGAGGCCGAGAAGTCGCTCGGGCTCCTTGCGTCTTGAGTCTTGGGGGAGGGGGAGAAGGAGGGGGGGTGTAGGGAGGGAGAGGGGAAGGTGAAGGAGGGGTGGGGGAGGGAGGAAGGGAGGGAAGGTGAAGGAGGTGGGGAAAGCCAGGGAGGAAATGGGACTAGAGTGAGGGGAGGAGAGGGAAGGAGAGGGAGTGAGGGAGGGGAATCGGGAGAGGAAATGGGACTTGAGTGAGGGAAGGAGAGAGAGAATGGTGCGGGAGGGAGGGATGGAGGTGGTGAATAAAGGAGGTGTAGGGAAAAAGAATGGGAAAGGATGGGAAGGTGAGAGGAGGGAAGAAGAGAGAGGGAAGGAAGGAAAGGGGAGAGGAAGAAGGGAGAGGGAAGGAAGGAAGGGGAGAGAAGGAAGGAAGGGGGAGAGGAAGGAAGGAAGGGGAGCAGAGGGAGAGGGGGAGAAGGAGGGAAGGGGATGAGAGAGAGGATGACATGGAAAGTAAAGGAAGAGGAAACTGGAGTGGGAAGAAGGAGAACGAGAGTGAAAGAGAGAGGGAGAGAAAATTGTGGAATACTGAGGAAATAACAGAGAGAATGGGAATGAGGGAGGGATGGAGAAATGGGAAGGAGGAGAGAGAGAGGGGAAGGGGACGGAAAAGAGGGAATAGGGAAGAGACAGAGGGAAAGGAGAGAGAGAATGTAAAGGAGGGTAGGGAGAGCAGAGAGGGAGAGAGAGAGAAAGATTGAGAGTGAAAGAGAGAGAGAGAGAGAGAGAGAGAGAGAGAGAGAGAGAGAGAGAGAGAGAGAGAGAGAAGAGAGAGAGAGAGAGAGAGAGAGAGAGAGAGAGAGAGAGAGAGAGAGGGAGAAGGAGAGAAAGAAAACAAGATGAAAAGAAAAAGAAGAAAGAAGACGAAGAATGAATAATGACACAGAAGAAAACCATAGCGCACAACGACGTAAAAAACAGAGAGAATGAGAGAGAGATAAAGAAAACACAAAACCTTTTCCCGAAGATAAGGAAGGCAGTGAAGCATAAACAAAAAAAGAAAAAGAGAAAGAAAAAAGAAAAGGAAAAAGGCAGAAATGACAAAAAAAAGAACAAAGAGAAAGAAAAAAGAAAATTAAAAAAGCAGAAATTAAATAAAAGAAAGAGAAAGACGCAATGGTTTCGAAAAAAGAAAAGTTAAAGGAATAGGGACCCATTTGAAAGAAAGAAGAAAAAAAACGAAATATAATCTGCAAGCAACAATAAGAAACGAAAAAAACGGAGTCATAAAGAACAGAAAACGGACGAAGCCAAAGCAATATAAACAATTGAATCATATAGAGCGTAGTGGGGCGGGGAGGAAGGGAAGAGAGAGAGAGAGAGATTAAGAGAGAGAGAGAGAGAGAGAGAGAGAGAGAGAGAGAGAGAGAGAGAGAGAGAGAGAGAGAGAGAGAGAGAGAGAGAGAGAGAGAGAGAGAGAGAGAGAGAGAGAGAGAGAGAGAGAGAAAGAAGAGAGAGAGAGAGGAGAGAGAGAGAGAGAGACAGGAAGGATAAGAGAAGAGAGAGAGAGAGAGAGAAGAGAGAGAGAGAGAGAGAGAGAAAGAGAAAGAGAGAGAGAGAAAGAGAGAGAGAGAGAGAGGAGAGAGAGAGAGAGAGAGAGAGAGAGAGAGAGAGAGAGAGAGAGAGAGAGAGAGAGAGAGAGAGAGAGAGAGAGAGATAAGAGAGGGACAGAGAGAGAAAGGATAAGAGAGAGAAAGGATAAGAGAGAGAGAGAAAGGATAAGAGAGAGAGAGAAAGGATAAGAGAGAGAGAAAGAGAGAGAGAGAGAGAGAGAGAGAGAGAGAGAGAGAAGAGAGAGAGAGAGAGAGAGAGAGAGAGAGAGAGAGAGAGAGAGAGAGAGAGAAAGGAGAGAGAGAGAAGAGAGAGAGAGAGAGAGAAGAGAGAGAGAGAGAGAGAGAGAGAGAGAGAGAGAGAGAGAGAGAGAGAGAGAGAGAAGAGAGAGAGAGAGAGAGAGGAGAGAAGAGATAAAGAGAGAGAGAAAGGTAAAGAGAGAGAGAGAAAGGAGAGAGAGAGAAAGGAAGAGAGAGAGAGAGAGAGAGAGAGAGAGAGAGAGAGAGAGAGAGAGAGAGAGAGAAGAGAGAGAGAGAGAGAAAGGAGAGAGAGAGGATAGAGAGAGAGAGACAAAGACAGAGAGAGAGAGAGAGAGAGAGAGAGAGAGAGAGAGAGGGGGAGGGAGAGAGAGAAAGAAGAGAGAGAAAGACGGAGGAGAGAAAAAGGATAAGAGAGAGAGAGAGAGAGAGAGAGAGAGAGAGAGAGAAAGGAAAGAGAGAGAGACAAAAAAAAAAAAGTTTAAAAATTATGGCAGCTTTCCACTTCGTCTCGGATATAGGGGTTGGAGGGGAAAAAAAGCCAAGTTAACTACTATTAAAGTCTACGATTATGGTAAGTGCAAATAGAAGAAAATCCAAAAGAGGGGGAAAAAAGAGCATCATTATCCGTTACCCATCATCACCCTCATCAACCCCCCCCACTTCTAGCTACCCCTCCCCCTCCACCCTCCACCCCCTCAGCCCTGTCGCGTTACTCCCGCTGTCTCCATTTCCCCTCTCCCGCTTTTTTATCTTTCTATCTCTCTTCTTCTTTCTTTCCCTTCTTCTCCTTCCCTTTTTCTTTCTCCTCCTTCCCTCCCCCATTTCTCTTTCTCCTTCCTCCTTTCTTCCATTTTATCTTTTCTTTTCCCTTCTCTATCATTCTTCCTTTCCTTCTTCCTCCCTCCGTTCCTCTCTTCTCCATCAATCCTTCCCTTCTTCTCTCCTTCCTTCCTTCCACTCCCTCCCTCCCCATCGCCATCTCCTCCCTTCCCTCCCCTTCCCTCCCCATCTCTCTCTCTTTCCTTCCCTCTCTCCCTTCCTCCTTTCCTTCCTTCCCTCTCTTCAACCCTTCCTCCTTCTCTCCCCCATTTCTCTTTCTCTCCTTCTACCCCCTCCTTCCTTACTTATTACCACACCCGAAAAAAACGTGGCGTTGTTTGGCTTTTTACCCCCACCCCTTGTCCCCAACCTACCCACCCTTCCTCCATCCCTTAACCCCCCCCTACCATCCCAACCCGCCCTACCCACCCTTTTAGCACTAATTATCCCCGGCCTCCCCCCCAACCCATACCTCTTTTCCCATTACCCCCGCAATACCCCCATCCCCAAACCCCCTCTCCCTTACCCCCAAATACCCCATATAGCTCTTCCTTGTCCCCAAATACCCCCATCTCATATCCCCTCCCTTACCCCCATTACCCTCCTTCATACCCCCAAATGCCCCTCCCTTATACTCCCTCTCCTTTACCCCCAAATACCCCCATCCTACCTCCCCAAATACCCTTCCTTACCCCCAAATTACCCCTCCCCATTCAACCCTTACCCACCCCCCAATACCCCTACACCCCCTCCCATCACCAACCCTTCCCCCCCCCCAATACCCTACACCTCTCCCCCCACCGCCCCCTCCCCTCCCGTACCTCATTAGCATAAATCGAGAACCCCGGCCATTTCAGCGGCAATGAGAGCGAGCGGATGAGGGGACCAATATCTCGGCCTCTAAGTATTTCCTCGAGGACTCCTGAAGGCGCTGCAGGGTGTCGCTCTCCTCCAGGCAGGTCCTCGAGGTTTCAGGTCGTCAGGTCTTCAGGTTATCAGGTCCTCTGGGTCTTCGTCGGCGCTGAGAGATGGCCTTATGTCAGGTTGGGTGAATAGAGGGTTGGGGAGGGTGGGTGGGGGGGTGGAGGGTGGAGGGTGTTGAAGGGCGATAGAGGGGGTGGGGTGTTGGGTCGGTTGGTGGAGAGGGTGGATGGCAGTGGGGTAGGGGGAGGGGTGTAATAAGAGAGGTAAGAGTGGGGAGGGGGGGGAGTGGGGTAGGGGAGTTAAAAAGGAGGGGAGTGGATGGCAGTGGGAGGGGGTAGGAGGCAGAGAGAGGATGAAAAAGGTTGGGGTTTAGGAGGGGGTAGAGGGGGAGGGAAGAGGTGGAGAACTTTGGTGGAGAGAAACCGAGATAGAAGGCGGGGTTTGATGGAGGGATAGCGAAGAGAGGAAGGGGAGGAAGAAGAAGCGAGGGAGTGAAAGGGATAGAAAAAAGTGGAAGAGAAGGGGAAGAAGGAGAAAGCAAGGAAGTGGGAGAGATAGAAAAAAAGTGGAGAGAAGGGGAAGAAGAGAAGCAAAGGGAGTGGAAGACATAGAAAAAGTGGAGAAGGGGGGAAGAAGAAGAGCAGAGAAGTGGAGAGATAGAAAAAAAATGGAGGAGAAGGAGAAGAAGAAGAAGCAGGAAGTGGGAATATAGAAAAAAAAAAAGTGGAAGAAGGGGGGGAAGAAGAAGCAAGAGAAGTGGGAGACAGAAAAAAGTGGAGGAGAAGGAGGGGAGGAAGGAGAAGCAAGGGGAAAAAGTGGAGAAGGAGGAGAAGAAGAAGCAAGTGAAGTGGAAGAGAGAAAAAAAAAAAAGTGGAGGAGAAGGGGAGGGGTGTAGGAATCGAGCCAAAACTACGTGCATGTCTGTTGAAGATCCGGGAGCAAGTGCATGCATCTGCTTGCGGGTGTGGAGTTGAAAGATTTACACACAACAATGTTCTTCCATCTATTAGAACTCGATAGACTTCCACCTCTGCGTTTCCTTCTTATTCTCCCTTTCTTATTCTCCTTTATACCTCTTCTTTTTTCCCCTTTTTTTATGCATGCAATCACATTTGTACAGAGCCAAAGAAAGCGAGGACTTCTACATCCGCAGAGGAATAGCTTACATCCGCCTCTTAACGCACGGCATCATCGACCTTCGCATAAGCTGGCATAAGGTCGCTTTTGATGGCGGGAGGCCGGAAGAAAAGAAGGCCGTCTTCCCATGACCCGAGATGACCTGGGACGACCTCCAAGGCAAGGGCTGATGGAGGAGGACGTCGAGGGGGCGATGAACTGTACTCTAACATACCGAGATAACACATGTGGGGTGCGAGAGTGCATGGGAGCGCGAGTGGATGACTGCGCGGTTCAGGCCGAAGATGCCTTTCTCTTCGTCCTCGTCTTCTGCTGCTCTTCCTCCTCCTCCTCCTCCTCCTTCTTCTTCTTCTTCATTTTCTTCTTCATCTTCTCTTTTCATCTTCTTCTTCTTTCTTTTTCATTCTTTCTTCTTCTTCTGCTTCTCCTCCTCCTCTTCTTTTCTTCTTCATTTTTCTTTCTGCTTCTCCTCCTCCTCTTTCTTCTTCATCATCATCTTCTTCATCTTCTTCTTCTTCTGCTTCTCCTCCTCCTCATTCTTCTTCTACTACTACTACTACTTTTTCTTCTTTCTACCTTTTTTCTCTTTCAACTACTTCTTCTTCTACTACTACTACAATTACTACTACTTTTTCTTCTTTTTCTCCTACCTTTTCTCATCCTTCTACTTCTTCTTCTTCTATTTCTTTTTTTCCATTTGCCTTTCTCTCTTTTCATATATCTAAATCTTTGTGTTTCCGTGCCTCTCTGTTTCTCTGTCACTCTTTGTCTCTCTCTCTCTGTATCTGTCTATGTCTGACTGTATCTCTCTCTCTCTCTCTCTCTCTCTCTCTCTCTCTCTCTCTCTCTCTCTCTCTCTCTCTCTCTCTCTCTCTCTCTCTGTCTCTCTCTCTCTCTCTCTCTCTCTCTCTCTCTCTCTCTCTCTCTCTCTCTCTCTCTCTCTCTCTCTCTCTCTCTCTCTCT
>NW_020869084.1:503421-505921 GCF_003789085.1 Penaeus vannamei | reverse complement strand
CCACACGCATCCCCCCCCACACACACCACACACCCCCCCCCCACACACACACGCACCCCCCCCACACACACACACACACTCACACACACGCACCCCTCCCCTCCCCACACACACACGCACACACACACACATGATGCATCGCAGCGTTAAAGATGACGAGAGAAAAGCCACAATGCTTCTCCTTTCTGCACAGCGACCATGTTCAGTCACTCATCTTTGAGTCAGGGGCGAAGGGGGGAGGAGGAGGGGGAGGGGGGAGGAGGTGGAGGGGGGGGAGGGGTGCAGGAGGAGGAGTCAGGGGCGAAGTGGAGGAGGTGGAGGAGGAGGGGTGGAGGGGGGGGATGGGGGAAGGAGGGGTGGGAGGGGGTGGGGAGGAGAGGAAGGGGAGGGGGAGGAGGAGGGGGCGAAGGGGGGAGAGAGGGAGAGGGGAAGGGAGGAGAGGGAGAAGGAGGGGAGGAGAGGAGGGGGAGGGGGAGGAGGAGGGGGAGGAGGGGGCGAAGGAGGGGCGAAGGGAGGAGGAGGGGGCGAAGGGGGGAGGAGGAGGGGCGGAGGGGAGGAGGAGGGGCGAAGGGGGGAGGAGGGGCGAAGGGGAGGGGATGGAGGAGAGAGGAAATCCAGGAAGAGAAAAGCTAAATCTCTTTTTTTTCAATTTTCTTTTCTGTTTAATTTTTTTATTCCTTTTTTTTTCTTTTCTTTTCTTTCTTGTTTCTTTGTTGTGAAAAGAAGAGGGAAACATAAAGTGGAAAGGATTAGGAATTAGGAAAGAACGAAAGAAAAAAGAGAATACGAGATAAAGGATGAAATATGAGAAAAAAAAGAATGAGAAAAAACTTAGAGAAAAATGAGACGAAAGAAAACGAGAGTAAAAAGGGATGAGCAACGCAAAACAAAAACAATAACAAGAAGAATAAAAAAAAATAGAAATCAGAAGAAATTTAAAAAGAAAGACAAAAAAAACAAATAAAACAGTAAAAAAAACAAATAAAAAAGGAAAACACAAAAAGCAAAGGAAAATAAACAGAATCCATAAAACAGATATGAAAGAGAAAAAGAAAAAAAAAACGTATGAAACAAAGGATAGTTGAAGATAAAAATATTTTTACTTATTTCGTAACTGAAGAACAAAGTGAAAAATAATCACTATGTTGTTTAGCTAATAAATGAGAATAAAGCATATATATTTCTTTTTAATCGCCATCATCTATATTACATGATCATCATTATCATCATTACCGTCATTTTTACCACTATCATTACCATCATCATTATAATCATCATTATCACCATCAAGGTCATCATTATTATTGTCAGGATCACCACCATCATTCATTACATGATGTCATTATCATTTTAATCATCATTATCACCATCAAGGTCATCATTATTATTGTCAGGATCACCACCATCATCACCATCATCTTTATTACATGATCATAACCATCATAACCATCATTTTCATTATTACCATTATCATCATTAAAATCATCATTATCACCATCACGGTCATCATCATTATTGTCAGAATCACCACCATCATCACCAACATCTTTATTACATGATTATCATTATCATAACCATCATAACCATCATTTTCATTATTACCATCATCATTATCATTTCAATCATCATTATCACCATCACGGTCATCATCATTATTGTCAGTATCCCCATCACCATAATCATTATCATCATCATTCTCATCATCGTAAATTAGAATGTTCTTATACGGAACTCTCAGCTCTTTATAACCTAGAATGTGAGCTTTTATCATTATCATTACTGTTGCTATTATCATGATCATTATTGTTATTAGCATTATATTTACTATTATCCTTATCTTTACAATAATTATATATTATTATCATTATTATCATTATTACTAGAATCATTATTAATTCTATCATTATTTTTTATCATTATATCAGCAATATTATTGTAATCATGATTATCATTATCATTATTTTTAGTAGTAGTAGCAGAAGTATTAGTAGTCGTAGCATTATCATAATCATCATTATTATTATTATTGTTATTAATATTATCATCATCATCATCGTCATCAGAATCATTAATATGACCATTATCATAATCATAATTATCAGTATTATCATTATCATCATTATCATCATAATCTCATATTATCATCATCATCTTTTCATCATTCAATGTTACCACCATCTTCGCATCCTTCCCCGTTCGCCGCGAGCAGCATCCGACAGTCGCGAGATGTTTCCCTTTGCCTCCATTTCATGACACTTCCGGTAGCAGAAAGGGACCCGGAGTTAGGTGACTTATCAAATGATTAACGCACGGAATCGGACGCGACGAGGGCTAGTCCTTCCGCGGCAAGGCACTCGAACGCGGCTTGAATCGGAAAATATGACACGTCATTATACTGCAGCTCAATCGGACGCGGGCTTACCTGAGCCAGACCGATGGAATCGAACGAGTTCTCATCAATATCTGTCAGAGCAATCGAACACGGGCCTGCATTGACCGC
>NW_020869084.1:468421-470921 GCF_003789085.1 Penaeus vannamei | reverse complement strand
CCTCTTCCCCTCCCCTCTCCTCCAATAGTCGCTCCCCCTTGCCCTCATTCTCTTTTTCTCAACCTCCCCTTTTCTTTCTGTCCTGTAATCTCTCCCGCTCTCATTCTCTCTCCTTTTTATTATATATTTTTTATTTTCTTATCTGTCTCCAATTCTCTCTTCTTATCCTCCCTCCCTCCTCTTACCCCTCTTTCTTTCTTGTATATTCATCTCCCTATCGATCGATCCCTACCCATTTATCTACCTTACTCGCTACTCAAACTAATGTGCAAAGACTTGGGAAGGAAATTGGTCTGCCTGGGATCGATCAGACCGCCAGGACGTCGAGCAAATATTACTGACGATAAAAGCGCTCTCCGACTTCCCTTCTGAGGCAAGAACACCAGCCGAATATTCCCTACAAAGCAGAATGGACGCGGTCGGTGTCAGATCAGCACGGGTGCGCTGCGGCGTGATCGATGAACAGCTGAGGATAATCGGGGGCGCTGACGAGGAAGGTGCCGGCGCCGGAGGAGCGGGAGGGAAGCGCTGAGGACGTGTGCAGCGCACGGGAAGGGAGTGGTCATCGGATAGGGTTCAGTATGTGTGTGTGCGTGTTTGAGTGAGTGAGTAAGTGAGTGAGTGAGTGTGTGTGTGTGTGAGTAAGTGAGTAAGTGAGTGAGTGTGTGTGTGATGTGTGTGTGTGTGCGTGTCTGTGTTTCATTATCCCTCCCTCAATCACCCCGAGGTGTTGCTGCAGAGGCATTGATGTAATTCAGAAGGTCAAAGGTTAGTTCCGTGGTCATCGCTGATCAGCGCGAACGAATCACGACTTTTTATATTCGTTAGCGTATTAGTTTGCAAGTCTCTTCATGGCTCTGACTTTGGCCTGTGCGTTTTTAGTCCAGTGTGTCTTCTTATGTGTATGTTTAATCGTACACAGTTATATTGTTTTTGTAATTATCCTCTTTATTAGTGAACAAGCGATGATAAGTGAATCATGAACAGGTAATAACAAAGGTATATTGATGATAAGTTAACAAGCGAACACACGATGATAAATCCCCAGAGCTCTTCGTACTGCCCTTCAAATTCGAATTAATTTCTCCTTCCCGGGTCTCCATCGGCTCCCTCCCACGCCACGACTTTTGACGCATCGGTGTAATCCATTGAACAAGTAAAAAGACAAAAACAATTAGGTTTACTCGAGGAAGCAACAATTCACGCGCGATTGGATTTATGACGCTAATATAACACTATCTTGCACCCATAAACTCACCCTGAAGCCTAAGAGAGCAGAGTTGGCGAGGCAGCTTGAAGGGGGAGAAAGNTGGTGGCTCACTTAGCAACATAGTGGTGCGCGCGCGCGTGTGTGTGTATGTATGTATGTGTGTGCGTGTCTCTATATATATGCGTATGCGTGTGTGTTTTTGTGTGTGTGTGTGTGTGTGGTTGTGTGTCTTTATATGTGTGTGTCTTTTTGTGTGTTTGTGTGTGTTTTATATATGTGTATTTGTGTGTGTGTGTGCGTCAATGAGTGTGCGCGCGCGTATGTGTTTATGCGTGCTGATTCTCGCAAACCTATGCGGTTATAATTATCATTGCTTCATCATTTACGTATGCAACATGCCATGCGTGAATTGACATGTAGGTCCCTCATTATGTATGTCATAGATAAGTGCGATATATTGATTGCACATTAAGGTACACTTGTTTTATGTTTTGTTTATTTTATATAGTTTTGTTTTCTTATAGTGTGCATTGTATATTTCCTAAGGATTAATTAACTGCATATTGATTAGTTATAAATACTGATTAAATTGCAAGCGATGTGCATTGTTATACAGCACATTTTTCTTTGGTCTTAGACATTTTTGTATATTTCTTTTTATCCTTCTATTCATCATTCAGAATTGTGAATAAAGTATTTTGATAAACACTGTGGTTAAGTAATCACGTTTTGTCTGTTTTTTGTTTATGTAGACTTTTTTTTTTTTTTTTGTATTGCTTTTTTTATAATTGGTGACACGTGGCGATTTAACATGCTGATGCCTTTAATGAGGATTAGTATGTAATGATTTTAATATGGATATGCAAATGTACTCGGATATTTGGATGCGAATTTTCTTTCTATATAATTTTGAGGCAAGTCCGCGACAGTTTGATGTTTTTAATAAGAACCGTCAACTATCTTGTTGATTTTTTTTTTACGTGGAATCAACATATGTTTGAGATATTTTTTATACAGAAATCAACATTGTTGACATCTTTAATGCAAAAATCAACGTATGTTTGCAATATTTTTAATGCAGAAATTAACATATGTTTGCGATATTTTAGATACAGAAGTCAGCATATGTTTGCGATCTTCCCTACTCACGTCTGTCTCTGTGTTTAAGTACACAACATTAAAATCAGTGTGTAACCCTTTTTTTGTCTCTTGACCTCGACCTGACCCGGGCGTGGTGAATGTAGAAAGGGGTAGGGGGGGGGGGGTTAGGGGGGGAGTTGAAGGAAACCC
>NW_020869084.1:460921-465921 GCF_003789085.1 Penaeus vannamei | reverse complement strand
TGTGTGTGTGTGTGTGTGTGTGTGTGTGTGTGTGTGTGTGTGTGTTGTAAAATCTACATGAATCTGTGGTAGTGTATTCGTGGTATGAATATGCATATATATTGTCTGCAGTGAGTAAGTATAACTTGTCCATGTGTGTTTTTAGGTGTGTATCAGTGCATGTGCGTATGTATGCATGTAAGCGCAGAAACAGTAATAGTAGACAGTCTTGAAGAATTTATGAATATTTCCAGATATATTTATGCATGCATGTCTATAAATGTATACAAAGTAATAATTACATTTAAAAAATTCTGGTTCATTACCCGATGATCAGATTTTAAAAAATGATCGAAATGATAACGATGGTGATAGTAATATAATCATGAAATTCTAACGTCATTAGAGATATTAATGCGAAATTTATGATAATTCACCTGGTGATTCAGACTGCATGACATCAAGCCCATTGCTTATCGGTTCATTATCCTCGCGTGCAATTTGCATAGATTAATAAACCGCCCTTGTTCTGTTGGTTGTAGAGAAGTTGATAGGTTTGGGGGGAGGTGCATTGCAAGGTGGGCGTGGTCTGAGGAGGGGAGTGGAAGTCAGTGGATGCTGATAGGTATTGATTTATATAGATTGCATTATAAGCGGAGGTAGATGAATATGTTATGGTGGATAGAAGTGGATGGACATATAGATCCGTCTTATGATAGTAGGTATAAATGTGCATATGTGTAAGCATACATACATACATAAAATACATATTTATATATATATATATACATAAATACATACTTAAACACATACATACATATTGCACACTTTAAACATAATACATACATACATACATACAGATTACGTAATACATACAGATTACATACATACATGCAAATTAAATAATACACATGCAGATTACTAATACATACATACATGCAATTACATATACATACATGAGATTACATACATACATGCAGATTGCATAATACATTACATACAGCATACTTACATATATACAGATTACATACATACATTCAGATTAATACATATATACATAGATTACATACATGCATGCATTACATACATACATACATACATACATACATACATGCATATATGCAGATTACATATATTATGCCATACATGCATATATACAGATTACACGCATACATACATACAGATTACATGCATACCTACAGATATACACACATATTACATACATACTGATTGCATGGCATAGCATTACACACATATTACATACATACATAGATATATACAGATTCCACACATACAGAGTGTACACACAAATTACACATATGCACGTAGCCTTTTGTTTACGATTAATATTTCTCTGTCTAATGCTCTGTCATCAATTTTTGTTTTACCTTTCTTCCCTTCTTCTAAAATCCCTTCAAAGTTTATTCTCCTCACGGTTTATTTTCCTCAGTTTATTCTCCTCACAGTTTATTCTCCTCAGTTTATTCTCCTCACGGTTTATTCTCCTCAATTTATTCTCCTCACGGCTTATTTTCCTCAGTTTGTTCTCCTCACAGTTTATTCTCCTCAGTATTCTCCTCAGTTTTCTCATCAAAAGTTTATTCTCCTCGCGGTTTATGTCTCCTCACAGTTTATTCTCCTCACGGTTTATTCTCATCAAAGTTTATTCTCCTCTCGGCTTATTTTCCTCAGTTTGTTCTCCTCGCAGTTTATTCTCCTCAGGTTATTCTCATCAACGTTTATTCTCATCAGCGTTTATTCTCCTCACGGTTTATTCTCATCAAAGTTTATTCTCCTCAGTTTATTCTCCTCAGTTCTTTCAGGTTTATTCTTCTCAGGTTATCTCATCAACGTTTTTCTCATCATCGTTTTATTCTCCTCAGTTTATCTCCTCGCAGTTTATTCTCCTACGGTTTATTCTCATCAAAGTTTATTCTCCTCACGGCCTTATTTCCTCAGTTTGTTCTCCTCGCAGTTTATTTCTCCTCAGTTATTCTCATCATTGTTTATTCTCCTCAGTTTATTCTCCTCACAGTTTATTCTCCTGAAGAGTCACTTAACCCGAAATCCAAGACGCTGCTTAAGACACAGTGCAAAGTCATCTCCGTCTTTCCTGTTTCTTTTGTTTGTCCTCCGCGCCTCTTGTTTTTTTTTCTTCTTCTTCTTCTTCTTCTTCTTCTTTTCTTTTTCTTTTTTCTTTTTCTTTCTTTCTTTCTTTCTTTGGGGGGGGGGGGGGCTAAAGTGGATATTCTTTTGTTTGTTTGTTTTTGCGATTCGTATTCTATTGTTTATTTGTTTTGTTTGTTTCGTGTCTTTAGGTTGGGGTGTCTTTGTTCCCCCCCTCCTCTCTCTCCGTCTCTTTCTCTCTCTTCCTCTTTCTCCTTATAATAATGTATTCCACCTTTGCCTTGCTACCCTTTCTTACCCTATCCTTCCTTCTCCACCCTTCCACTTATCCACCTCCTCCCTCCTCCTCCACCCTCCTCCCTCACCCTCTCTCCACTTCTTCAGCGTTTTGTTCCATTACTTTTATCCACTTCCTCCACTTTCAACCGCTTTGTAAATTTGTTCATTAATCCATTCATTATTTAAACTGACAAGGTTAATTTGCACATGAACACTTGAAACTTTTTTTTTTTTGTGTGTGTGTGTGTGTGTGCGTGTGTGTGCGTGTGTGTGCGTGTGTGTGTGTGTGTGTGTGTGTGTGTGTGTGTGTGTGTTTTTGTTCCTGTTTACACGTCTGTGTGTATACTTCTGTGTATGTGCTGCTCAAACGTGTGCGTATGTACTTCATTTTTTGTATGTCTTTGAGAGAGGTGTGTGTGTATGTACGTATGTCTGTTTGCACGCGATTATTTAATTTTACCCCCCCCCTTCCTCGTCGTCGTCTCCTCCTGCCTCCTTTCCTACTCTACTTCCGCGTGTAAGATAGGGAGCAACGGGCGAGGGAGGGAGGAGGAGGGAGTGGGTGGTGGGTGGGTGGGTAGGTAGGTAGATGGATAAATTCATGGATAGATAGATAGATAGAATAGGAAGGGAAAGAGAATGTGGAAAAAGAGGTGAGAGGTAAGAGGGGTAGAGAGAGAGAGAGGGATAAGAAGCGAAAATGGACAAGAAAAAGTGAGAAAAGAAGAGAGAGAAGTGGATAAAAAAAGGGAGAGAGGAGAGGAGGGAGAAGGAGAAGGGAAAAAAAACGAAATATTTGACACATAAGAAGGACTCCCAAATACGAATGGAGGAACCGGGACGTTCAAACTAATATGGGAATAGGGGGGGGGGCAGGTGCCAGGCACTGACCCTCCTCGCTCGCCCGCCCCCTCCTGACCTTTCAGTGCTTGTGTGGGCGCGGTGTGTCTCCTTCTTGGTCTGGCGAGGGTGAAAAGGGTGGGAAGAGGAGGGGGAGGGAGAGGGAGGGAGAGGGAAGGGGAAGCAGAAAGGAGGAGGAGAGGGGGAGGGAGAAGAGAGGAAGAGGGAAGGGGAAGCAGAAAAGAGGAGGAGGAGGGAAGGAGAGACAGAAAAGAGGACGGGGAAAGGAGCAGCAGACAAGAGGAAGAAGAAAGCGGAGGATAAAAGAGGAAGGGGAGAGGAGGAGAGAGAGACGAGGGGTTTGCGGGAAGGAAGAGGAGATAGATGAGGTAGAAATAATGATAGGAAGAAAGAGACAGCACAAGAAAGAAGACAAAGGAATAAAAAGAGATGATATATATAATCAAGAAACAAAATAAGGGGATCAAAAGCTATTGGATGATAATATCTTTAAAAAAAACTTGCAGTTATGATTCCTTATATGGCGATATCTGACCAGAGTCACCTCCCCTCCTCCCTCTTCGTCTCCTTCTTCTTCTTCTTCTTTTATTTTTTTTATTTTCTTTCTCTATTCCTTCCTTCTTCCTCCTCCCCCTCCTTCCTCCTCCCCCTCCTTCCCTCTCTCCTTCCTCCTCCTCTCCTCCTCCTCCTCCTCTTTTCTTCCTCCTCCCCTCCTTCCTCCCCTCCTTTTCTCCTCCTCCTCCTTCTTCCTCCTCCACTCCCTCCTCCTCCCCCTCCTCTCCTCTTCCTCCTCTTCCTCCTCCTCTCTCTCCTCCTCCTCCTCCTCTCCTCTCCTCCTCCTCTTTCCCTTTCCTCTCCCATTCATACATGTAGACAGATAGAACGAGAGTGAAAGGCAGAGCAATAAAGACATATAGATAGACGAAAATATATAGAAAGAGAAGGGGAGGAGAAATAGATACAAAGAAAAAATCGAACAGCGGAATCCACTGCATACAAAGAGGGAAAAAGAGAGGGAGAGAGGGAGAGGGAGGAAAGAAAAAAAGGAGAGGGGGAGAGGGGGAGAGAGGTGGAGCGAAATTGAAATGGACTGGGCGGGGGTAGAGAGAGGGAGAGGAGAAAAGGTGGAAGGGGGGGGGTAAAGGGTGGATTGCTACCTGGAACCATCAACTTTGCAATGGATTTGAGTTCCCAGGGGGGAGAGGGGAGGGGGTAGGGTGGGCGAGGGGGAGGTGGGAAGACTTTTTTCTTTTGTTTCTTTCCATTTTATTGTGTCGTTTTTTTTTTTTTTTTTCTTTTCTTCCTCTCTGACCTACCTGCTTCTCTCCTCTCTCTCTCCCCTCCCTCCAACCCCCCTCCCCCCCTTCCCTCCCTCCTATCTTTCCTGCCTTCCCTCCTTCCCTTTTTCTATATACTAAACTATTTCCTTTAGAAAGGTAGTTATTACCTTGAAATTATCCCTCTCCCTCCATCCCTCCTTCCCTCCTTTCGCCGTGCCTCACTCCCTCCTTCCCTCCCTTCCTCCCCTTCCTTGCCTTTTTCCCCTTACCTCCCTCCCTCCTTCTCCCTCCCTCCCTCCCTGCTTCTCCCCTTCCCTCCTTCCCTCCTTCCTCCGTGCCTCCCTCCAATCCCTCCTTCCCTCCCTCTGCCACCTTCCTCCTCCTCCTCCCCACCCCAACCACCTCCTCACTGCATATTTTTCCCTCCTTTTCTTTTGTGTGTTGAAAGTCTGTTATCCTCTCGAATACCTACCA
>NW_020869084.1:438421-443421 GCF_003789085.1 Penaeus vannamei | reverse complement strand
CTCCCTCGTTTATCATAAAAAAATTCTAACCTAAAGCCCTACCCTTATTCACTATCTTACCCACCTCCCCTCCTTCCTTACCTATACTCACTTCTTACCTTACCCACCTCACCCTTTCCTTACCCATCCTCAGCCACTAACTTCCCTCCCACCCTTATAAACCATAACCTCCCACTCTATCTCCAAGAAAAGGTAACCCCTACACCCCCACCCATACTCGTACTCATTACCCCTCCCTCTTCTCTATACCCCACTACCACCCTCTACCCCCCACTCTATACTACTCCCCCCCTCTATCCCCACTACCACCCTCTCTATCACCACTACTTTACCCACTCTATCCCCCACTACCACCCCTCTATCACCCACTACACCCCCTATCCCCCACTACCACCCCCTCTATCCCCACTACCACCCCCTCTATCCCCCACCACCTCCCCCTCCCCACTCTCACCCTCACCTATTCCTAAAGTCATCTGCTCTCGTTACACTCTCACGCTCAATGGATTACTGCTCCTCTGGTAAGTGTACATTGCCTGGGCCAACTGTGCTCCTTCTTCTTCTTCTTCTCTTCCTCTCTCCCTTTAATTCTTATTTTGATTCATGTTCCTTTCTTCTTGTTCATGTTCATTTCTTTTTTTCTTCTTTTTCTTTTTCTTTTTCTTTTTCTTTTTCTTTTTCTTTTTCTTCTTTTTTTCTTTTCTTTTTCTTTTTCTTTCTTCTTCTTCTTTTCTTTTTCTTTTTCTTTTTTCTTCTTCATCTTCTTCTTCTACTACTACTACTTCTTCATGTTTTTTCCCTTAATTTCTTCTTCTTGTCTTCTTTCTCTTCTCTCCTCTGCTTTTGCTTACGTAGTTTTGTCCCGTTCTCCCGTTATATAATCTGGCTCTGGCATATAGTACATATACATATATATATATATATATATATATATATATATATATATATATATATATATATATATTATATATATATATATATTTTTTTTTTTTTTTTTTTTTTTTTTTTTTTTTCTTTTTTCTTCTTCTTCTTCTTCTTCTTCTTCTTATCTTCTTTCTTTCTAGTTTTTTCTTACTTTTTTCTTCTTTTCTTTTTACTTTCCCCCTTTCTTTTTCTTTGGCCGGACGCCCTTCCTGACGCCATCCCTCTCTATTAACCCTGACCTGGGATCGGCACTGACCTGACCCGGCTAGATCCTCCTTCGTTTTCTTTCGAGGTGATTAACGTGACCTCCAACGACACGGCCGCTTAACTAGGGTCGCGTGTGATGGGGCTCCGGGTTGGCGCTGACCTGTCGATTCTGCTCTTGTTGGGGATTCTTCGCTGGTGAGTTTGTGTTGTTGTTGTTGGTGGTGGTGTGTTATTGTTGTTGTTTTTGTTTTTTATTAGTGTTGTTGTTGTTATTGTGACTTTTTCTGTTGTTTTTTGGTCTCTTGTACTTCGTTGTTAACACTTATATTGTTATTATTTATCACTATTACTGTTAGTGTTATGATTATTTGTATTGTTATTCTTGGTATCATTATTATTATGCCTATATGTATGTGTTTGTTTGTGTGTGCGTGTATGTGCGCCCACGCGTGTGTGTGTACGCTTCTGTAGTGATTTTTTCGCGTGTATACTTTCTAACAAGTACATTACATAACAAAAAGAATTTAGAAAAAAAGAAAAAACAAGCACACCCACACACGAACTTCAACTTGTGTTAAATATAAATAAATTCCAGACCCTCTGCACGAATTCCCTTCGGCTGCAATTTCACATAACTCATAATTCATACATTTACACTTTATTCTTTTTGAATTTGTCGCGAACTTTCAGAGGATTTTATCTTTCATATGATCATTATATCTTGAGTGCATGATATGTGTATAAGTATATATATATATATATATATATATATATATATATATATATATATATATATATATATATATATATATATATATATATATATATATATATATATATATATATATATATATATATATATATATATATATATATATATATATATATATATATATATATATTTATCTATTTATATAATATATATATATATATATATGTATATATATATATATATATTATATATATATATATATATATATATTATATATATATATATATATATATATATATATATATATATATATATATATAATATATATATATATATATATATATATACATATATATATATATATATATATATATATATATATATATATATATATATATATATATATATATATATATATATATATATATAGTGTGTGATGTGTGTGTGTGTGTGTGTGTGCATGTGTGTGTGTTGTGTGTGGTGTGTGTGTGGTGTGTGTGTGTGTGTGCAATAATAATGATCATAATGATGATATAATAATGATGAATAAATACTGATCATGATAACATTAACAATAATGAGCATGATCATGATGATAATGATGATAATAACAATGATAATAATGATAATGATGATGAAATTAATGATAATGATAATAATGATAATAATAGCATTAACAGTCATGATAAAATAATGATGATAATGACAATGATGATAGTAGCAACAATAATGATAACAAAACAACATTAATATCAATAAGGACGATAGTAGTTTTAATGATGATAATGAAAATAATAGTAAAAGTAATAGTAATGATAACGATAATAACAATAATAACAATAATGATGACAACAACGATGATAATGACAGTAACAATAATGATAACAACAATAACAACAACAATAATATTGATAATGATTATAGTGTCAACAACAACAAAACAACAACAAAACAACAACAATACAAATTATGATGTTAATATAAAAAAAGAAATAATAATAATGATAATAGCAAACAATGATAACATATCCACTTCATTTACTAACGTAACTTTCCACGCTAAAAAAATAACCCTCAACCTCTATCCGTTTAATAAATCTGATTCATCCGATGTTGCGAATACCGGACCTGTTATCGGAGTGGCCGTTTCTCTCGACTAATTCCCCAACAACCAACTTCACCCGAAAGAAATTGTTAAATAAGTCCTCACAAATCCCCTTCTGATTCCTCACACACTTATTCCCGACGATTCGCTGTGTTATCAAAGGAGAGTACTCGACCCGTATTTAGTGGAACAACGAGCGACCTGGTACAACGTCTCTTAACTTCCTTTTAATGTCTCTTGCAAGGAGGAAATTGCAAGTTGATAAGCTTTATGGATCTGAGTACATCTCGGGAGGGAAGGGAAGGGAAGGGAAGGGAAGTGAATTCGGGAGGGACTCGGAGAATGGGCTTGTGTGCTTTCGTCTGTTCGGTCTATCATGTGTGTGTTTTGTCTCTCTCTCTCTCTCTTTCTCTTTCTCTATCTATCTATTCTCTTCTCTCTCTCTTTCTCTTTCTCTTTCTCTTTCTCTTCTCTCTCTCTCCTCTCTCTCTCTCTCTCTCTCTCTCTCTCTCTCTCTCTCTCTCTCTCTCTCTCTCTCTCTCTCTCTCTCTCTCTCTCTCTGTCTCTCTCTCTCTTCTCTTTCTCTTTCTCTCTTCTCTTCATCTCTTCTCTCTCTCTCTCGCTCTCTCTCTCTCTCTCTCTCTCTCTCTCTCTTCTCTCTCTCTCTCTCTCTCTCTCTCTCTCTCTCTCTTCTCTCTCTCTCTCTCTTTGTATACTATATATATAATATATAATATATATATATATATATTATATATATATATATATATATAATATATATATATATATAATATATATATATATATATTATATATATATAATATATACTATATAATATATATATATATATAATATATATATTTATCTATATGTATTATATATATAATATATATATATATTAAATATATATAATATTATATATATTAAATTATATATTATGTATATAGTCATACATTACTATATATATATGTTATTTATATATATATATATATAAATATATAATTATAATATATATATTGTATATATATTATATAATATATACTATATATAGTATACATGTGTGTGGTGTGTGTGTGTCTTTTGAGTCTTGTGTGTGTGTGTGTGTGTGTGTGACATCATATTGTGTTGTAAAATGATAGTGGTGTGTGTGTGTGTGTGTGTGTGTGTGTGTGTGTGTGTGTTTATACATATATATTATATATTATATATATATATATATATATATATATATATAATATATATATATACATATATATATATATAATTATATATATATATATATATATATATATATATATATATATTCTCTCTTTCTCCCTCCCCCTCTCTCTTTCTGTATGTGTTTTTATGTTATCTAGAAATCTTTATCTGGTCTACTAATTTCTTGTACGAAAGGGATGCATGGAAGGTATTTGAAGACGAGACTCCAAGAAAAAATACGACAATATAGAATTCTGTGTATTATATTATATTTTATATCAAGAGGCTAATAACGTCATGTTAATTTTGAGTCTGACTTGGTAAAATGGCGGAAGGTGGAAGGCGATATTAAATTTTATTCTATTTTCTGCTTAGTCTATTTTTTTCTCTCCCTTTCGTCTTTGTTTTTAACTTGTCTTTATCAAAATATTTTTTTCCTGCATATCAATTTATTTTTTTATGCATTAACAATTCGTATTTTTTTTTCTTCTTCAGGGGTACCAAGGTTCTAATTTCACCTATTTTCAATTTTCCGTTATGGTCGTCAGCATTATGGATATCAGTATAATCTGCCTTATAAATATCATCATTCCTATTTTCTCTTCTTTCTTATCACCCTCATCATCGTCATTATCCCTATCACCGCGATCTTAATCCGCACATCACTATCACGGCATCAATACATTTCCAAAAAAATCTCAAACTCCTCGATTCTGTATATAAGTAGAGTCAATAGATACCTTATCTGGGACATCTTATCTCCCCGCCTTATCTGGGAGATTGCGCTACCTCGTCCTATTGAGGGAACTGAGGGAAGGAAGGTAGCCAGGGGAGTCCTTTGGGCGAATCCTT
>NW_020869084.1:428090-430590 GCF_003789085.1 Penaeus vannamei | reverse complement strand
CCTCCTCCCTCTCTCTCTGTCTGTCTGTCTGTCTGTCTGTCTGTCTGTCTCTCTCTCTCTCTCTCTCCTCTCTCTCTCTCTCTCTCTCTCTCGACACTTTATTCATAATTATGTATGTTTGCTCGTATGCAAAATACTCCTGAATGTTTCCAATTTTACCTGTACGTCTCAAAGGAACCATACCTTAATTAATAAAAAAAAAACTTATATTGTTTAGCGTGGAAAGAAAGGATGGGAAATATAACGCTCATAACACACTGACACGAAAGATGATTAAGAAATTCGAAAGGAAAATAAAAGACGGGAAAAAATAATTCCAAAAAGAAGAGGAAAGAGAAGAAAAGAAGAAATGAAAAATGTAAGAGGAAGAAAAAGAAAAGATGACAAGAAGAGAAAAAATATTTTTTTGCTTATATTTTCGACAAATGATTTGATTAAAAAAAGTATTACATTTCACACAGTCACACTGCATTTTCTTTCACTTCTGCTCATATTCATATCTGAATATTTTACATTCTGAAATTTTATTCTATATATAACTCACACCTCTATTCATGTATCTTTCTCCTTATTAAAAAATCTAAGACACGAAAAAAGTTATTTTCAACCTGCAAATATAAGTAAACCTTTCAGTAGTGTGCTGTATATTTCCCTTACATACACTAATAAGCGGCTTGGCATTTCATTCTGCGCACATCCATCACAAAGCGAACTCAGTCACCGCCGAGGCATGGGAGGGAGAGCACGCTATTTTTCGCTGCTCTCGGTAGAAAAGGCAGAATGGATTACGTATTAATATAACTTCACTACTTCACTTTGAATGCACTGATGTGGCTCGTAGACTTTTTTCACGTATAATTTCGCAAGACTTCTTTTTATTTTGAGATAGATATAGATATATATAGATTGATAAAAATAAAATTGATAGAGAGATAGATAGAGAAAGAAACAAAGAGGAGAGAGGGAGAGAGGAGAGAGGAGAGAGGAGAGAGGAGAGAGGAGAGAAGAGAGGAGAGAGGAGAGGAGGAGAGAGGAGAGAGGAGAGGGGAGAGAGAGAGAGAAAGAGAGGAGAAGAGAAGAGAAAGAGAAGAGAAAGAGAGAGAAGGAAAGAGAGAGAGAGAGGAGAGAGAGAGGAAGAGAGGAGAGAGAGAGAGAGAGAGAAGAGAGAGAGAGAGAGAAGAGAGACAGACAGAGAGAGAGAGAGAGAGAGAGAGAGAGAGAGAGAGAGAGAGAGAGAGAGAGAGGAGGAGGAGAGAGAGAGAGGAGAGAGGAAGAGGAGAGAGGAGAGAGGAGAGAGAGAGAGAGAGAGGAGAAAGAGAAAGAGAGAAAGGAGAGAGAGAGAGAGAGAGAGAGAGAGAGAGAGAGAGAGAGAGAGAGAGAGAGAGAGAGAGAGACAGACAGACAGACAGACAGACAGAAAGAAAGTGAGAGAGAAAGTGAGAGAGAGAGAGAGGATAACATGACGCTACAAACATGGGTTTAGCCTGAAAAACCTAGCAGCGCAAGACTATCTATGTACTGTATTTCCATAAATGTATTGCTTCTGACATTGCAATCAGCTGACTTTCTTTACCAAATTACCATCCCATCATGTCTTTTCGACGCAGTTAAATTAGTCTATAGTTGCAGCATAAAAAAAATAAAGTTCACATAAAAACTATTTATCAATTATTTCTGCATGTAAAAACAAAATGGATTTAATTTTGAAAAAAAAAAAAAAATACTGATGTGATGTGACAAAACTAACAAAACTAATCCAACATAAAAAAAAAATAAAGTTCATAATAAAAACTATCCATCAATTATTTCTGCATGTAAAACAAAATGGATTTAATTTTGAAAAAAAAAAGATACTGATGTGACAAAACTAATCCAACATGTAAAACAAAATGGATTTAATTTTGAAAAAAAAAAAAAAGATAACCGATGTGACAAAACTAATCCAACATCATTTTCAAAATCAGCGGCCATGAATTAAGCAAAAACAGCTGTCAAAAATGGAACAACAAAACGTGTGTTGGACAGTGCATTATCAACCCATTAAGCCCAAAATTCCTCATTCTTGACTATTACCTATTGTCCATGTGATTTTATGATTTTTTGTTAATTCATATTCCTCTCATCTCGATATTATTTATTATCGTATCGCCACATTTATTTCCACATATCTTTATTCATTCTTCATTTGTACATTTTTAATATTTCTTCTTGTTGTTTTTTCTTTTCCTCTCCTCCTTTCTCTTTCTTATTTTCCCTCTTCTCTTTTCTCTTTATTTATTTCTTATGCCCAATCGCCTCTTGAACTGCCTCGTACACGTGTTTCAACTCAACGTGTTTGAAGATAAATATTTGTCTGAACATTTTTGCGAGTAACTTGAAGCATGGGTGCTTCTCTCTCCCTCTCCCTCCCCCACCTCTCTCTCTCTCTCGTTCTCTCTCTCTCTATCTTCCTCTCTCTTCTCTCCCCCTCCCCTCTCTCTCTCTCTCTCCCCTTCCACCC
>NW_020869084.1:420590-423090 GCF_003789085.1 Penaeus vannamei | reverse complement strand
TCTCTTCTCTCCCTCTCTCTCTTTCTCTTTCTCTTCTCTCTCTCTCTCTCTTTCTCATTCTCTCCCTCCCTCCCTCCCTCCCTCCCTCTCTCTCTCTCTCTCTCTCTCTCTCTCTCTCTCTCTTCTCTCTCTCTCTTTCACCCACACACCACACACACACACTTATATATATATATATATATATATATATATATATATATATATATATATATATTGATTATAATGATCATAAGGAAATCATATCAATGATATTGATTAAAGAAAAAAAAATATGGTTTTCCTCCTCAAAATAAATAATTCTTTTTCTTGGGCGTTTGATCAGGAAAGTTCCCCTCATTCCCAGCTAATTAAAAAAGATGATTGAATTTTCCGTACTCTAGTCCCTGGAAAAAAAAAAACAAACGCAGTCCATTTAGTTTATCAGAGAAACATATTGACGCTTCTGCCGAGTGTCTAGTGCAAGGGTTCCCCACCTGGGAGCCACGGGGTACCTTCTGGGTGGCTTTGGGGCCAATAAGAACATTATAACGTCGAATTAAACTATGTTTTATTTCATCTTAGCCACATAGAATTATCTCTCACATGTAGAAAAGGTATGAAGTATTTCTGACGAAGATAGAATCGAAACCGGTCTAATACATATCTTGTATTGTGAAGATATTCATTCTCATTCTTGCCTTTTCTATATTTGTCAACATGAATACGGTGTATCTCTCACATGTCAATAAATTGGAATCTTTTCATGAAGTGTTCTTGTCCTAACAGCTGTTGACACCATTACACTATTCATAACAAGCAAGTGTTCTTGTCCTACAGCTAGTAACATCTTTACACGGTTCATAACAAGCAAGTGTTCTTGTCCTACAGCTAGTAACATCTTTACACGGTTCATAACAAGCAAGTGTTCTTGTCCTACAGCTAGTAACATCTTTACACGGTTCATAACAAGCAAGTGTTCTTGTCCTACAGCTAGTAACATCTTTACACGGTTCATAACAAGCAAGTGTTCTTGTCCTACAGCTAGTAACATCTTTACACGGTTCATAACAAGCAAGTGTTCTTGTCCTACAGCTAGTAACATCTTTACACGGTTCATAACAAGCAAGTGTTCTTGTCCTACAGCTAGTAACATCTTTACATCATAACAAGCAAACAGTAGTAACATCTTTACACGGTCATAACAAGCAAGTGTTCTTGTCCTACAGCTAGTAACATCTTTACACGGTTCATAACAAGCAAGTGTTCTTGTCCTACAGCTAGTAACATCTTTACACGGTTCATAACAAGCAATACAGCTAGTAACATCTTTACACGGTTCATAACAAGCAATAACTGAATTAGAAAAGATGATACCCTGAACGAAGCCATGCAGATTATTTCGTTTTGATCGAGGGAGACAGAACGAAAAATATTGGGAACCATTCATATAATATGTAAGAAACAGGGAAATTATAAAAACTCACAAAACCGCTTTTTTACCTCTTAGTAGGAAATACCAAAATAAAATGCAATTCTACAAAGCAAGTAGAGCAAGTTTAATAGATGTAAAGAAAAAGATGTGTATAAAAATAACCATATTCAATGCCCAAGAGATTAATATTTATTCTCACTCATACTCAGGCTAAAAAAATATATTCTTTGGCGGAATTTTAAATCATACGTTGTCGAATAATTTACCGCTGAGTGAGAGAAGAGTAATGATGTAATAATAATAATATGTAATAATATAAGTAATAATGTAATAACGATGTAATAATAAGAGTAAGAATAATAATTAATAATAAAAGAATGGCTTCGGAGTGAGCATTGTCCCATCCGTAAGCTTCACCATTGCTGAATAATCTCAGGCAGTGTGAGCTTTGTCCCAGCCATTTTTAAAACTCAAAGCTGCATTGTGGGTTGTTCTTGCGTTGAAGTAATTTCCGCTGAACAAATAGAGTCCAAATTTAGAGAATACCTTTTTCATTCTCTTTTCTTTACGCCAAAGTTAATCACGCACAAATAGAGTCTAAATTTAGAGAATGCCTTGATCTTTTCTTTACGCCAAAATTAATCACGCGCAAATAGTCTAAATTTAAAGAATAACGTTTTCTTTCACACACAAATAGTCTAAATTTAGAGAATACATTTTTCTTTTCCTTTACCTCAATGTTAATCATACACAAAGACATAGCAATTAAACAAATACCAAGAAAGAGATTCAATCAGACAGCCGTACGCTAAGAATAGACGGACAAGGTGACAGACAGACAACAAGAAGGACAGACAGACAGACACACCAACGAAAATAGAGCAAAAAAATCTGACATGTAGCTAAAAAAAAAAGAAAGAATAAAGAAAGGAAAAGAAAAAGAAAAAAAAAAAAAGAAAAAGAAACAGAAATAAAGGAAGAAAAGAAAAGAAAAAAGAAAAGAAAGAAGAAAAAAAGAAAAGAAGAAAAAGAAAAAAACAAAAGAAAGAAAACAAAAGAAAATAAAAGAAAAAGAAAAGAAACAAAAGA
>NW_020869084.1:393988-398988 GCF_003789085.1 Penaeus vannamei | reverse complement strand
TTTCATTGAAATTTACGGAGCGAAAACAAGTAAGAAAAAAATATATGCATTTCTATTTATCCTGAATTTCCAATTTACTGATTATCGAGGAAAGTCCAAATAATACTGATGATTGATGAAGTGATTGATTTAGGATCATCAGATATCATTAAAAAAATCTAAATATCAAGCTGCAGGAAAATATCAAAATTATGGTCATTGTTATTGTCTTTCTGAATGTGTGTGTGTTTGTTTGCGTGTATGTGTTTGTTTGTGTGTGTGTGTGTGTTTGTGTTGTGTTTGTGTGTTTGTTTGTTTGTTTTTTGCTTGTGTGTGTCTGTGTGTACGTACATGCATATATATATATATATATATATATATATATATAATATATATAATATATATAAGTGTGTGTGTGTGGTGTGTGTGTGTGTGTGTGTGTGTGTGTGTGTACGTACATGCATATATATATGTGCGTACATATATTCATTCTTCAGCAATAAGTAAAATGTTTTTTTTTTCTTCTTCAATGATTAAAATGAGAATGAAAAGAACAAGGAAGAAACAAGAATAAGAACAAGAAAAACAACAACAAAGAGGAAGAGAAAATAACACTAGAACACACACACCAAAATTTCATAAATTTCATATCAATATTTTTATCCAATAAAAGAAAAAAAAAAAAAAAACAACAAAGTTTGTCAGACGATTACAAAATTCCGCGATAATAAAAATTAAGGATTTCGACACACGTTTTCATCGGATTCAATAATTCATTTAAATATAAGTCCCAAAGCTGTATTTTTCACATTTCACAAGCTGTTTCAACACACGGATGTAATATTACTCATTTGATATGTATGTTGGAAATGAAACTATAATTAACATGATGATGATGATAACAAACAAAGTACGGGCTTATTAAATATATTAAATATATAAATATATTAAATATATAAATATATTAAATATATAAATATATTAAATATTAAATATTAAATATATCTAATATTAAATATATAAATATATTAAATATATAAATATATTAAACTCAGTGCTTTTGACGGCTTAGCTCTATTGGAAAATAATGTCATATAGGTATATATTATTTAAATCAACATGTCTTTTATGTGTCACGCTATTCTTTAAGGGCCTCAAGTGAATTCATCTACACAGCCGAGTTCATGATCTTCGCATCCGTGAATTTCATTTCAGTTCGGAAACTTGGCACTCCTGAGTACCGCCCATGGCTTCCCGGGGTGCCAAAATACCCAAATATGGGAACCGCTTGTTTTAGGTAATTGGAATGGTTGCTATGTTGCTTTTGTGTTTCAGGTAATATGAATGGTTGGGAAGTCCATTTTGCACTGTGGAAGAATACGCCAAAATGAAGCTCTTTTGTATGTAAATTGAATCTAAAGCACATAATAGCACGCATGAAAATAGATAGATTAATGCAACGGCAGCAAAATTTTTGTGTAGGCCTATCAGCAACTAGGGTCATTCTCACACACACACACACGCACCTTATTGCGGCAGCCGGTTCCCTGTATCGGAATCTGCCTATATAGGTAATATTTATCACTTTCACTCGCGAAAACTGACGTCTAATGAGGAACTAGAGATTACACTGTTCTACGTTAAATAATAGGTAGTTTCGGCAATTAGTAATTTGAAAAAAATACCCCAAAGCGTTTGGTTGTGACTCTCGAGTAAACTGTTAAATGTCAAAGGAAACATACAAAAAATAAACAAATACAAATAGATCAATAAAATGGAAAAATAAAAAAGTCAAATGCCAAAGGAAACATACAAAAAATTAACAAATACAAATAGATAAATAAAACGAAAAAATAAAAAAAAAGTCAAATGCCAAAGGAAACATACAAAAAAAAAAAATAAAAATAGATAAATAAAATGTAAATAAATAAAATAACATAAAAATGTTCTGCAAAATGTTACACCAACTAATTACCATAACAACTTGTTTCGCACGACAGAAACCTCAAATCTTAACCGCAAACAAGCCAGTTAATTTTGGGAAACCTGAGATTCAACTCCGTGTGCTCGGGACTTCAGAACGACGTGGTCTGCCTGAAAGCTTCGTTATGCACACCGATAGCTAACGACCTCCAGCGGTTCATGCAATAACAGCATTTCAGTAAATCGGCGAAGCTACAGCAAATATAAATCGAGTGTGGAAACGACCCAATCCGTCTTGGGGCAGTTAGCGAGGGAGGTCAATGGCCAATTTACTCAGATAAGGTCGTTCGTTCCCACACGATCTCTTTAATGCGATTCTTGAAAGACCGAAATGTAGCTAATTCATTCATCTGTTGAATTTTGTTTCTTTAAGTTCGTTCATTAAAGTGGTGCTGAGGGATTTTTGTGAAGGTACACCCTGTGTGTGTTTATTTAGTGTGCGTATATAGTGCGTGTGTGTGTGTGTGTGTGTGTGTGTGTGTTGTGGTGTGTGTGTGTGTGTGTGTGTGTGTGTGTGTGTGTGTGTGTGTGTGGTGTGTGTGTTATCCATTCATTTTTTCTAATCTAAGAATACAGTGACCGATTGTGCACGCAGTCTAAATATGGAAGGGAAGGAAATTTAAATCAAAACGAAAGGCGCAATTGCAGTTAATCCTAGATGTGTAGTTATGTCGATCAATAAAGTTAATTATTAGAACCCAAGATATGAGACACCTATGATGTTCAGACACTTACCATAAGAACATGGATATATCGATGGATATTAACGTGGATATATCGATGTTTGTGTAATAGTTAACGGCTTAAATTGACAAAAAAAAAAAAAAAAATAATTAATAAACGTCTTGTCGGCCAATTGTCTTGAGACCCTTTCTTGGAGTGAAGAAAACTACTTTATGAATGCGCGGTTCCGGAAAATGTTTGGCTAAAATATTCGTAATAAAGAAAAAAAATCTTGTGATTTATTACAGTTGAAAAAAACTCCTTTATAAGTTTGTGAATTAGACCTATCAATAAATAAGTTTATCAATAATTGTTTATCAATAAATCAGTTTATCAATAAATCAGTTTATCAATAAATAAGTTTATCAATAAATAAGTTTATCAATAAATAGGTTTACCAATAAATAAGTTTATCTATTAACGAATGCGCTTATCAATATATCAATCAATAAATAAACATCAATTGATACATCTATCACTAAATCAGTATATTTAATTTAAGATCTTAACTGAAGCTCAAGGAACGCATATAAAAACACATGGAAAATCTGGCTCAGAATCCCCAAAAACGAATTGTAAAAGTAAATAAATAAACAAACAGATAAATAAATACGTGTAAATAAAAGTTTACGAAGATACTCTCAAGATAATATTTGCAAGTTAGATGATACATGTAACTTACACCTGAAAGTGCGGAATGGTTAAGTACGTGAATAATTTAGTAGATCATTGATAATGTTCCCGATTAAGAAAGAGGAGAGAGAGTGGATGGGAGAGTGGATGAGAAGAGGAGAGGACTGAGGCGCCTGCGGGGCCGCATCCGGGGCGCCCAACAGTCGTGTGGCGGCGGCAATCGTAAACAGAATCGTATTCTCTGGATCTGGCTGCGGACTTGGACTCTGCAGAGATGGGCGGTAAGAAGTGGAGGAGTAAGGAAGACTGCGCGAGCAATAAAGTCCCATAAAGGATCGGACAGAGCGGAAGAGACAGAACGAAAAGCTGCTTGAGAAAACAAAAAAGACCAATGCAAAAAGTTAAGTTGAGTCGAGCGCTTGAGGCCCTAGGCAGGGAGAATCCCTGTATTGGGTCTCAGCTCTTCGTCTCCTAAGNCAGACAGACGACAGACACACGCACAGAGAGAGAGAGAGAGAGATAGAGAGAGACAGACAGACACACAGAGAGGAGAGAGAGAGAGAGAGAGAGAGAGAGAGAGAGAGAGAGAGAGAGAGAGAGAGAGAGAGAGAGAGAGAGAGGAGAGAGATGAGAGAGAAAACAGAGAGAGAGCAAGAGAAGGAGAAGAGAAGTACACGCGCATCTCCTCGCTCTCTAAACAACACTTTTTAATCTAAATTCAGTTTCTTTGATGAAAGTTGATGCCAGATAAGTTTGAAGATCACAAAGTCAAGTAATTCCTGAAGAAATAACTTTTATCTAGGCGGCAGTACCACCATTACGGCGAATTGTTCGAATGCGACGTTATAGCTCAGACTTCGGCTTTGTTTATAGTCTGAAATGAATGTTTTTTTCCTTCGTGTCATGCTGTAAAGAACTGCATGTAATGTTGCGCTGTAGCTAATAGCATTTCATAAAATTGAAATGAATTGCAAATGTTATAGTTGCAAGGGTTTAAATTCGAAGTCAATATCATCGCATTCGCATCCGTTGCAGTACTGAAGATGACACTGTATCTACGTCATTGGCTTGAAATTGTATCTGGAGTGGATTCTAACAATATTATTCTTCGTTTAAAAACAGGTTGTAGTCTTTATCTCTGTCTGTCTGGTCTCTCCCTCCCTCCCCCTCTCTCTGTATCGCTCTCTCTCTCTCGCTCTCTCTCTCTCTCTCTCTCTCTCTCTCTCTCTCTCTCTCTCTCTCTCTCCCTCTCTTCTCTCTCCTCTTCTCTCTCTCTCTCTCCTCTCTCTCTCTCTCTCTCTTCTCTCTCTCTCTCTCCTTTTTCCATTCTCTCTTCTGTCACTGTCTGTCTGTTTGTCTGTCTCTCTGTCTGTCTGTCTGTCTCTATCTATCTATCTATCTCTGTCTATCTCTCTTTCGATCGCTCTATCTCTGTGTCTCTCTGTCTCACTCTCTATCCCTATATATATGCGTGTAAGTGTTTTTTTTTTTCTTTTTTCTTTTTCCTTTTCTCATAATGTATCTGTGAGAAAAGTAAAGTAAATCACAATCACAATTATTTTGTCGAAAACACATTTAAATATGGCGTATAAAAATGCAAAAAGGTCTATAAATATGATAACAAGTGAGATTAATTAAATAAACAAAATTGAATAAATGAATAGATAATAAAAAGTACATAG
>NW_020869084.1:386488-388988 GCF_003789085.1 Penaeus vannamei | reverse complement strand
CTCTTCTCCCATCTCCCTTCTCCCTCCTCCCTCCTCCCTCCTCCCTCCTCCCTCCTCCCTCCTCCCTCCTCCCTCTCTCTCCTCCCTCCTCCCTCCTCCCTCCTCCCTCCTCCTCTCTCACCTCTCTCCCTCTCTCTTCCCCATCTCTGTTACATCACGATTTCACTCCCTACGTCATCCATCTTTCCGAATTATACCTCCACCTAAGAAGGTAACGAAGGATTTTCAAAGGAAATATCACACCAAGTAAGATCCTGTTCCTATAGATTCCCTGATTGTTTTTTTCTGTGCGGGGGGACGTGTGAAGTCATCAGTCAGGAAGCATATAAAGCTGCGTGTTAAATTTATAGAATAAAAAAATAATAAGTTCAGTAATATTTGTGCAGTCATCAGTCAAGAAGGATATGAAGCTGCGTTTTAATGCAGATAAATTAGTTCCAGTAATTTTGTACGACAGGGTTTATGTTGCGTTTTATATGAAGAAAAAAAAAAAAATAAGGTAATTTTATATGTATAGGGTTATTGTTCTGTATTAACGACATGTTTTGAAAATATGTTCCATACTTATTTATCTGAGGCCTTTTTAGCTTGGAAATGAGGATATTTTGGCATTGGTATCGCCGATTTCCTCTCATCATCTACAAGCAAATACGTAGGCTTTATTGCGGGGGGGGGGGTCATAGCGGGGCTGCATTAAACAACATTATTAATTGGACAATATTATTCCTATTTTTCCCCGCAATTTCCTTGGCACTCCCCATGCCCTCTCTTGCTATCGGGGCCAAGAATGTGGGGGTTGGGGGGGGGTGTCCGGGCAATAATTCCTTTAATAATTTCTAAACATAGGAAATAGAGAGGGAGAGAAATCAAGTGAAAAAAAAGGATCAAATTATTAAAAATAAGAAAAAATTAAAAAAAATAAAATAAATAAAATACTGAGTTTTTACTGTTTTTTTTTTTATTTTTACTTTTTGTGGCTTTTATTAATGGCAACACTGTTTATGTAGCGAGAAGTGGTTAATCATTTTCATTTATGCACTTTTAATCACATTTTCTTTTGACTCGGTGTATTTACTTTATTAATTAACATATTTATCTAAATATTAACTTTATCTAGATATTTATTCATTTATTCATCTTCAAGCAGGAAATTACTCGGCAGTGAGAAGAGAAAATTCCCAGAATTTTTTTTAATCATTTTTAAAAATCATCTTTATAAACTACCCCACGAACTTTTTTTTTTTTTTTTTTTTTACTGTCATCTGTTCTGGTACACCCCCCCCCCCCCCGACTCCCCCGCCCACTTTTTTATGTTCCAAACTTGTTATAGATTTCTGTGACCTTCGAGAACTGTTCTTGATATGAAAGAAAAGGAAAATCCGTTTTTTTTTTTTTTTATCTTTGTCATATGTATTAAGATTCACTGGAAAACATACTTGGTGTGTCAGTATAGAGGAAAAATTTAATTGTTTTTTTCCTTTTTTTCTGTTTTGTCGTGATAGGAAATTCTACCGATTACAATAATAATTATATTAGCCTGTTATTTCCATTTTATTTTTTCTATAGATTTCTGGGAAAGTGAAAAAAAATAAAGGAAAGGAACTTTTATAGAATTAATTTTTCGTTTCATTAGTCAGATTTTTTTTTTATGTTCTGACTGCTCTGGTGTTACACAAATCTCGTGAGAATATAGCACACACACACACACACACACACACACACACACACACACACACACACACACACACACACACACACACACACACACACACACACACACACACACACACACACACACACACACACACACCACACACACACACACACACACACACACACACACACACCACACACACACACACACACACACACACACACACACACACACATACACACACAACACACACACACACACACCACACACACACACACACACACACACACACACACACACACACACACACACACACACACACGTTTTATGTATGTGTATGTGAATGCGTATGTGTGTGTACATGCATACGTATGTGTACATGTATGTGTATATGTACGTGTGTGTGTGTTTGAATTTATATTTTTTTGGCAAGCGAAAAGGAATCGAAAAGTCGAGAGGAATTCTCAAGAAACCAAAACCTGCGTAATTTTTCGAGTATTTTCCCAGGAAAATTTCTGCCGCACCTCTTCAGATGCTTAAAAAAAAAAGATAAAGAAAAAAAGGAAAAAAAAACGCTAAAAGAACACGATAAAAAGACGAAAAGGGAAAGAAAAATAGAAAACTTGAACGAAAGAGAAAGAAAGAAATAGATAAAAAGAAAACTCGAACGAAAAAAAAAGAAAAAGAAAGAAAAGAAAAGAGAAAAAAAAAGCTTCGTGGAAACTCTAACCGCGTTTTGACCTTTCCCAGAGTCTCTTTGTCCGAATCCGCTGTTTCGTTTTCGTATTTGACAAGTGTAAATGTTTACTCTAGTTCTTACGTCGAATTTCTGAAACAAAACAAACA
>NW_020869084.1:373988-378988 GCF_003789085.1 Penaeus vannamei | reverse complement strand
CCCTCTTGTACAATTTTCACTCCATAAGCTAAACTTCCCTCTTTGCCTCCTTCACTACATACTAACTTCTGCCTCCTTTACATTTTTCAACTCCCATACTAACTTCCTCTTTGCCCTCTCACTACCATATAACTTCCTCCTTTAAAACCTATTTTCACTTCCCATAACTCGAACTTTCCCCTCTTTGACCCTCTTCACACCATACTAAACTTCCCCTCTTTACCAATTTTCAGCTCATAACTAACTTCCCTCTTTGCCCCTCCGTTCACTACATACGTAATTCCCCCTCTTTAAACCATTTTTTCATACTCCCATACTAACTTCCCTCTTGTGACGCTCTTCACCTACAATAACTAACTCCCCCCTCTTTAAAAAACATTTTCACTCTCCCCATACTAAAACTTCCCTCTTTGCCCTCTTCACCTACCATACCTAATTCCCCTCTTTACCATTCTTCACTAAACAATACTAACGTTTTCCCTCTTTCACCAATTTTCACTCCCAGTACTAAACTTTTCCTCTTTACCCATTTTCACTCCCATACTAACTTTTCCCTCTTTACCGAATTTTCAACTGCCACTCGCCCATACTCTTCCCTCTTTTCGATTTCACTCCCATCCTAACTTCCCATTTTGACCCTCTTCACTCCCATTAACTACTTCCCGTCTTTACCAGATTTTCACTCCATACTAACGTTCCCTCTTTACAAATAACACCAAATTTTCACGTCCCATACTAACTTCCCCTCTTTGCCCTCTCCACGTCCATACTAACTTCCCTCTTAAACATTTTCACTCCCATACTGAAACTTCCCTCTTTTAACCATTTCAGTCCCATACTAATTCCCTCTTTTTGCTCTTTTCACTCCCCATAACTAACTTTCCCTCTTTGGCTCTTTTTCATTTCAACTCCCATACACTAATTCCCCTCTTTGCTCTCTTCACTTCCATACTCTTCCCTCTTTGCCGTCTTTTCACTCCATACTAACTTCCCTCTTTACCATTTTCATCCCAACTAACTACCTTTTCCCTCTTTCCAACCCTCCCCTCTTTGACCTCTCACTCCCATACTAACTTCCCTCTTTTACCATTTTCACTCCCATACTAACTTCCCTCTTTGCTCCTCATTCACTAATAACCCTTCCCTTCTTTACCATTTTCACTACCATACTAACTTCCCTCTTTACCTATTTTCACTCCCATACTAACTTCCCTCTTTGCCCTTTCACTCCCATACTAACAATACTAACTTCCCTCTTTTCCTCTTCACTCCATACTAACTTCCCTCTTTACCATTTTCACTCCCATATAATTCCCTCTTTGCCCTCTTCACTCCCATACTAACTTCCCTCTTTACCATTTTCACTCCCATACTAACTTCCCTCTTTGCCCTCTTCACTACCATACTAACTTCCCTCTTTGCCCTCTTCACTCCCATAATAACTCCCTCTTTTGCCCTCTTTCACTACATACTAACTTCCCTCTTTGCCCTCTTCACTCCCATACTAACTTCCCTCTTTGCCCTTTTCACTCCCATACTAACTTCCCTCTTTGCCCTCTCACTACCTACACTTCCCTCTTTCCAGCTCCCAACTAACCTCTTTACCTATAAACCCTGTCGTAATATTTATCTCCTTTTAACTTTTTTTCGCCGGAATACTTTAATCATAAAGCTCTATGACCTTTCTCGCCCTCTTGTTTGATGACCTTAGATGACGATGACCTCTTGATGACCTTAGATGACGAGGCAGAAAATCTTGCTTGATGACCTTAGATGACGATGACCTCTTGATGACCTTAGATGACGAGGCAGAAAATGTCTCATGTTTGTTTTTATTTTGTTCTTCGTAAAGATTATGGATTTGTAGTTAGTAAGCAAAGGGAGAGTGTAGCGTTAAGCTTCGGATTTAATCTAGTAGGAATGTTACTTGTTTTAATTATAATGTTTTCTGTTAAGATTTACGTTGCGTTATGTCACCCATTTATCATTTGTTTGTAGAAAAAAAAGGAAATGGTTAAAACTTTTTCTACAAATTCACTCCACCCCACAAACCTAAGACCGTTATGTCATCATTTTTTGTTTGTAGAAAAAAAGGAAATGGTTAAAACTTTTCTACAATTTTTCTACAAATTCACAAACCTAAGACCGTTATGTCATGCTTCTCACATTAAAAATTAGGTAAGTCTAAATTGGGTTTTCTCAAAGGTAGCGGTAACATTTGTAGTAGAATTGATATTGACAAATTGGCAATAGTAATTTAGTTAGAATATATATAATAGTTCGATATGAAACTGGTATCACATGTAGGATTTAAACAATATACGATTATATATATAAGTATGGGTGAATGAATTTATATAAGTAGGAATAAATATATATATGCACATATACATATATACACACACATGTACATATGTATGTATGTATGTATATATGTACACACACACACACACACACACACACACACACACACACACACACACACACACACACACACACACACACACACACACACACACACACACACACACACACACACACACACACACACACACACACACACACACACACACACACACCACACACACACACACACACACACACAGCACATTGCCGGTCTCCTCGAAAATCCAAACCGAACACTTAAACTTCGGAAATCTGTCAAAAATCGGCGGAATACGTACTACTTCCGCCGTTGTGTGAACCGCCGCATAAAAGTTCCCTGGAGACGTAACAGAACCAAGCTAAAAACTTCGAAATGGTTTCCCTTATTCGGGTTGGTGGCTTCTCCTCTTTCTTCCCTTTTTTTTTGTTTGGTTTCTTTCTCTGTCTCTTTTTTTTTTTTTTTTTCNCATATATAATAAATCCATTCAACAAACCAATGAAGGGTCACAGATATGAGCTGCCGCACCTTCGTTTGATCTATGATTCCTTGTGGCATACCATATTAAGTCAACGAAGTGTAACGTATTAATAGAAGAGGAAGAGAGAGAGAGAGAAAAGGAGAGGAGGCAAGGGAGGAGGAGTGCGAAGTATGGAAGATAGGGAGATAGAAGGAAAGGGAAGGGATATGGCGATGGAGAAAGTAGAAAGATTAGGAAGAAAGTAGAGAGCGAGAGAGAGAAAAGGAGAGAGGATGAAGAGGGAGGGCGGAGATGGAGGATAGGAGTGGAGAGAAGAGAAAGAAGAACAGAGGGAAGCAAGAAAGAAGGAAAGGAGATTGGGACATTGGATGGGAGAAATAGAGAAGATACGGAGAAAGAGAGGGAGGGACGAGGGAGAGAGACGAGATTTGAGACCCGATAGGACCGAATCTCATTTCTCCTACACATATAACTGGTCCACCACCATGATCGGAAGGATTCTAGGCGAGAGGAGATAGAGAGGGAGAGAGGACTGAGGGAGGGAGAGAGAGAGAGGGAGAGGATGAGGGAGAGGGAGAGAGAGAGGAGAGAGATCGAGGACCTTTGAGAGAGAGGAGAGAGAGAGAAAAGAGAGAGAGAGAGAAGAGGAGAGGAATGAGAGAGATGATGAGAGAGAGAGAGATGAGAAAGAGAACGAGGGAGGAGAGGAGTGGAAATGGAGGGAGATAGGAGGAAAAGAGAGCAGGGGAACAAAAAGAAGGAAGGAGGAGGATCAGATGGAGAAAGGAGAAAGATAAGAAGAAGAAAAGGAGATAGAAAAGAAGGGTATAGATGTAGGAAATGGAAATGTGAGAAACAGGGGCATAAAGAAGAAAAGATTAATAACCGTTACTATAATCAAGAACCAGAGATAACGGGACATGGCTGATAAAGAGAGGGAAAGGGGTAAAGGCATAGACAGGAGACGGTAGAGAGAAGGGAAGGAAGGGAAAGGAAGGGACAGAGAGAGAGAGAGACAGGAGGAAGGAGAAAAGATCGGAGCTGGTGGTAGTGGGAGATGTATTATCATATAAAGTGGATATCAAACTTATTCAATTTCCCTAGTGAATCATAAGGCCAAAAGTTTGCTTCGTGTGACAAGAAAGTCTTAGAAGAAACACGAGGGAGACAGAGAAGACGGAAGGATCGAGATATATTGATGAGGAGGAAGACGAGGAAACGACTTCATAGAAAACGGGAATTGATTTGAGGAATGCGGTACGTAATTTTTTTTTTTCTTTTTCTTTTTTTTGGCTGAAGTATTTAATGATGATTTTTTTTAGTATTTTCCATAGGAATGCTTATGTCGTATATTGCCTAATTTTTTATGTCAATAGTTGATTTTATTTGTGTGTTGGGAAGTATATATCATAATGAAATTATATGTCAGATCTCGTTTTCTTTATCCTTTGCTTTGAACGGATTCCAGGGGTATCTTCGCTAGACGAGACGGAAATAAAAAACTTTTGGGTTTCGGGAGGAAGTTATTCCTGATCTGTCTGTCTATCGGCATCTTCTTTTCTCTTTCTCTTTCTTTGTCTCTCTTTTTCTGTTCTCACTTTTTTCTTTCTTGGTCTCTTCTTTTCTGTCTATCAGTCTGTCTGTCTCTTTCTATCTCTCTGGCAGTCTGTCTCGTTCTTTCTCTGTCTCTGTTTATTTGTCTTTTACCCTACCCCCCCCCCTTTTCTCTCCTGTTTCATCCTCTAATCTTCCCTTCCTTCATGCTTTCACCCCCCCCCCCTTCCTTCCTCCTATTTATCCTCCTTCCTCCTCTTCTTTCCCCCTCCCTCCTCCTCCTCTCCCTTCGCCTCCCTTCCTCCCTCCTCCCTCTCCCTTCTCCGTTCCTCCTTCTCCTCCCTCTCCCTTCCCCCCTCCCCCTGCCACCTCCCTCTCCCTTCCCCCCTCCCCCTCCCTCCCCTCTCTCTCCCTTCCCCCCTCCCACCTCCCCGCCCTCTAAAGAAACTCACGAATCCAATAACATAACTTTTTGAAACTGTTTGCCAGTGTGTCTCTTTAATGGTCTTTCGAAAGCCAAAAGTGCTTATCTCATCACTATGTCGCTTTGAAACGTAAAAAGATTAATAAACTTTTTTTTTT
>NW_020869084.1:363988-368988 GCF_003789085.1 Penaeus vannamei | reverse complement strand
GTGGTGAAGGTGGAAGTGGTGGTGGATGAGGAGGGAATGGAGATGGTGTAGGGAGAGGAGGAGTGGGAGGAGATGGAGGTGGAGGAGGAGGAAGTGGAGGAGGGAGGAGGGTGAAGAGGAGGAGAGGAGGAGAAGCAGAAAGAGGAATAAAAAAAAAAAATGGTGTGAAAAATTACATTTTCTTTCTCTTTCTTCTACCTCTTTTCCTCCCTCCCCCCCCTCCTTCCCACCCTTTCCTTTTTCTCCCTCCCTTCCTTCTTTCCCTCATCCATCCGTCTACCATTCCTTTTACCCCTTCCCCACTCCCCCCCCCAT
This sequence comes from Penaeus vannamei, assembly GCF_003789085.1. Classification (NCBI taxonomy): domain Eukaryota; kingdom Metazoa; phylum Arthropoda; class Malacostraca; order Decapoda; family Penaeidae; genus Penaeus; species Penaeus vannamei. The sequence goes on along the minus strand of NW_020869084.1, from coordinate 368,673 downwards.
CCCCTCACTAAAAAAAATATCAACAGGAATCAATAAAATCTTCCATTCAAAAAAAAAAAAAAAAAAAAAAATCACCAGAATTACTTATTACTAAAAAAAAAAATGAAAGAAAAAAGAAGAAAAAAAAAGAGAGCAAGAGCGATCCACTAAAGGCAAAGGATGTATTGAACAAATATTCACCGTTTAAAGCCATTAAGCTGAACATGCTTAGCAATAGCATAGCAACGGCAGATCTCGGATTGAATCTGGTATTAATTTGTTTTTTTTTTTTTCCATCTCTCTCTCTCTTTTCTCTCTTCTCTCTTCTCTCTCTCTCTCTCTCTCTCTCTCTCTCTCTCTCTCTCTCTCTCTCTCTCTCTCTCTTCTTCTCTCTCTCTCTCTCTCTCTCTCTCTACTCTCTCTCTCTCTCTCTCTCTCTCTTCTCTCTCTCTCTCTCTCTCTCTCTCTCTACTCTCTCTCTCTCTCTCTCTCTTCTCTCTCTCTCTCTCTCTCTCTCTCTCTCTCTCTCTCTCTCTCTCTCTCTCTCTCTCTCTCTTCTTCTTTCTCTCTCTCGATTCTTCTTTCTTTTTTTTACTCCTTTCATATTTCATCTTATTCCTTTCTTTCTCTATAAACTAGCACAAAGAAACCGATAAATAAAATCCCAACAAATCAACAATCACAACAGGTAAAGATTATGTTATTATGTAAAGATATGTTAAGCGTCTCAGAAATGTTTATATAAAATATATTTATATGTTTATATGTTTATTTAAAATTTATATGTTTATTTAAAAGTATATCAGAGGAAGTTAGAATTGAGATGTTTTTAGGAGAGAAATTTTCAGAAAAAAAAACAAGTCGGAAAAGTCATGATAAATGGTGATAATAATGAGATGACAATAAGGAAATAGGAAAAGGAAGAAGCTTATAAAGAGGATACTGAGAGGAAGAAGATGAATATCGAATCCATTTGTTAAATAGATACGAAAGAATGACAGATAGATAGTTAGAGAGGGTAGGAAGGAGGGAAAAGAGGGAGAGAAAGGGTAAGTGAGAGAGCGAGAAAAAGACAATAGATAGAGAGAGAGTGAGAAAAAGAACAGATAGATAGAGAGAGCGAGAAAAAGACATAGATAGAGAGAGCGAGAAAAAAACAGATAGATAGAGAGAGCGAGAAAAAGACAGATACGAAGAGAGAGCGAGAAAAAGACATAGATAGAAGAGCGAGAAAAAAACAGATAGATAGAGAGAGCGAGAAAAAAGACAGATATATAGGGAGAGCGAGAAAAAGACAGATAGATAGAGAGAGAGAGTAAGGAGGGGGAGAGGGAAAAGAGAGAAAATGAAAATTTTACTCATCTTCTCTTCTCTCCCTGTTACTCTTTTCTTTCCTTCCCTCTTTCACCTAAATAATGCGATTTGTCTTATTCTCTTTTTCGTTTTCTTATTCTTTCGTTATTCTTCTTCTCCCTGTTACTCTTTCTTTCTCCATCTACTTCCCCTAAAAAAGGCGATTTGTCTCATTCTCTTTTCGTTTTTCTTCTCTCTCCCTTCTTCTTCCTTTGCCTCCTCCAAGGACTATTCCTATCCCCCAGCCACCCACCCCCCCCCCTCTCCCCTCCTCATCCTCCTCTCCTCCCCATCCCCTCTCCCCCCTCTCCTCTCCCCTCCTCTCCCATCCCACCCCTCCCCTCCTCCTCTCCTCTCCCCCCCCCCCCAGCATCCGCCCTGGCATCTGTCTCATCTCCCGGAAGATGCTGTAGAGAGATAAGATTTATCCCACGGTGATTAATTTCATTGGCGGTCGACAGAGCCTGGGAAATTGAAATGAGCATCTTTATAACCCGTTTTTTCGCGTTTTTTTTTGTTTTTTTTTTTACGTAAATTTTTTTTTGTTTTAACCCATTTTGTCTTTTTTTCGTTTTTTGTTTGTTTTGTCGTAAATTTGTTTTTTTTTTTTTGGCTTTTTGTTTCCTTATTAAAAGTTAGAGATGAAGGCGGTCGTCTTGATATTTGTCTGTACTCGTAAATCAGTATTGTTGTTGTTGTTATTAACATTATCATTTAAGATAACATTCGAAATTAGTAATGATTATAATCATAATATCAACGACAATAATCATGATTATGATAATGATTACAATATTTCTAATAATAAGATTATAATCATTATGATAACAATAATGATATTGTTGGTATCATCACAGCATTGGCTATTATGATAATTATATATATACTATATATATAATATATATATAATATATATATATTATATATATATATATATATATATTATATATATATATATATATAATATATATATATATATATATATGTATCAATATATCCTCTTAAATATTCTAGAAATCATTATTACTATTGTTTTCATAATTATAGTTATCAATAGTATTATCAATACATTATACTAATGTTAGCCTGCAATTATGATTTTACCACCAGTTATATCCTCTTGACCTGATAACAAAAAAAAAAAAAAAAAAAAAAAAAAAAATTGAAATCAACATTTTCATCTTATATTATTAGCATTATTTTCCTTGTGGAATCTATTCTTCTGGTGTCTGAAAATGATAGATATATAAAAAGAGATAAAAAAAATTCCTTTTACTTAAGAAAGCAAAAAAAAAAAAAAAAAAAAAAGTATCGAAATTAAGATATCAGTTATACATATTAATATAACAATAATCCAAAAGAAATTTTGAACTGCAAGGAAATGAGAAAAGAAAACAAAATGAAAATTGGACAGAAAGAGGGACATGAGGGCGGACCAATAAAAGGGGAAAGGAGGAAGATGATAATAAGGAAATGGGAAAAGGAAAGAGCTTATAAAGAGGATACTGAGAGGAAGAAGATATATATCGAATACATTTGTTAAATAGATACGAAAATGAAGACAGATAGATAGTTAGAGAGGGTAGAAGAAGGGAAAGAACAGAGAAAGGGTAAGAGAGAGAGAGAACGAGAGACAGATAGATAGTTAAAGAGAGAGGGTAGGAAGGAAGGGAGAGGGAGAGAAAGGGCAAGAGAGAGAGCGCACAGAGAGACAGACAGATATTACAAGAGAGAGAGAGGATAGGAAAGAAGGCACGCAGGGAGAGAAAGGGTAAGAAGAGAAGCGACAGAGAGACGATAGATAGTGAAAGAGAGAGGATAGGAAGGAGGGGGAGCAGAGGAGAGAGAAAGGGGAAGAGAAGAGACGAGAGGAGAGACAGATAGATAAGCTAAAGAAAAAAAGGTAGAAGGAAGGAAGAGGAACCGAGAGATAGAGCGAGAGAGAGACAAATAGAACTAAAGAGAGAATATAGGCAAGGAAAGGGGAGAGAGGGAGAGAAAGTGTAAGAGAGAGAGAGAGCGACAAGAGAAGAAGACAAATAGATAGACAACATAGATAGAGAAGGGGGAGACGAAGGGAAGATACACGCCTTTGCCAACTGCAATTAGTGTTACTTATATATCATTAACATCATAGTTTTAATTGTTTAATTAGCATAACCTCAGCCAAGGACTTGTTATCTATTTGGTCGCGTTGGTTAGTTTAGTTAGTTAATTTATTATTATTTTTTGTTTGTTCGTTCGTTTAGTTTATTATGATCATTATCATCATTAGCCTCATCATCATCAATATCCATAATTATTTCAGTTTTTCATTAATATTCATGTTTTTTACTGTTATCCTTATCTCATGAGCGTTACTTTAGTTTTATTAAATATTAGCATCCATATTGGTATCAGTATCTGGTATCAGTATTAGTATCAGTATAGTATCAAATATCTGGATCAATATTAGTAACACATCATATCAGTGTTCATTATGTCACAATATTTTGGTATAGTATTAGTATCAGGATAATACAGACCCATCAGCACTATCATATAGTGTAACAATACATTATCATTATTACTTCAATTGTTTATGCCCTCCTATTATCACTACATGTCATTACTATATTTTTATCATTACTGTTTTATTTGTTTATCATCACTGTAGTCATTATTGTATATTTACTATTAGCTGTATTACCTGGAATTAATATCATCACTATCTATTACGTTATCACATAGTTTGCTATTACTGTTATCATCATTATCAATATTATAATCATCTTTATTATTCACAATAATTACTATACAATGATTTCATCAGTAACATCATTTATTCATTATTGTCATAATTCTTTATTCTTCAATTCATCTATTTATTCATGATTATCATTTATTCTTCTTATTTATCATTACTATTGATTAGTTATTTATCATTTGTTATTATATTATTATTATTATTATTATTATATTATTATTTATCATTATTATCATTACTTTCATTATCGTTATTATTATCATAATAATTATTATTATCATATCCTCATCATTGATTTTTTTATCCCATTATTATCATTATTATTATCATTATTGTCATTATCATATTATTATCATCATCATCATCATTATCATCATATCATATATCATGATTTATACTATGATTATCATCATTTATGTTATCAGTATTATCATTGTCATCATTATCATCAAGGTCACTGCTAACAGTTCTATCTTCTCCATTCATTTATCATCATTCCTCTTAATATAAATATCTTTTCCTCTACTTCAATATGGGGACTTTTTTTTCCTGCCCCCCCTCCCCCCTCCCCCCACCATTCCCCCCCATCCCCCCCATCCCCTTCACT
>NW_020869084.1:353988-358988 GCF_003789085.1 Penaeus vannamei | reverse complement strand
AGATAGAGAAAGAGAGACAAGGAGAAAGAAAAAGAAAAAGAAAAGAAAAGAAAAGAAAGATAGACAAATAGACAGAGAAAGTCCCGGCTAGACTCGGGGAGTATTCATAGCCAATGAAATCTCTCACCAAGTCCTTGTTATGGGAAAATGTTCTCTCATTCCTAAACATTGAACCCTCGCGACGGCTGGTATAGCGGTGTTGGGGGGGAGGGAGGGAAGGGGGAAAAGGGGGGGAGGTGGGGGGGAGGGAGGGGAAGAGGGGGCGGAGGTAGGGCGAGGGGAAGAGGGGGAAGTGGGGCGGAGGGAGGGGAGAGGGAGAGTGGGAGAAAGTGGGGGCGAGGGGAGAGGGGAGGTGGGGGGGAGGGAGGGGGAGAGGGGAGTAGGAGGTGGGGGAGGGGAAGAGGGGGAAGAGGGGGGAGGGAAGAGGGGAAAAGCGAGGGGGTGGAGGGAGGGGAAGAGGGGAGATATTGGGTTTGATGGAGGGGAAGGGGTAGAGGGGAGAGGGAGAGGGAGAAGGGATAACGAGGAGGGAGAAGGTAGTGGAGTAATAAAGAGCGAGACAAGAGGGGGAAGGGAAAGAGGAGGAAAGGGAGGGAAGAGAGAAGAGGGGGAAAGCAAGACCCAGAGACAAAAGCCAGAACGAGATTGCGGAGTAAAAATAGAAATATAAAAATGGAAATGGCATCTTCTTTCATATACTTACGGCCGGTTTGTTAGCTGCTCGACCCCAAAAATATTCGTATACTGACATGCAGTAAATAAAGAAATAAATTGCATATTTATCCGTCTAGACATAAATATCAAGAGGCCTCGACCACAAAAAAATATTCCGTTATACTTGACATGCATAAATAAAGGAACATAAATGCATATTATCCGTCTAGACATAAATACAACCCGGGTAAAGATGGTTAAATGTATATCATCAGACATAAGACAGAATATGCCTTTATTTCTGCATCGTGTTTAAGAAAAATTTAATAGGTCGGGCCTGGAACAATTTTAATAAACCGGATGTTAGTGATTAGTATTTCCATTAATTAATATCTATTTCAATTTGTTCATTCGTTTGTATATCTCATTTATCCATTTATCTATGCGATTAATCATTATCTATTTAATCATCGTCTAATCTATCTGCTAATTTGCTTTTTTATTAATCAAACTGATTGGATTTCTCTTTCTTTCTTTAGTCTCTCTTCGTTTCATCTTTCCCTCCTGCAAAAAGAATAATTTTACATAATTATGCAAATACATTGAAAGAGAGGAAGAAGAGAAGAAGACAAATAAAAGGAAGAGGGAAGGGGAGGGGAGGAAGCAGGGAGGTAAGGGGAGTGGGGAGGGATTGGAGAAATTTAAGATTGGAGTAAAAGAAAAAAAAAAGGGATAAGAAAGAAGACGAAGAAGAAGAAAAAGAAGAAAAGAAGAAAAAGAAGAAAGAAAGAAGAAGAAGAAGAAGAAAATGGAAAGAGGGTTTTTGGGAAAAGCTGTCAATAATTCGATTACGGACAATTTAGTTTAAACTTTCTTTTTATTTGGAATTGTTATATTTTACGTGTGGGTTAAGAGAAAGACAAAATGAATGTTGAGAAACAGTAGAGAAAGGAAGAAAAGAAATTGAAAAGAAAAGAAAAAGAGAAGAAAATGAAATCCCACCATTCCCCCTCCTCTACGTTCTCACGACCCCGAAACCCCCCTTTCCCCAACCACCTCCTACCCCTTCTTTTCCCCTCTCTCTCTCCTTTCATTCCCAGCTCCATTCCACCTCTTACTCTTTCCCCTTTCATTCATGACTGTTAGGAAACCCACCCTCTCTCCCCTTCATTCCCCGCTTTACTTTCTCATTCCTCCCTTCTCTTGCCTTTCTAACTTTCTCCATCCTCCATCCCCTTTCCCTACTCTCTCCATCCACCCCTCTCCCCTTAAATCCCCTCGTCACTCATTTCTGTCCGGACGTCCGTCTATTCCGTTTCACCACATCCCCCTCTCTTCTTTCCTCCTTCCTTCTATCCACACCCTCTTTCCCTTCCCACTCACCTCTTCCTCCTTCGGTCGTTCTCCTCCCACCATCTCTCCTCCCCTCTCCCTCCGCTTCTTGCCTCCCCTCCCACCATTTCCTCTTTCTTCACTCTCCTGCTCCTTCTATCCTCTTCCCCCTACCCGCTCCTTTTCGTACCCTCTCCCTCCCACGAGCGCCCTCTTGCCTCTCCTCCACCTCGCCACCCTCTATTTCCATCCCTCATCTGGCCCTCCTCCGTCTTCTCCTGCCATCACTTTTCCACCTCCGCCCCCCCCTTCTTCCCACAACCCTCTCAACCCCTCCTCTTTCCTCCTACCACCACATCTCTCCCCTCTTCTCCCGTCTTTCCCTTCCCATCCCCCACACCCTCTTTCCCTCCCCCTCCACCCACCCTCCCCTTTCTCTCTCCACCTCCCACAAATGTACCATCACTCCCACATCCCAGGCCCTCTTTTCCTTCTCTCCGCCTGACCTCTCCCCCCTCCGCCTCTTTCCCCTCTCACTCCTAAAGATACACCATGTATATCTCTATTGCCTGGCGCGACACCCATATAGCGCGCGGGGAGGAAAGAGCATATTATAGACATCGCGGGGTAGCAGCGGCGGACTCTATCATCCCTACGTGTGTTTCGTGCGCCTACGAGTCGCGCCTGGATTTCTAGAGTTTCAAACACAATTTGGCGTCCGAGGGAGGGAAGAACTGTTCCCGTCTTAGGATGGAAGGAGGGAGGGAGGGAGCGACGGAGGGAGGAGGGAGGCGAGGGAGTGGAGAGGGGGGAAGGAGGAAGGAGGAGGAGAGGAGAGAAGGAGGGAGGGGGGGAGGGGGAGCCGGACACATGATAAGCGGGGGGAGACTGTCCCGTCTTGGGAGGAGGGAGGGAAGGAGGTGGAGGGAGGAAGCGAGGAAGGAGGGAGGGGGAAGGAAAGGAAGGATGGAGGGGGGAGAAGGGGGTAGAGGGGGAGGAGGGAGAGGGAGGGGGGAAGAAGAGACGTCCGTCTTTGGGACGGAGAGGGAGGGAGGGAGGAAGGAGGGAGAGAGAGGGGGGTTGGGGAGAAAGAGGGGAAGGGGGAGAGAGAGAAGGGGGGGGAGGAAAGGAGGGAAAGAGAGAGGGGGGAGGAGATGGGGGGGAGGGTCGGGGAGGTTGAGGGGGGAGGGAGAGGGGGGAGAAGGGAGAAAGAGAGAAAGAGAGAGGGCCGGGTTCGTCTCTGGAGGGGAGGTAGGGAGACATTGTCTGCGTCTTGGGAAGGAGCGAGAGAGGGAAGAGGGAGAGGGAGGGGGGGAGAGAGTGGGGGGAAGGAGGGGAGGTAGAGACGAGGAGAGAGAGAGAGAGTAGATGTAGAGGAGGAGAAGAAGAGAGAAGAGAAGAGAGAGAGAGAGAGAGAGAGAGAGAGGAGGGAGAGAGAGAGAGAGAGGAGAGAGGAGAGGGAGAGAGAGAGAGGGAAGGGAGAAGAGAGAGAGAGAGAGAGGCAGGAAGAGGGAGGGGAGAGAGTAGTAGAGAGAGAGAGATTGGGGAGAGGGGAGAGGAGATAGGAAGGAATGGGTAGGAGGGAAGACAGAGAGGCTAAAGGAGAAAGGGAGGGAAGGACGGGGAAAAATGTGTGTGTGTGTGGTGAGAGAGAGAGAGAAAGAGGAGGAGAGAGATAGAGAGAGAGAGAGAGAGAAGAGAGAGAGAGAGAGAGGAGAAGAGAGAGAGAGAGGAGAGAGAGAGAGAGAGAGAAGACAGAGAGACAGAACAGAGAGACAGAGAGAAAGAGAGAGAGAAGAGAGAGAGAGAGAGAGAAGAGAGAGAGAGAGAGAGAGAGAGAGAGAGAGAGAGAGAGAGAGAGAGAGAGAGAGAGAGAGAGAGAGAGAGAGAAAGTTTAGAAGAATCGCAGCCGAGACGGGATAAGGGGAGAGGGAAAGATAGAGAAGGAAGGAGGATTAGAAACTAAGGAAAACGGTGAGAGAGAAGAAAGGAGGAGGGGAAGAAAGGAGAAAAAGCGAAGAAAGGAGATGGATAAATCTAGAAACGAAAGAATGAATAACACAACAAATTATATGAAATTTCTTGCTTTCTCATAACTTCAGATTGTTTCCTTTAATCAAAAGTAATAATAAAAAAAAAAAGAAAAAAAATCATCTTCCGTTAATGAAAAAATTAATAAGAATTCGTAATGGTCGACCAAAAAATTAATTATGAAACTCTTAGGCCTAAGCGACAAAATTAAGAAATAAATAAAAAAAACAAGTAAGAAAGACAAAGATAGACAAAGGAAAGAGAGAAAAAGAAAAAGACAAAAAAAAAAAAATCAGAATTATGCAAATTAACACAACTAATAAACAAAACAAAACAAATAAAAGAAATAAAGAAGGAGGTGGAAATGAAAATAGACAGACAGACTGATAGACAGAAAACGTACACACGATAGACAGTGAATTGGACATTCCGATCGCACAAGAATTTGCATAATTGACATAAAACTTTGATTTCCTAAACAATCACCTATCAAAATTCCGAGTAATTTTAACTTTCGCAGAAATTCTCTTTAGATGATTTTTCTTTTTTTTTTTTTTTTCATAAAAATGGACAAAAAATCTGAATAAATAATACAGTAAATGGAAGATAAAAAAGGGGAGAAATAGAAAGAAAGTGAAAGTCATTACACACACACACACACACACACACACGTAAGCTCACACACCACAGAGCCACACACACACACACACACACACACACACACACACACACACACACACACACACACACACACACACCACAACACACACACACACATCATGCACACACACCACACATGCACGCACACACAACGCACATACACACATATATATTATGTGTGTGATTCTGTGTGTGCATGATGAAGAGAGACTTAAATGAAAAAATATTCTTCCCTTTTTGTCTTCCTCTTCCTTTCCTTCTTTTCCCCTTTTCTTAGCTTTCCTTTCTGATTCTCTCTTCTTTTCCTTCTTTTCTTTCTTTCC
>NW_020869084.1:348988-351488 GCF_003789085.1 Penaeus vannamei | reverse complement strand
CCTTCTCCTTCTCGTCAGCTGACCTCAAATCATAAGGTTCACATAGCGGGCCTGCGCTTGGAGACACACAGCCGGAGGTGCGGCTGAAGCAATCGGTGTTGCAAGGCGTGAGAACGGTATAGCGATGATGAGAAGAGAGGACGGTGAAGAACGGCGAAGCATGACGAGATTGTACTGCCGGAGCATTGGCGGGAGTATCTAGACTATATTGAACTACGGTGAAGCCTTGACGAGAAATATCCAGACTACGATGGACTATAGTAAAGTCTTGACAAAAGGGAGTGTACGATGAAGAACGGTGAAGCATGAAGAGAATGTACGGTGAAGTAGTGCGCTGAAGCCTTGACGAGAAATATCCAGACTACGATGAACGACTGTGAAGCCTCTTCGAGAAGGAACGTACGATGAAGAACGGTGAAGTATGACGAGAATGTACGGTGAAGCTTTGGCGGTATAATCTAGACTATATTGAACTACGGTGAAGTTTCGACGAGGAAAAAAAAAACCTGAGCTGAAGCCTTGACTTCCAAATATCCAGACTACGATGGACTATGGTAAATCCTTGACGAGGAGAAATGTATGATGAAGAACAGTGAAGCATGAAGAGAATATATAGTGAAGCCTTGGCGGAAATATCTAGACTATATTGAACTACGGTGAAGCCTTGACGAGAGGGAGTGTACGACCAAGAACGGTGAAGCATGACGAGAATATCCGCTGTCGCCTTGGTGGAAATATCTAGACTATATTGAACCACGGTGAAGCCTTGACGAGAAGAAGGAATGCCCGGTGAGGAACAGTGAAGACTTTGTATAAATTAAATAAATATATTCGACGGACAGTGAAGCCTCTGAGAATACGAAGAATGAGGCGAAGAAAGTGAAGCCTCTGACTAGGAGAAACTTACCTGTGAAGAACGGTGAAGCCTCGACAAGCAAAAAAGGAATGCCAGGTGAGGAACAGTTGATCATAATTAAACCACCTTTGATTATAATTTTTCTCTATTCTTTCGTTTCGTTTTCTCTATTCTTCTATTCGCTATTCAGCTGAACTATAATCAAACCAGTCTTTGCATAGACAAAATAAAAACATACAACGAACAGTGAAGCCTCTGAGCGAATACGAAGAAGCGGCGAAGGAAAGTGAAGCCTCTGACTAGCAGGAGAAACGTACCTGCGAAGAACGGTGAAGCCTCGACGAGACTACTGTGTGTGGGTGTGGCTGTCATGTTAAAGGAAATGTGCCATTATCTGAGGCTTTATCCTTGTGTTTTAGTTTTGCATTGTTGATTTTTGAAAGTCTTTGCAATGTATTTGGAATATTGTCGTTTTAAGTGCTATTGTTATTGTTCATGCTGTTATTGTCTCATGGTTGTGTTTTTGCTTTATAAACCATGGTAGAATAAAAGGAATAAGAAAGCGGAAAGTAAGAAAGAAAAAAAAAAAAAGAAACATATATACATTATCCATTCAAATTAAACATCAAATCATGATTCTTTAACAAAACCCAATAAAAACCCGAATAACCAAACACAAAACAAGCAACAACTAAGTAAAAAAAAATAAAAAAAAACGCGAACTTCAAATCAAGCAAACAAACAAAAAAAAAACAAAAAAAAAAAACAAAAAGACAAACCTTTTCCCTCGCCTGACAACAACTTCCCTCCACTCGCCCCTCCCCCTCCCCCTCCTCCCCCTGATACGCCACAGCAGACTTTCACAATGCTTGAAACCTCCAAACTGCATGCAAGCACCAATGACCCTCTCGCAGGCAGGACGGGGGGGGGGGGATGTCAGTGCATTAAAGCGGCAGGCATGAAAGACATTAGTGCTTCTGCTCCTGCTCAAATGAGAGAGAATATTTACCGTTGGTGTGTTTTGTTCAGGATATTCATTATGTTCTCTAGGTATTTCCTGAATGATAGGCGTGGGTTGAGAGATAGGTTAATAGACAGAGAAAAAAATATGCATGTAGAGGGACACAGTGATAGATAGATAGATAGATAGGACGAGAGAAAGAGAGAGAGAGAGAGAGAGAGAGAGAGAGAGAGAGAGAGAGAGAGAGAGAGAGACAGAGACAGAGACAGAGACAGAGACAGAGACAGAGACGAGACAGAGACAGAGAGAGACCGAGACAGAGACAGAGACAGAGACAGAGACAGAGACAGAGAGAGAAGAGGAGAGGAGAGAGAGAGAGAGAGAGAGAGAAGAGAGAGAGAGAGAGAGAGAGAGAGAGACAGAGAGGAGAGAGAGATAGACAAGAGAAGAGAGAAAAAAAGAAACACAGACGCAGGCACAGACAAAGAGACAAAGACAAGCAAAGAGAGAGAGAGGAAGACAGCAGTTAACCAAACCACGCGCCACGTTCACCATTTTCTTCCTCCTTCACAAAAAGAAAAACACACACACACACAAAAAAAAAAAACTGCAAAATAATCTACAAAACACCTGAACTGCTTTGTACGAGTGCCATGTGTCAGCAGAAATCCCCGCATGAGTGT
>NW_020869084.1:308988-318988 GCF_003789085.1 Penaeus vannamei | reverse complement strand
TCACCCACCCCGCTACACACTCAGTCGCACACACACACACGCAAACACAAGCACACACATACACATTCTCTCTCACACACACATACTCATATATACACACACACACAAACACAAGCAAACACAAACATACACACACGCAAACACTCATACACACGCACTCTCTCTCTCTCTCTCTCTCAGCACACACACACACACACACATACACACACAACACACACACACACACACACACACACACACACCACACACACACACACAACACTCAAACACAAAACAACACGCAAGCACACACTCGCACATGCACACACACAGGCCAGTAGCAACCACCCCGACACGCGCTCCACCACACCGCCACACCACCACAACAATAAGCACAGTATTATGCAGTAAGTGGAGGGGCATGTCGGGCGCTCCAACACTTTATTTTGAATACAAGAAGTGGCGATAATGGAAAGATCTTTATAGACGGCCCAGCTAATGGATTATGGGGGGTGAGGGGGTAAGGGGGGGGCGATCTTCTTAATGGGTGCTGTGAGGGAGGGTAGGGGGGGGGAGGAGGTGGAGGAGGTGGGGTGGGAGGAGAAGGAAAGGAACTGGAAATTCGAGAAGAAAAGGAGGGAGAAGGAAGGAGAAGGGAAGGAGAATGAGAGGGAGATGAGGATGAATGAGAGCGGAAGTGAGGGGGGAGAGGGGAGATAGGGGGAAAGGGGGAGGGGAGGGGGTTCTGCGAGGCTGTGAGGCATGAAATTCTCGGGGCTAATCTAATGATTATTGACTCCTGTGATTAGCGGTCATGGGTACTTCCGATGCCGTAAGTAACTCTGATCTGATTGTAGGCTGGGCCACTTTTCCTCCATGATATGTCCTTTGATTTAAGATTTATAGTTAGGTTTGTTTGTCATTGCTTATGTTAATTTTTTTTTGTTATTTTCGTAGGCCTAGAGAAAAAAATATATATTACTGGCTTTTCAATTCATGGTTGTATAGCTATTAGATATGGCCTCCACTTCCCTCTTCTCTCCCTTCCACTCCCTTCTTCCTCTCTCTTCCACTTCCTCTTTCTCTCCTTCCACTTCCCTTTTCCTCACTTCCCTCTCCCTCTTCCTCTTTCCACTTCCTCTTTCTCTCCTTCCACTTCCCTCTTCTCTTCCCTTCAACTTCACTCTTCCACTTCCTTCTTTTTCACTAATCCGCTTTCCTCTTTCTCTTTCTTCCGCATCTATCTGCCTTTCTCTTCCACTGTCATCTGTTTTTTCTCCAATTTCTTCTCTTTTTTTTCCTTCCACTATTTTTTCTCTCTCCTTTCCACGACTTTCTTTCTAGCTCTTTCGCTGCTTTCTGTATTTCCTTTACACTTCCCTCGTTCTCTCCCTTCCACTTCTCTCTTCCTTCCAGCTCTCCTCTCTTTCTCCTATCCAGTTTCCTCCTTCTCTCACTTCTTTTATTTCCTTCTCTCTCTCTCTCTCCGTTCCTTTTCACCCTTTCTCTCCTTTCAAAATCTTTTTCTTCTTTGTCTTTTCAATTCCCTCTTTCTCTCATCTCCTTCTCCTCCTCTCCCCTCCTGAGTTTCTGACCAGTTCCTCTTCCTCATACTTCTTCGCCCCCCTCATTCCCTCCCTCATCTCCCCTCTTCCCACTTTCTCGCTTCCTTCCCCTCACTCCCTTTCCCTCCTCCGCCGTTTCCTCATCTCAATCTGTCTTTCTCACTCCCTCTTCTCCACATCCTCCTTCTTCTCTCTTCCTCTCCCTGTCATTACTCTACTACCTCGACCCTCACTCTCCCTCACCCTTCTCCCCTGCCTCATTTCCGCTTGCCCCTCCTCCACTCTCACCTCTTTATTTGCCTCACCCCTTGACACCCCACTCACCTCTTCACGCCCTCATCTCTCTAACCCCCCCTTCCCCCCTCCAACCCCGCCCTTTCCCCCTCACCCCCCTCGTGACATTCCCCCCCCTTACCGCCTCACCCCTCCCCTCATCTCTTCACTCAACCCCTTCCACCTCTCATCCTCTCACCCCCCTCCCCCCTCATCCTTTCCCCCCTCACTCCACCTAAGGTCACCTCATCCCGTCCCAGCAACCTCATCCCCTCACTGGCCTCAACGCCCTCAATCCGTCCCCTCCCCCCCCCTCACGCCTGCTGTGGCTGGCGCAGGGGTAAAGAGTGGGGTCTAGTATCTGCACTCTCCCGGGCTCCGTTCCAAGTTGCAACACACAAGGGGGGGAGATTATGAAGGCAAATAAAACAGACAGCATGTTCCAGAATGATCCATTGAGTTTGTGGTGAATATCCATTGGAATATAAAGAAAAAAAAAAAAAAATCTCTCATCCCTTACATCATACCCCTCACTCCCCCTCATCCCTCCCACTCCCGGGGATAAGCAGGCTGGGAAGTCTTATGGGGTCTCTTCCGCTCGTGTAAGGTGAGGGAGGCCGAGGGAGGATGGGGGGGGCTGAGGGAGGGTGAGGGGGTGAGGGAGGATGAGGGGAGGGTGAGGGTGAGGGAGGGAGGGGGGGGTGAGGGTGAGTGGGGGTGGATGGAGGAGGAAAGAGGATGAGGAGGATTAGGGAACATGAGGAAGGATGAGGGAGTATCAGGGTGGAGAGGGGGGGAGGAAGGAGGTGTTAAAGGAGGATGAGAGAATGAGAGAAGAGATGAAAGATGAGGGTGAATGAGGGTAGTGAGGGAGGTCAAAAGTGGGTAGGAAGAGAGAAAGGTTGAGGTAGGATAAAGACGGAGGAGAAAGTATGAGGGAGGTTGAAGTTGAGGGGAGGGGGAGGGGGTGAAGGAGAATGGAGAAGATGAAGAGGAGGAACGTGAGGGAAGAAGAGGGAGGGTAAAGAATAATGAGGGAGAATAAGGGAGGGGAGGCAGAAAAAGGAGGCAACATGAGGGAGGACGAGAACGACAGTGTGAGCGATGAGGGAGAATGAGAGAGTGAGAAAAGAACTGAGGAAGGGCGAGGGAGGATGAGGGAGACTGTGTGTGGATGTGGAAGGACGAAGGAGGGAAAAGGAGGATAAGGGAAAATGAGGGATGAGATTCAGGCCAGTAGCTCGATGAACAGCTGTGTGGGTTGATTTATAAGTGAGGGATAGTTGGATTGGTGGATAGACTGGCTGATGGACGGATGGGTGGGTAGGTGGACAAAGAGATGGATACAAAGACGAATAGAAGGATGAGGGGTAGAATGATGGTTAGATGTATTATGGATGAGGAGGGGAAAATGGGTAGATGGATAGATGGATATGTACATACGGCTAGGTGGATAGATGAATGGACGTGCAGGAGGATACATGGATAAATAGTTACATAGGCGGATGGATTGGAAGACAAATACATAGATGAATGCATAGATAGACGGATGGATGAATGTATATGACCGAAGGAATGTACGGTCAAATGTGTATAGATATATGTACCGAAATAGGAAAAAGCTACACAGCTCCACAGCCACACATATAAACGCCCAACGACGCTGAATCTGAGGTTCCACTAGTCCTGTCTGACTCTGGAACCAAAGTCAGATCGGGGATGAACACCCCTCGAGCCAGGTATAGGCACCGCTATCTGGAAACTTAGGGAGCCAGCCGAGATACTGGGGTGATCTATATTCTAATTGTTTAATATCGCAAGTGCGTATGATACTACCAAAGGACCTTTAGAATCCAGCCCAATCACGAGAAGCAGGAAGGGGATCTGGAACCAGATTAAGGAAACCTAGGCTTCAGGGTCACACGGAAGAGTCGAACTAGTGGACCCAGGGAAGAGTCTAAAGAGAGGAACAGTGGAACTAGTGGACCCAGGGAAGAGTCTAAAGAGAGGAACCAGTGGAACTAGTGGACCCAGGGAAGAGTCTAAAGAGAGGAACCAGTGGAACTAGTGGACCCAGGGAAGAGTCTAAAGAGAGGAACAGGAACTAGTGGACCCAGGGAAGAGTCTAAAGAGAGGAAACCAGTGGAACTGGAGGACTAGTCTAGAGTCCTAAAGAGAGAACCAGTGGAAACTAGTGGAACCAGGGAGAGTCTAAAGAGAGGAACAGTGGAACTAGTGAACCAGGGAAAGAGTCTAAAGAGAGGAACCAGTGGAACTAGTGGACCAGGGAAAGAATCTAGGCTAGTACAAGGGGTTCTTAACCTGGGACGGGTTTCAGGGAGTCCATGAGGTTCAAATTAAAATTAACATTACCTTTAGCATAAAAGGTAATTTTTACTTCAGTCTGATAATAGTTTGTGTATCCCGTATATGTAAGAGACAATCAAATCTCAATGAATACGGTTCACTGTAGACATTGTGTGTAAAGTTGTATTTATGTAAATATTTCTGGGAAAAGAGGTCCATAGCCTTCATCAGATTATTAAAGGGGTCCGTGACTAAAAAGATAAGAACCACCGAACTAGTGGAACCAAAGTTTCAGCGACCCAGGGAAGAGTCTAACTAGTGGAACCAGAGTTTCAGCGACCCAGGGAAGAGTCTAACTAGTGGAACCAGAGTTTCAGCGACCCAGGGAAGAGTCTAACTAGTGGAACCAGAGTTTCAGCGACCCAGGGAAGAGTCTAACTAGTGGAACCAGAGCGCCAGGGACCAGAGCAGCGCCTCCCCAGTGGAACCCTGACCTAATGCAACCTCTCTGAAACCGCCACTGAAACGCTCCGACTCCAAGGGAAAGCAACGAAGCCGCCCATTTGACACTCACTTCCAGTACTCCTCGGCGGGCGTGGTGGTCCTGTTGGCGTCCTGGCTCGGGTCGTCCGAGTCGAAGTCGTCCGTGTCATTGTAACTACTGCCGATCTGCAAGGGATAAAGGGGCGTGAGGTAAGGCGCGATGGTGATGGTGGGCGATGGTAATCATGGTGGTGATGAGAATGATGGTGATGGTGGTGGTTGGGTTGGTGAGGATGATGGTGATGGTTGGGTTGGTGAGGTTAATTATGACAATGTTGGTAATATCATTATCAGTGATAATGGCACTGATGGTGATAACGACAGCAGCTATAGAAATAGGTATTAATGATAATTATGAAAAAAAATGTGGTAGTAATGATAGGAAATGTGATAATGATGATAAAAGTAAGGATGGTGGTATTGAGAATAATGATAACAATAATGATAATAATGGTAATTATAACAGATATATTGATGATAACGATAATAATTGTTATGATGATAATGGTGATGATAATGATGATAATAATGACAATGTTAAAAATTACAGTGACAGTGACAACAACAGCAATAATATTAATGATAATACTAAAAAAGCAAACAAATAAATAAACTAATTATTAGATAAATAATTACCCGACTCCTGCACTCCCCCCTAACCCCCCCCTGCCCTCTCACGTCCACTATCCCCTCCCGCCACCCCTTCTCCCCTGCCATCCCCTTCCTCCCCCACTCCACCTATCCGCCCCCCTCACCCCTCTAGCCCTCCACCCTTCTCCTCTCACCCACCTCGCCATCTCCTCACACCCACCTCCCGTCCCCTCCCTTTCCCTTCCTTTCCCTCCCTTTCCCTCTAAACCTTCCACCCTTCTCCTCTCACACCCACCTCCCCACCCCTCACCCCACCTCCCCTCCCCTCCTCCTCCCTCCCTTTCCCTCCTTTCCCTCTAACCTCCCACCCTTCTCCTCTCACCCACCTCTCCACCTCCCCTCCCCTCCTCTCCCCTCCCTTTCCTCCCTTTCCCTCTAACTTCCCACCCTTCTACTCTCACCCACCTCCCCTCCCCTCCCCGCCCTCCCATCCCCTTACCTTCCCTCTAGCCCTCCCACCCTCTAACCCCACCTCCCCACCTCCCTCACCCCACCTCCCCTCCCCTCCCTTTTCCCTCCCTTCTCCTCTCACCCACCCACCTCCCCTCCCCCCTCCCCCCCCTCTTGTCCCCCTCCCTCCCCCACCCCTCCTCACCTCCCTGCAGTTGCGTGTGTTCCATTCGTTGTTGCAGTTGGTCCAGGGAAGCTCCGTGGTGAAGGAGGCAAAGAAGAAGCGAAGACTCCAGGCCAGGATCACGTTGTAGAAGAAGTCGACGTAGAAGGCGATGCAGACCACTTGGAACCCTACGCCTGGAGGAGGAGGAGAGGAGGGGAGGTTAGAGTGGGGTGAGAGAGAGGGGGAGGGATGGGGGAGAGGGGGGGAGGGGAGAGATGAGGAGGGAAGGGGAGGTAGGTGGGGGGAAAAGGAGAGATACAGAGAGAGAGAAGAGAGAGAGAGAGAGAGAGAGAGAGAGAGAGAGAGAGAGAGAGAGAGAGAGAGGGAGAGAGAGAGAGAGAGAGAGAGAAGAGAAGAGAGAGAGAGAGAAAGAGAGAGAAAGACAGAGAAGAAGAAGAAGGAACATCTAAAACCACCGCCTCGACTAGACAGGTCACGCCTGACGCGGTACTCGCATGAAGTGAATATTGACACACGTTAATGCAGACGGATACAAGTGGTGCCGATTTATGAAGTTTCCTGTTTCCCTAGTATTAGTTTCTACGTAAGTTTAATCAGTTTTCTACGGTAAGTTTAATAAGCTTCAACGGTAAGTTTAATGTTTCAACGGTAAGTTTAATCAGTTTCAACGGTAAGTTTAATCATGTTTCGTAAGTTTAATCAGTTTCAACGGTAAGTTTAATCAGTTTCAACGGTAAGTTTAATCAGTTTCAACGGTAAGTTTAATCAGTTTCAACGGTAAGTTAAATCATTTTAAGTTTAATCAGTTTCAACGGTAAGTTTAATCAGTTTCATCGTTTAAGTTTAATCAGTTTAATCGTTAAGTTAATCATTTTCGGTAAGTTTAATCAACGGTAAGTTTAATCATTTTCAAGGGTAAGTTTAATCATTTCAACGGTAAAGTTTAATCAGTTTCATCGTAAGTTTTAATCATTTTTCAACGGTAAGTTTAATCAGTTCATCGTTAAGTTAACAGTTTCAACGGTAAAGTTTAAATCAGTTTCAACGGTAAGTTTAATCAGTTTCACGGTAAGTTTAATCAGTTTCAACGGTAAGTTTAATCAGTTTCAACGGTAAGTTTAATCATTTCCATCGTTAAGTTTAATCATCTTCTAACGGTAATTTAATCAGTTTCAAAACGGTAAGTTTAATAATTTTCAAGGGTAAGTTTCTTAATCATTTTCAAGGGTAAAGTTTAATCAGTTCTACGGTAAAGTTAAATCAGTTTCAACAGTTTCAACGTAAGTTTAATCATTTTCAAGTAAGAAGTTTCATCAGTTTAATCAACGGTAAGTTAATCAGTTTCAACGGTAAGTTTAAGTTTTAAGTTTCAACGGTAAGTTTAAATCATTTTCAAGGGTAAGTGTTAAAATCAGTTTCAACGGTAAGTTTAATCAGTTTCAACGGTAAGTTTAATCAGTTTCAACGGTAAGTTTAATCAGTTTCAACGGTAAGTTTAGTAATTGATACATATTTTGAAAATTATGCTGGTGATCGCGATTCTATGTTATAATAATGATAAACGCTATCGACGTAAGACAGCCCCATTAATAATAATGATGATGACAGTAGTAGTAATAAGAAAGATGCGGAAAACGAAAAAGAACATGAATATCCACAAAAAAGAAGAAGAAAAAATGGAATGAAAAAAAATCATATTGATAAAGAAAAAAAAACACACATTAACGTCAAAACAGAAGAAAACAAAAAAGAAAGAAGCCACGCCTACCCCCCCCCTCCCCCATAACAAAAAAAAAGAAAGAAAATAAATAAATAAATAGATAAATAAAAGGGAAAATTCACGAGGTCGTAACAACTCTCCCCGCTGCCAATTACAGCGACAATATCCAACGCTCAATGTGTGTGTGTGTCAGGGGGTTGCCGGGGGGGGGGGGGGAGTCAACAATCGATGACGTCATTTACGGTGGATGCCTTAATGACCCACGCAAAATGAAGATGAGTTAACGGTCGCTTAGGGTTTCATTGGCGCCGGAGTTGGACGGAGTTAAGGAGGCGGGGCGGCGGGTGGGGGGGGGGGGGGGATTCACACGGCGGTTTATGGGAGGACGTGCTTGTGGGCAGCCAGGGAGGGGGGGTGTTGAGGAGGGGGGATGGAAAGGGAAAGAGAAAGATGGTGAAGCATATATATATATATATATGGATATACATATACATATATATATATATATATATATATATATATATATATATATATATATATATATAGAGAGAGAGAGAGAGAGAGAGAGAGAGAGAGAGAGAGAGAGAGAGAGAGAGAGAGAGAGAGGAGAGAGAGAGAGAGAGAGAGAGAGAGAGAGAGAGAGAGAGAGAGAGAGAGAGTGTAAAGTCACAGACATAGACAGACAGACAGAGACTTATAGAAAGATAGACAGACAGACAGAAGGAGAAAGACGTGCTTAGGGTCAGTGAGGAAGGGGGTGAGAGGAAGAGGTTGAAGGTGTGATATGGAGAAGCGAGAGAAAGAAGAGATGAGAGAGAGAGAGAGAGATACTGAGAGAGAGAGAGAGAGAGACAGAGAGAGAGAGAGAGAGAGAGAGAGAGAGAGAGAGAGAGAGAGAGAGAGAGAGAGAGAGAGAGAGAGAGAGAGGAGAGAGAGAGAGAGGAGAGAGAGAGAGAGAGAGAGAAGAGAGAAGAGAGAAGAGAGAAAGAGAGAGAGAGAGAGAGAGAGAGAGAGAGAGAGAGAGAGAGAGAGATAGAGAGAGAGAGAGAGAGAGAGAGAGAGAGAGAGAGAGAAGAGAGAGAGAGAGAGAGAGCAGGAGCGCAGGCAGACAGACAGACAGATACAAACAGACAAAATAACAGAGAGGGAAAAGTAATAGCAACTAACCACAAACCCAAGGAACGGATCCTGAACATTTTCCATGGGACCAGTTGACATGGTGTCATGGCAAGAACAAAAACTGTGAACAAGAACATCCCTTCTGTGCCTTAAGAACCAGAAATCTACTGATATATCATTTGTATTATAGTGATTTAAGCAGCCTATGTAAGTGTAGACTTTTTTTTTTCTTTTTACAAATACGATTTTAGGAAGTTAGATTCGACGCAAACCCTGTAGCAGAAGGAAGCATCTCCCCCCACCCCCCACATACACACACACTTCATTCTCTCTTGTGTATCCGTCCCAGATCGACCCCTAATGAACACATCATCAGACCCCCAACCTCATTCTTGACCCCCTCTACCCCCCCACCCCACCCCTTCCGTCTCTCTCCCGGTGCATGTGGAAGATTTATGAAGAGGGAGAAGGAGAGAGAGAGAGAGAGAGAGAGAGAGAGAGAGGGAAGGAGGGGTAGAGGGGATAGGGAGAGGGTGAAGGAGGAGGGGTAAGAGGGGGGAGGGGGGTCAGTCACGTCCAGGGAGCAGTAACTAAATTTTCCCTCCTGTTATTTTTCCATTTCCCTGCGGGGAGCGGCGCCCCGCTTTCCAGCTCGCCCTCCGTCAGACAAGTGAGCATCGCCATCCGCGGGGAATTTGCATACAGAGTTTACTTATCAGGGAAGGACAGACCCGCTCCTTGCGTGGCTCAAACTTCTCCTGAGACATTCGTATTCCAAGGTCTGGGTTCCTGTGTGGCGCGCTGGAGGAAGGAGGGAAGGGAGAGAGAGAGAGAAAGAGAGAATGAGGAAGAGAGAGAGAGGGAAAGAGAAGAGAGAGAGAGAGAATGAGAGAGAGAGAGAATGAGAGAGAGAGAGAAGAGAGAGAGAGAGAGAGAGAGAGAGAGAGAGAGAGAAGAGAGAGAGAGAGAGAGAGAGAGAGAGAGAGAGAGAGAGAGAGAGAGAGAGAGAGAGAGAGAGAGAGAGAGAGAGAGAGAGAGAGAGAGAGAGAGAGAGAGAGAGAGAGAGAGAGAGGGAAAGAGAGAGAGAGGGGGGCAGGGAGAAATACAGAAAGACTAAGAGAAAGAGAAAGAGAGAGTGCGAGAGAGAGACAGAGAGAGAAAGAGAGAGAGACATACAGGAAGAGAAAGAGAAAGAGAAAGAGCATGTGCGAGAGCCAGATAGACAGACAGACAGAAAGAGAGAGTAAAAGAAAAAAAAGAGAAAGA
>NW_020869084.1:288988-298988 GCF_003789085.1 Penaeus vannamei | reverse complement strand
CTGTGAAGTTAGCCAGGGTGGTAAATAAAGGACTAAACTAAACTAAACAAAACTGCCTAAATTTCCTATGTAATACCATTATATAATGCTACGGCCATGCATCATAAGTACAATTTGCCCGCGCCTTTGCAGCAAGCCGGGGTGGAGAATTAGGGACTAAACTCAACTAAACTGGTAACTCAGAATTCCTAACATATCAAGGCTCGGGAGTCATTGATGCACTCGAAGGCATGGACACGACCGCACTTGGAATATTGTGCGGGATCTCAGAATATATGTAATAAGTACGAAAAACAAAAACAAACCAGACGATGACAATTTTTCGGGGGGTGGAGCTACTACGTTGGAGTCCATAGGCACGGCTATGCTGGTTATCTAACAAATCAGCATGAAATAAGCAAAGACTTTGAAAAGAACATATTATTAGAGCTTCCTGAAAAGAGCACTTGACTAATTCGATAAAGTTTTGCATAAAACATAGCGCCATGTCTTGACAGGAAAACTCACCGATGGTTCATTTAAGATAAGAACAAGATGGTGTAATGTTACGATACCCAAACTTAGGACACATGCTATACTAAGATGAAATATGAAAAAAAATATATTTCAAACTAGGAACGGAGGCCTATGTACCTGAATTATATATGTCAATTCTAATTTTGATAGATAAGATTTGGTTATTATTATATACTGACTACAGTCCAATCTGTCATAGAGGTAGACACAGGCCTATAGGATTATTTAATCGGGGTTGAAGATATGATAATGTTATATCCCAAATCTGTTACGTATATAATAAACCATAATTGTATATAGATTATCGCTGATGTGAACTTTTTCACAATACAATTCCAAGGCCTATGTTGGTATAAATGCAATACAAATTATCTGCAGTCTACATACTTGCTGTAATCAATCTATTTTGTAACATAATTCCATCCAACTATTGCTCAAAACACCTTTACGTAAAGCAGCTGTATAAGTTTTAATGCGATTCCATATTAACGTGTTTGGGGGATTTGCTGAACACGTGCCATCCGAATACAATATCAGCTTAAATCTCTTTTATCGGATGTAATTCCGTTATGTAAGGAGAGAGAAAGATCCACAGCTTCCATCATCATGAGTGAATGTAATCTTAATGGGTCTATTCTTCAAAACGAGCGAACGTTATTTTCGTCTCTCTCTTTTACATAAGCATAGAAATGGAGAGCATCGGTGCATTCATTTCCCATATGGAGTATCTGCGTCCCCCTCCAGAGCGCCTGGATCTCAATGCAAAGGCAGCTCCGGCGGCCGCTCACCCGGGGACAGGGCCAGCGGAGGGAGGCTGCGGGAGGGAGCTGCAATGGGAGCCCGGAGTCCCTTTCCGAAGGCCTTTCGCTCATTCGCCAGGGGAGGGCAGGACAGTGCAACGCGTGTGTGTTTATATATAAAGGTATTCACATATATGTGTGTATATATATGTATATGTGTGTGTATGTATATGTATGTATATATTTACATATACATACATACACATGAATTGTATACACACACACACACACACACACACACACACACACACACACACACACACATATATATATATATATATTATATATATATATATATATATTATATATATATATATATATATGTGTGTGTGTGTGTGTGTGTGTGTGTGTGTGTGTGTGTCATATATATATATATATATATATATATATATATATATTATATATATATATATATATATATATATATATATATATATATAAACCGGGGTAAGGTTATCCCTGACGCTCATTGCTGCGTGCTGATTCTACCCCAGACGGCCAGTACTGCCCATCTCGATCCCATGTCGAATTATTTCCGTTACAACGATCACTGTAAACCAAAAAAGACGTTTTCCCGCGTGTTTGCAGTTATGTCACACCCGAACCCGCAATATCACAGCCTTCGCGGTCTCATCTGGAGAGCCGCTTCAGGCAACGTGCCAAACATCAGGTGAAGGGAAATTAAAGGTAAACGGCAGACACTTTACACAAAATGTTTTTTTTTTTTTTCTAAACCTGAAATCTATTTTATAAGATACGGGATCTAGTAGAATAATAGAATAATAATACCATGTCTAATGACATTTAATTGCATTTACAACGTTGAGTATGCGTACATTAGGCAAACAACACGGATTTTCCCGCCACCAAGATCCTCCTGCGTTCGTTCGGTTGGCGGCAAAGGCTTGATGCGTTATATATTAAAGAAGTTTCGAGTAATTTTTACACTGTCTATTTGTTTGTTTTACTTTTTACGCATATTGATACTTCCTTTACATACACATTCAATAATATCAATTGAAAAGTAATTCACAGCGCAACGGAACGTAGATGCTGGTGAATGATTTGGCTTCAGCAGCGCAGAATAAATAAAACAGGACCTTCCTGACATGTGTTGATATGCCAAAAGCATAATAACTAACATGCCATTATCATATTTTTTATTTCCCATCATATCACATAATAAGCGCGGACGTATCAAAAAGTAATTGAGAAAGTATTGCAAAGGCTTAATTTCGACGCGTCTCGTAGATAACATGAATGACAAAAATGTTAGATAAGGATTATTGTTCATGCAATATTTCCTTATAGTCAGGTCTGAAAAATGATCTTAAAGAATACATTGAGAATATGTCAAGTAGGACACAAGTCAACCCTTTTGAATGCCTTTGTATAATCAGCTTCAGGAGAGAGAGAAAAAAAAAATAGATTCAATGATTTGCAAATTTATTATAGGTGTAAATTTACAGGTGTATTCTAAAAAAAAAAAAAAAAAAAAAAAAACGTAGCTTCATCCATTTGTAATTACAACAATAATAATGATGATGAAATGGCTTTCTATTTTCTGATGAAATGGCTTTCTATTTTCTAATGAAATGGCTTTCTATTTTCTAGATCATATAAGCCAATACCGCTCTCTGTCCGCACGATGAAGATGAATTTACAGACCAGCTGATGAGATGATGGCGCAGGTCTTTATATATGCACTCCCTCTCCCACGTTTAAGCTCCGCCCACGGTATCCTCCCGATACCGCTTGCAATCATGGAAAAGACGCTAAAAGTACCAGCGATCCATGAACAACATTTTCAGAATTTCAGATGACCTTTAGGAGTGCTTCAAAGTGTTTTTTCCTTATGCTTTCTTGAAAAGGCTCTGCTGAAGGGGAGTGTTTGTTTATATGCCTTCATATACATACATACACACACACACACACACCACACACACACACACACCACACCACACACCACACACACCACACACACACCACGCGTTACCACCACACACCACCTAATCACCCTACCTACCACCACACCCAATACACACAACACCACACACATAATTATCCCTATTACTTCCTATATACCTATTTACTTATCATCCGGTGGTCTTACATACTTTATCTCTTACTACTACCTTCTATTACTTATTCTCTGTAATCTTATTCATATATATATTATGTTCTTTTACTATATACATCACTCTACTTACTATCTCTATATTTACTTACTTCCTACTTCTTTTCTCATTACTACTCATTTATTATCTCTATCATACTTATATACCTTCTTCTACTCCTACTCATCACTACACCCTACCCACACAACATACCCCTTCTTCTACCTATTACTCCCTCCTATTAATATATATATATTTATTATATACCTATATACTATCTATATATACCTTCTACCTTACTATCTATACCAAATCAGGTCGTGCTGTCTCTTATATATTTGATACATATCCCTTATAATCTTACTTACTACTCTTACTTATATTTTATATAGTATACCTCCCCTCTTATATACTCTCATTATACTCTGTTATATATGCTTTATTATATATATATATTATGTCTTCTATCATCATATGACTCATTACCTTGTATACCTTACTTGTCTCTATATAATATCTATATATATATATATACTCTATCTTCTACTTATATCTATACTACCACATTTCGCGTGTGTCTTATTCCTTACTATATATTATATAATTACTCTCTTTACTTCTATCTTCTTATCACTTACTTCATTATTATATCCCGTGTGTGTGTGTGTGTGCTGTACTCTTCATCTCATTATCTCTATTACATATATATCCTCATCTCCTTTATTACTTCCTTTATACTTTATATACTCCTATATATACCTTACTATATTGATATATATTAGCTATTATATTCTCATTATTGTGCTTTCTCTTACTTCTGCCTATCTCTTATCTATTTTACCTTACTGCTCCTCCTTCTCTTCTCTCCTCTCCTCATCCTCCTCTCTCTCTCTCTCCCTATTTCTTTACTCTATATTACTCTTTACTCTATATATATATATATATATATATACTACCTATTACTACTCATTATTATACTACTATATATACTTACTATACTGCTATATGTCCTTTACTACAATACCTATATATATTATATTATATTATGTATTATCAATTTACTATACTATTTCTTATACTTTATACAACTATTTATCGTATATATATACTATACCCATATATATATACTACTTATTATAGTATATACTATTTATTATATATATATATAATAGTTACTTATATATCTGTATGTATGTATATCTATCATATCACACACTCTACCCCACATCACACTACACACTCACCAATCCACCACACACCACTACACACAACACACACACACACACACACACTCACACAAACACAACACACCACACACACACACACAACCACACAACACACACACCACACACACACCACACCCACACACACCCACACCACACACACACCACCACACCACATATATCATACCACTATACCCATAATATACACCACCATTACCACCACCCTATACCTTACCAATATTTTATATTATATCATTATACTTACTTATCATTATTCATCTTATTTATATACTTATACCTATTAACATATAATTATCATATACATGGCTGTCCTCTCTTATATATACCTACATTATATATACTTATTTACTTATACTATACCTATATTTTTATAATATATTTACATAACTACATATACCCACCTACCACACCATACTGCGGTGTCCTTTTTTATTTGTACCTCTATACTTATAGTATTATATAAATAATACTATATAATACTATTATATATAATATGTATTATATATATATGTATACCCCCCTATACTCGTATTACTTATATTACTATTATATACTTTTTACCCTTTATATATATATCTATATATTATTATGATATTATGTATATTGTATATTAATATGTTGTTTCATTGATATATATTAGCCTATATTATATTATATATGCTTATTTCTTATATATTTAGTTATATATATATTATATAGCTTTTTGTTATATGTGTGTGTATGTTATATGTCTATATATATTAGTACTATCATACAATATAATTTATATTATTATTGACTTATATATATAATAATTATATATATATTATAATATATATATTATTACAATTATACATACCATATATGATACGGCAGCAGCACAAACCTTACACTAAACCATCATCCAACAAGCACTCTCTCAGACCACCAAACATGTTCACTCCACACACACACCACATCAACGGCATATAATATATATTAATATATAGTAAGTGGAAAATACTAATATATATATTTATTAATTTATTAAATAATTATATATAACTATTAATTGCATTTTTAATGACCTCATACCATTATTGATAATAACTAACTTTCATCAATATATTTATTTACATATCTATGTATTTTATGTTTGTCACCACGCCTACACCCACCACACGCACGCACAACACAGAAGAGCCACACACACACACACACACACAACCAACACACACACACAACACAACACACAAACAACAACAGCAGCACGCACGCCTACACCGTTCACGCACCACTCACAAACACCATCACACACTTTAAACCACACAACACACACACACTACATCAAACGATCACACACATACACACGATTCATAAACAATCACACATCACTCACACTCACACACCACAACTACACACACACACATGACAACACTAGCAGCCACACCACACACCACACACACACACACACATCACACATATTACTAAACACATTTACACATCACACTACATCACACCCCCCTCTCAACAAAACCCCCCCACACATACACACACCAAAACACACACATCACACGGACATAACCATCACACACACACATACACACCACATCACACAAACAACAACCATCACCCACAACACACAACATATATATATAATATATATATATATAATATATTATATAGTTAATATATAATATATATATAATATTATATGCTCTCTCTGTGTGTTGTGTGTGTGTGTGTGTGTTGTGTGGTGTGTGGTGTGTGTGTGTGTGGTGTGTCGTGTGTTGTGATAGTGCTCTCGTGCGATGTGCGTGCGTGTGTGTGTGTGATGGTGTTGTGTGTGTGTGTGTGGTGTGTGTCTGTAGTGTGTGTGGTGTGTGTTTGTTGCCGAGTGTGTGTGTGTGTGTGTTGGCGTGTGTAACACTTACACATGTATGTAAAATAATAAATTTATAGTATGCATAATATGTATATATACTATCTTATATATATATATTATATATATATATATATATATAGAATGTATAGTGCGCCTCTGTAGTGAAATAAGTAGTGCATGTGTGTGTGTTGTTGTGGGTTATGTACATGTGTGTGTGTGTGTGTTGTGTGTGTGTGTGTGTGTGTGTTTGTGAGTGTGATGTGTGTTCTCTGGGTGTCTGTGTGTGTTGGAGATGTTTGTGTGTGTGTGTGTGTGTGTGTGTGTGTAGTGTTTGTGTTGTGTCTCATGTGCTCTGTGTGTGTGTAGTCATATATGTGAATATATAAATTACACGCACACCCACCACCACACACATGTATATACTTTATATATTATATATATATATTTATATTATATATATTATATATTATATATATAATATAATATATATATAATATATATATATTATATTAAATATAAAACATACACTACACCACACACACACCCACACACCAACACCCACACCACCACCATTATACTTGGTAGAGCGTGTATATATTATATATATTTATAATATTATATATATATATATATTATATATATATTGTGACCTATACATAAGGCTATTAACACAAATATATATATAAAAATATATATTATATATTTGTATAGTGAGCTATATCTAATATATATAACCAATTTTTTATATATATTTATATATATATACCACACAACCACATGCGTATAATAATAATATAATTAACTATTATATAAATATATTAGTATAATATATATACTATACTATAATATAGGATCATTATTTATGGCTTATACCAACATACTATTATATATTTAGAGTGAATATAAATTACTTATTTTTATAATAGATTATAGATTTATATAGCGTTACTTTTATATTGTATTACTATATATACCATAAATTATCCATATTCTATATATATATCCATAATTTTCACTATAATTATGTATTACCTATATATTATTACATTATAAAATATATATAAATTAGATATTATCTATTGTAATATTTATATGTATAAATATATTTTTTATTGTCTCTAAAATAATTTACCATCCATACAAGATTTGATATTATAAATTATTATAGTGATAGTATATGAATTAATTTCATTATATATACCAATATAATATTCAAATCTTATTTTTTTAGTATAATATATCCATATATACATATTATATTTGTGTTAGTTAAATATAATAATACTGATATATATATGATTTAAGTAATATATAATATAAAATATATTTATATATATACATGGGCAAATTAATTATAAAATATATATACTATACCCAACAAACTTAGGTGATACTATTTTATTATAGTAGTTATATTATATTATGAGTAATATATAGTTCAATCATTAATATAATTCTTATTTTATTTTCGTGTATATATTTATATATTATATATATGTGATGTTGTATGTTAATGTATGGTATATATAAATATGTAATATATGTATATAAATATATATACATACCATTTTTACTCATGTATGTATATGTATTATTTATTTATTTTATACAGCCATAAATAAAAATGAATAAATTAGAAATATAACCCAAATTAAATTAAATAAAATTAAATAAATATATATATATATATATAGATTAAACCTTGTCTCTCTGAGACTATATATTACTATATATATATATATATACTACTATAGCTCATATATGCATATCTGAAGATCCCACTTATATATAAATGTACCACCACACCCACACGCGCCACACAACAACACCACAGCCCACACACGAGACCACCACAGAACACACACCACACACCTCACCACACCACACACACGCGCCCATATTTGAGTTATTATTTTTCTATATTATATATACTCATGATGAGTCTCTAGGTTATTAGTGACTTTACTTCACTATATATAAGTCATACGGTGTTATACCTATATATATACTTTTACTCCACGTTTACTAGGTGTTATTCTCATCTTATATTACATAATATTTTATCTACCACTACCAGACCACACACCATACCCATACGCATAATTTTTGATATCATATATATAGGTTATTATAATTATATATAATATAATATAATAATATATATTGCATATATAATATATATATATATAAATGTTATCCTATCAATACCAATATAATAAATGATATGAGTTATACCACTACCTACTCACTATAATTATTATATAAAGTTATTATATTATTAAAGTCCAAATGGAGGTCAAATCCACACTTCCAAAAGTGGTTTGTTTTGCAACTTGATGTTATACTAGGTAATAGTAATAATATAGTGCATATGCTGTATAATGTGCCTTTATATTATTTATACCGTTTACTCCACCCTGGTAAATATTATTAATAATTTTTAAGTTTTATTATATATATATTTGGAGTACCTATATATTATATTATGTCGTTGTGTGCTCGTATGTGTATATGTGTATATATATGCTTAGTGTATATATATGTATCTATATGTATAAAAATATGTCATATAGCATTTGCATATACAAACGTAAATAATAGAGACCTGAAACACGAAACCATTTACGTTACAAATATGTTACTTTCCTCAAAGTTGTTATCGATAAGAGACAACTAAATTTCCATGAAAAATAAAGATGATTATTGTATTACAATTTGTTAAAGGATATGCGTTTTAGAGTGATTTTTATTATATTGATTTGATTAAGATATTTGTATTCATAAATCTTAAATTAGGAGTGTTATCATTACCATTAGTAGTATTTAATTATGTTGTTATTATGATCATTATTACTATCACTGTTATTATCATTGCACTGATATTACTACGATTGTTTAGTATCCTTATCACTGTCATTTTGATTATTACTATTATTGTTATCATTATTATCATTATTATTACTATCATCATCGTTATGATTATCATCTTCATCATTATTATTATTGTCAGTATTCTTAATTATTATCATTGTCATTAATACTACTATTATTATTGATAATATCATCACTACCGCTACAACCATTAATATTGTTATCTTTATTATTATCATTATTTTCATTACTCCTATTACTGTCATTACTACTACTATAATTATTATCATTATTATTATTATTTGTATCATTATGATTATTACTATTATCATCATCCTCACCATTTTTATCACCATCTTCATCAATCATCATCATAATTATTATCATTGCTGTAATTATCATTATTGTTATCATCGTTACTGTTGCTGTTATTATCATTTTTACAAATCTTCTTTGGACATATAGTCAATATCGTCCCTCCTAAGTTCTCTCGTGAATTTGTTTATCTATGTGCAGGAAGGACGTATCAAAAGTAAAAGTAAACATATATAAAGTGCATAGAATGACGGTAAGAAAATCCATTTCATCTGGAAAAAAGGGAACGTAGTT
>NW_020869084.1:276488-281488 GCF_003789085.1 Penaeus vannamei | reverse complement strand
GGGGGAAAGAGCAGCTGGAATAAGGGAGGGAAAAGCAGAGAGGACTAGAAGCGTAAACGAGAGCATGCAGGGAAAAGAAGATGCAACAAAGGGAACGAGGAAGATGAGGATGAATACGGGGATGGGGAGAAAGAACAAGAAAAGGAATGGCCGGGAATGGAGGAGAGAATGAGCTGGGAAAGGGGAAGCAATAGACTTAAAAGAGGGAAGTCCAGCCCAGAGAAGTGGAGAGGAAGAAGAGGAAAGGAACAGAGGAGCCCCGTACGTAGGTGTAAGTGTGTGGGTGAGGAAAAGGAAGAAAAACTCACGAGGGAGACACACTGAAGGGACGAATGCCCTGGACTCGTGTTGGTGGGCGAGGCCAGGCATGTGGCTGGGTGTGGGGCTGAGTTAGAGCTGAGTTTTAAGGGCTGGGTGTAGGGCTAGATTTGGGGCTGGATGTGGGGCTGAGTTTAGGGTGGGTGTGGGCTGGATGTGGGGCTGGGTGTGGGGCTTAGTCTAGGGCTGGGTTGTGGGGCTGACTTTGGGGCTGGGTCGGGCTTAGTCTAGGCTGGGTTGTGGGGCTGACTTTGGGCTGGGTGTGGGGCTGGTAGCTGGTGGGTTTGGGGCTGGCAAGTAGCCGGGTATAGGGCTAGTTGGGGCTGGGTGTGGGGCAAGGTAAGAGGCTGGGGGTCTAGTTGCGGTGCAGTGTTCGCGCGGGCTGAAGGGTACAAATGGCTGTGGTACCGACTGTCACCAATAGCACTGAGAGGACATGTAAGAACAAACTGATGACGAGTGGAAGACATCATAATGGGACAATTAATGCGAACGATGACTCTCGCTTTCTCTTCTCTGTCCATTTGCCTCTGTTTGTCTCCCTCTTTCTCTCCTCAGTCTATTTGTCTATCTATCTCTCTCTCTCTCTTCTGTCTATTTTGTCGATTTCTCTCTCTCTTCCTCGTCTATTGTCTATCTCTCTCTCTCTCTCTCCTCTGTCTGTTTTGTCTGTCTGTCCTGTACCTTCTCTCTCTCTTCTGTCTATTTGTCTATCTCTCTGTGTGACTCTCTCTCTATCTAGATAGATATATAAATAAATAGACGGATACATATATTTACATTTATATATATATATATATATATATTATATAATATTATATATATATATATATATACATATGTGTGTACATATGTACATATATACCATACACAAATATACATGTATATATGTGTGCCCATAACCACAAGCAAAGGAACAAACAGACGAAGACACTTCGTAGAAATGATCATAAGAACTTTTACTAACCCATAAACCGAACAAAGAGAGACCTGCCACGCCGAGCAAGAATCCAAAAAGGCGAAGCATCCCTCGCCAAATGAGGGAAAGAAAAATAACCAGCCACATCGGCCTCCGAATCGAGTGGCTCCGCGGGGCCAACGGGGAGCAGCCGCGCGAGAACCAGCGGTGTAGAACAAGGCCGTGCGGGCTGTTGGGTGAATGGCCGTTTGGACGCCTTGTTTAAGGAGAAGGGGAAGGAGGAGGAGGAAGAGGAAGGAGGAGGAGGAGGAAGAGGAAGAAGGAGGAGTAAAGACGAAAAGGAAGGAGGAGGAGGAGGAGCAAGAAGAGGAAGGAGGAGAAAAAGAGAAGTAGAATGGGAAGAAAAGACAAAGAGAAAGAAGAAAAGGAGAAGGAAGAAGAAAGAACTAGAAGAACAAGAAGAAAATGCTAGAGCTGAAAGAAGAATAAGACCAACAATAAAACAAGGAAAATGAAAGAAAAAAACACCAACAAAAACAAACANTATATATATATATATATATATATATATACATATATATATATATATATATATATATATATATATATATATATATATATATATATATATATATATATATATATATATATACATATATATACATATACATATACATATATTATATATATATATATATATATATATATATATATATATATATATATATATATATATATATATATATATATATTATATATATATATAGTAGTTATATATATATATACATATATATATATATATATATATATATATATATATATATATATATATATATATATTATATATATATATATATATATATATATATATATATATATATATACTATATATATATATATATATATATATATATATATATATATATATATATATATATATATATATATATATATATATACATATATATATATATATATATATATATATATATATATATATATATATATATATATATATATATATATATATATATATATATATATATATATTATATATATATATATATATATATATATATATATATATATATATATATATATATATATATATATATATATATATATATATATATATATATATATATATATATTATAATATATATATATATATATATATATATATATATATATATATATATATATATATATATATAATATATATATATATATATATATATATATATATATATATATATATATATATATATATATATATATATATATATATATATATATATATATATATATATATTGGTGTATATATGTATATATAAACACACATACTTAGAAGCACACTAATACATATATGATTTGTTGAACTGTAATGGACATATAGGTATACATTCACACACAATGGCACAGATGTTCACATTGGCACATGCAGACACTATTTGTATTTGTTTATGTATGTGAACGTTTTTTTTTTTATGTATGAATGTTTAAATCATGTATGTATGTATGTATGTATGTATGTATGCATGTATGTATGTATGTATGTATATGTGTATGTATGTGCGTATGGAGATGTATAATTCATGTAGATACAGATATTTTTTGGACTTTTGTACGAAAGATTATACTACTCACGTAATTTAATTTCACTTCAATACATATATGAAGTATGTATCTTTGATGTAATCTTTGAATTAGAAATAGTTTAAGATAAGGAGAGCTGTAATGTTTCATTCTACTTAGAGTTAAAATGTGGATATAACTCGAATGTTTAACGGATTTACTAACGTTAAATGTTTAAGCAGATTTCCTCATTTTTTCTTCTCTTTTTCTTTTAAAACGTAACGCAACATTTGCTTCCACTTCAAACTCTAGGTATATATTTACTTCACACTAATTATTGTTGCTATGACAACGACTGCTACGTGACGAAAAAATCTATAATCTAGATAGACGTTCGGAGATGGTAAGTCATATCATAATGTCAAACACGGTTTAAGATGTATACTATCCTTTTTATTCCGTAGTCAATCGGTAAAGTAATTTCAATCCTATTTGTATCAAGCATTTAAGGATATCACATATATATCTAACTCTGAGAGTGGTTAAGGCAGACGAATGTAATATCTGTGATGTTTAGTAACTGGATTACGGGATGGCGCTGTAAATAGTTTTGATAGTGGTGGTGATAAGTAATGATAACGAACTAAATGACATTGACTCTGTTTGTAAAGATGAAGATAATGTATGTGATGAATGTGTTATCTATGATAATTAAGATGATAATGGGAAAAATTACATGAATTGTAGAAATAATAATAATGATGACTATAAAACGGATAGTAATGCCGTTAAGGAAACAATCAATAATGATATTGTTACAAATATTTTTCACTAGAATTGATAGTAATGATAATGATAGTAATAATAATGATAACAATAGTAGTGATGATCATGATAGTGATAACGATGGTGATAATGGTAATTACAGCAGTGATAATCATCATAATTATTACAATAAAAATATTAAAAAAAATGTTAATGATAATTCCATAGATGATAATAATGATGAAATAATAATGATGATGATGATAATAATGATAAAATAATAATGATGATGATGATAATAATGATAGTAATAACTACCGATAATAATAACCAGAGAAATAGTAATAATAATAACACCAATAGCAATGACAATAATGATTACGATATTAATGATAGTGATAATAATAATAATGATAGTAACCACAACGATAATGATAAGAACAATAATAAAGATAATAATAAAAATAATTTATAATAACATAATAATAATAATGTTGATAATAATAATAATATTGATAATAATGATAATATTGATAACTATAATATTCATAATAATAATAATATTGGCAATTACAATAACAGTGACAATGATAACAATAATGGCAATATTTAAAACAATGATAATAACAATATTGAGGTTGATGATGATGCTAATGATGATTATGATGATGATAATAATGATAACAATAGTAACTATAATGATAATAGAATCAAGAATGTCGTAACAATAATAGTAGTAACAATGATGATAATAATGATGATAAAGATAATGATAATAGTACTAACGAAGTAGATATTGATATTAATAATGATTCTAATGATAAGAGTAAAAAGGAAGAAAATAACAACATTAATAACGAAGGAAATAATGATATCAAGAATGATTATGATGATGAACCTACTACTAATGACAATAATAGTAATATCAATGATTGTGATAATAATGATAAGTTAATAATGTTGATAATGATAATAATATTAACAATGATTATGATAATTAATGATATAACAAAAAATATAAAAATGTTAAAAAGTTGAGATGAAATGAATGTAATGCTATTGCCTCAGAAATGGATATTCAATGATAAAGAAAGGGGATTGTAATCAGTAACAACAAAAATAATGTTATCAGTACAAAGATGAATATAGAATGGTAATGCTATTCATTTTGAATACT
The DNA here is from genome assembly GCF_003789085.1 of Penaeus vannamei. Classification (NCBI taxonomy): domain Eukaryota; kingdom Metazoa; phylum Arthropoda; class Malacostraca; order Decapoda; family Penaeidae; genus Penaeus; species Penaeus vannamei. The sequence continues at coordinate 276,734 of NW_020869084.1, read as the reverse complement.
ACTGCTATTCATTATGGTAATGTAAAGAAAAGGGACATGGATGATGATGCTGATGATAACATTCATAGTGATATAAAAGTAATAGAAATAAAGGTAATAATAACGATTAAAATTATTTTGATGGTAACAATATCAGTGATAATGATAATAATGATGGAAGTTAATTATGGTGATATCAGTAATAAAAAAGGAAAACGACAACGACAATAGCAATACAAATACTGATACTAATAACATTGCAGATGT
>NW_020869084.1:268988-271488 GCF_003789085.1 Penaeus vannamei | reverse complement strand
GATGAGAATTGCAATACTAGATGTGAGACTAATGAGATATATTAGAGCCATAATATATTATAATGATAGTAGTATAATGATAGTAATTAGATCATGAATAGTGAATATATATGAACATAGAGATGAATTATATATATAGATGATAAAGGATAGATAGTAAGACTATAATATGTGAATTTTACACTAGCATTGTACTATTATATGCTATATCATATATATACTATATATATAATATATATAGAGACTATCATGAATATAGATGAATATCAGAGTAACGTAAAGTGATATATATATACGTAGAATGCAAGTAGGAAGCAAGATAGCTAGAGAGAAGAGAGAGACTGAATTAACACGAATACATATAGAGTAGACAGCGATAGTATAGGACTATCAAAATATAGACATATAGTGTAATATATATAGTATATAAGTATATATTAGACGATAGTATATTCTAATAGATAATCACAGATATAGTATATATATGTGTGTGACACACGCACACAGACACTATTTAGGATAATAGAATGATAGTATAAGAATATATGTATCACATATACATACATCACCCAGTAAAGTTACTATTACATAGAGATACTATATATATTAAGCTACTCATCTATATCTATATGAGGATATTATATATATAGTACTATATTCATGAATAGAAAGTATATACTCATAATATATATGCATACATTACACAAGGACACACGCCACACAGAAACATAGTTTATATACATCATATCGAGAGATACTATTATATATTGTATACATTTAACAGTCATACACTAGGAGGCGAATATAAAGAGAGTAATACGATGAATACTATATGAGTCTATGATATATTACGACGAGAAGATCAGATATAGGATACATATATATAGAGATATATATAGATTGAATATATATATATATATCTATTATAGATATATAAGTAACAGATATAGTAGGTCAACTGTACAGTACATTACACAAGACACACTACCACACAGACATATTATTATCATGTAGAATAATTATATATGTATTACATATCGCATATATAATATATGATATACATAAGTATATATTATATATATAGGCATACCCTAATAACTCATAGTGAGAGTAGAATAGTTATATAATAAAGTGATTAATAATTAAATAAGATACCGTGAAGATACATATATATAATTAAATTAGTATATATAGAACTATATATAAATATATATGCGTACTATCATTAGCCTACTACAGATATATATTTAATGATATATAATGAATACTATATTATATATATATATATATAATATATATTATATATATATACTATATATATATATATATATATGCATGGATGTATGGACGTATGCATGTATTGATGTATATATGATTATATGTATACATATAATTATGTACGTATAAGGGAGATCTGTAATGTGGTGGAGAGGGAATGTTTGCATGTCTTTGTATGATGGATACGTCCATACGCACATAAAAACACACGTGTGTGAATGTGAGTGTATGAGTAAATATAAGAAACTGTAATACATCTTTATAGGGAAAAAAAAGTCTATAAATTAATCATTTTTATTTCTATGCGACTCTGAGAGTCTTCCTATTTAAAATATTTGTCATCATCAACATAAAGAGGAACAACATGCACAGTCTGTGACTTGGCTACTGTATGGCGAGTTGATTCTGACATATTAATAGCCTGCATTTTTGCATAGTTCAGCGAGAGAATTTTAAAGTGGGATCCAACCTTTTCATTTTTTTATTACATTTTTTTTTTTTTTTTTTTTTTTTTTTAAGGTGGTAGAGGTGGTGAGATTTCTCTTCCATTGGATGCACTTATTACCGGGCTCTGTTGTGGAAATGATAAATAAAAGTATTATAACATAAAAAGAGTGAGAAAAAAACGGACGGTTTCATAATAGCCTATTAAAGGTGAGCACATACAAAAAAATATATCGATGCTGTAATTAACCCAATTTTGGTCACGCTGTGCAAGATCAAAACTAAAGTGAATGCTGTGTTTTATCCTGCCGAATAAACAGGTGTTGCATTTTGAAATAACTGTGGAAAAAAGTTCGGGAAATATGACAAGAGTTGTGGTACTTACAGAAAAAGTGGTGTGACTTTGATGTATTGAAGAGATTGAAAGAGAGGTGTAATATATTTTTGAAACAGGAAGAAAGGAAAATAAAGATAAGAATTATAAATAAATATACATAATATGTAATGACAAAAATAATTTAGTAAAATTATGAACTTTTCGTTTACATTTCTGTGTTCAGCAAGAGTGGCATTACCAATGCTGTAACAACGTCTATTGTATTAATGAAATGACTAATATCAAAGAATGACGCCGAAACGTGAATTCCTTTATTTCATCATTTATCATCAATACTGTAACACAATCCGTTAGCTTAATGCCAGTTTCCCTGTTCATTTATCTGGCATTTTGTAACATGGCATGCCCTGATATAAGCATTTCTTAAGAAGAAAAATGAAA
>NW_020869084.1:258988-261488 GCF_003789085.1 Penaeus vannamei | reverse complement strand
ATAGTAGTTATGGTGAGTAATAACGATATAACAATAAGAATAGTACTTGTAAAATATGATAACGATGATAAGGAAAATAAAGATAAAAGGTATAATAAGCAATAACGATAGTAATGACAATAAAAATAGTAATCGTAAAATATGATAACGATGATAAGAACAATAAAGATAAAAAATATAATGAGTAATAACGATAGTAATAACAAAAATAGTAATCGTAAAATATGATAACGATGATAAGAACAATAAAGATAAAAGATATAATGAGTAACAACGATAGTGACAATAAAGATAGTAATCGTAAAATATGATAACGATGATAAAAACAATAAAGATGAAAGATATAATGAGTAACAACGATAGTAATAACAACAAAAATAGTAATCATAAAATATGATAACAATGGTATAGAACAATAAAGATAAAAGCTAAGATGAGTACTAACGATAGTGACAATAAAAATAGTAATTGTAAAATATGATAACGATGATAAGAACAATAAAGATAAAAGATAAAATTAATAACGATAGTAATAACAACAAAAATAATAATCGTAAAATAGAATAACGATGATAAGAACAATAAATACAGTGAACAATAAGAACAATAAATATAATAAATATAATAAACATAGTGATAATAACACTCTTACTACAACTGATCTTCCTGACGAAGGCGGCGCGTCGTTGCAGGCTGGTGAACCCTCTGGCGCAGCTCCTCACCCACTACCTGTACAAGTTCATGGTTCTCCCGACGGCGCAGAGGGTCGTCGAGGAGTTCTTCCCCGGGATACCGCCCTTGGAGGACCTCTCCCAGGGCAGCCAGTTGACCCTCATCAATGGGCACTTCGCGCTGGACACTCCGGTGCCACTCTTGCCCAACCAGGTCGAGATTGGCACCATCAACGCGAGGGAGCCCCAGCCGTTGCCTGAGGTAGGCCTAATAGTGTTGCTTTTATTCTTTTTTTTTTATCTATTTATGTATTATTCTTTTATTGTATGTTCTCTTCTTACATGTTTCTTTTCTTTCTTTTTTTCTGTGCTTTCGTCTTTTTTCCTTTTCTTTTTTCTTCCGTTTACATTTTTTTCTTTTCTTTTCTTTTCTCTGCTTTTTTTCATCTTCGTCTTCTTTTCTTTTTGTATCTTCTCTTCTAACATTGTTCTCTTTCGCTTTTTCCTTCTTCCTGCCCTTTTCGAATCTTTTGTTGTTTTCTTTTTCTTTTCTTTTTGCTAATTGTATCTTTTTCTCTCTTCCGGTTTTCTCTTTTTCTCTTTTTTTCTTGTTGTATCTTTTCTTTTCTATTTCCGTTTTCTTTCCATTTTTCTTCTGCGCTTCCGTTATTATCATTATTTTTTTTCTAATTGTATCTTTTACCCTCTTCTTACTTTTCCTTTTCGTCTTTCTTCTATTTTTTATTCATTGTTTTTTATATTTATATACATACATATAAAGAAAGAAACTGTCCTTTTCTTTCTCTTTCTTTTTCTCTTTTTATTTTTTTTTTTTTTTTTGATCCAAGAATGTCCAAAAAATGTTTATTTACCTTTACCTTTAAATCGCTCTTTATTTACATCTTCACTATTTCCTCTTTGCTATTTTTTCTGTTTTTACTACTAATAATTTTTCATCTTTTCTTCTTCTTCTTTTCTCTATCTTCTTTCTCCCGTTATTATTTTTTCATGTTATTATTATTCTCCTTCCCTTCTCAATTCCACCTCTATCTCTTTCTCTCCACTTCTCTTTTCCATTTCTTGTGTTTTCATTTTCTTCTTTCTCTTCTGTCGTTTCTTATTTTCTCTTCTTATTTGGTCAAAAAAAAGAAAGAAAGAAAAAATGTATATATATATATATATATATATATATATAATATATATATATATATATATATATATATATATATATATATATATATATATATTTAAACTAAATGAAATTAGTATACGGATCGCACGTTCAAGAATTAAATGAATGAAAATGATTACGATCATGAAAATGATGGTGAAGAGGAGGAGGAAGATGAAGAAGATGAAAGCCAAGACGAAGATTAAGACGAAGATGAAGGAGACAAAGATATTGATCATGATAAAAATGAAGCACAATATCGAGATGGTGATGATGAAGATGAATGATGAATGGAAGCAAGAGAATAGTGTTGATGGTGATGGTAAAGATGGTGAAGACGGAGAACATGTATGAGGTGATGATTATGATAATGAGGATGGTGATGATGATAGTGATCAAGAGGAGGATGGAGTATGAAAAGAAGAACAAGGAGAAGAAAGAGAGAAAAGAAAACAAGAGGGAAATTGAAGACTATCTTTCATTCATAAAGTGATGTACGATGATAAATGGATATCTAAGTAAGAGTAAATTTACAATGATAGATAAGGAGATTATAGATCAGCAGAAGTGATATAAGTGTCACTGACCACCGTAATGATAAGAGTAATAAGAAATAATGAAGATATATTTCATATATTTCAGACAAACTGTTGTATTG
>NW_020869084.1:251488-256488 GCF_003789085.1 Penaeus vannamei | reverse complement strand
GTGTGTGTGTGTGTGTGTGTGTGTGTGTGTGTGTGTGTGTGTGTGTGTGTGTGTGTGTGTGTGTGTGTGTGTGTGTGTGTGTGTGTGTGTGTGTGTATGTCTGTATATACGCCACAAAGATATACACGATATGCCCGCTTAAACTTCAAAAAAAGAAAAGAAAAAAAAAATCCTGAAATCCCAGGGTCCAAACAGGATTTCATAACCCGGGTCTATTTCCGTCGCTGACCCAAGCCCTTCGAGTCTTTGCAAAATACCGTAGGTCAAGTTTCTCGATCCGTCCGGGGTCTTCGAAGAGGTTCGGTGAGGTGCCACTGACGAATTTCTTCATATATAAGATGTATAATCTATAAGATGTATGATCTATAAGATGTTACAAATGTTGCATTGATATTAGGATTACGTGTTGCCAAGGCGATCCTCCGGTGAACTTGAACTGAAACGGTATGCATCAACAGAAATCATAAACATTGATGTATGATCATGAACATCAATGGTACATGTAATATACATAAATCAAGTGATATAAGCTATATGTATAACAACTTAAATTCCACTTGTTGCTGCTACAATGCAGTGATCTAGTTATTTTCCTTTTTTTTTTTTAAGTAAATAGGATTTCGATATTAATTAACCTATTAGCATTTTCTCGCGAGTTCCTCTCCTCATACCCTCCTTACCGCCTTCCTTTTATCTCTCCTTCGTTGTTTTCTTTCTCCCTTTGTCTGGCATCTTCCATTCTCTCTGTTCTTCTCGGATCAAAGTGGTTATTATTTCATCAACTGGTCTATCAAACTATTGTCTATTGTCTCATGTATTCTTAACAAGTTTTTTTCTCTTCAGTATTCTCTCATGTCACTTTGTCGATGCATTGTTCTTTTTTTCTACCATGCTGACTTTGCATATGCCTAAAACGCCTGATACTTCTACCTATTCTTTTCCACCTTCTTTCTTTGCATTTTTCATTTTTAATCTATTTTTTTCGTCTCTTCCTTGCCCATTGGTGAAGTAGGAAGCTAAATAACACCGCTCTTGTCACTCCACCCAATGACAGCTCTTCCCCATCGTCATGCGGGTCAATCGCTAATATCCGGTCCTTGTGCAACTTGCCTCCACACTTCCTGGCTTTCATTCCCGCTTCGGAACTTTCTCTGCGTCTGTGAATACCTTGTGTTCATGTACGTGGGCCAAATCTATGAATTTCTGTCCAGCTTCGTAAAGTAAATATTACATTCGTCAATTCTACAAGTGGTTGGTTAATGTAAATAGATATGCTAGACTCAGCGTTACGAAGCACTTGCCATTTCCACGAGCTCTTTCAGTTTTGCCATAACGGTCGTTTCCTGCAATTACACTGTGGTAATGGCGTAATTCCCTAAGGACAGTATCACCCATGAATTATCGTTGAATACTTTAGTGTCATTTTCGTTATCGTTATCGCTGTCACACATTGGTATTTCCGATCCGGCCCACAAAGTCATTCACCCCACAGGTTTTCCACTGCCAGGCAACACAAGCATATCATAGATAACATTGAACTTTTGTTCCGAAAAAAAAAAAAAATTCATATCCCAAAGATAATACATCAGCTACTTATCTCCATCAATTTTTTTCTGTATCAGTTTGACATTCTTCGGATTCAAAATTACTATATCACAGTGATAAATAAGTAACCTTTTCGTCGTTGCAGGCAGGTAATTGCAACTTACCTGCCTGCAACGACGGGGGTTCGAGTCCCTATCGGAGAGGTTATTTATCATATCGATGCAATAGTACATTAGTCCATCTTTCCGCGATTTCTTGCCAGATTCCGTAGATGACCATTAGGTTTCTGTAAAGGATAATGAAATAAGTATATGAAAATGAGGAAATTAAACTACTTAATAAAAAGGAAACAGGCATAGGCTTTGCACTGAAGGGAATCTTCTGCTAGCTTTTTATTGTGATTTTTTTTCTGTGTAGAGTTTTGTTGATTTTATTGCAAACATATTATAATTTCCTGTATGTGCTTCGCTATGTATGTACGTAGACTACTTACAAATGCATGTGTCGCGGTTTACCTCTTGTATAATTAAGGTATTCGAACTCTACTGGCTCCTCCATCACGGTTCAGTCTTCCATTTTAGCTTAGTTTTAGACCTCAGCTTTGAGAGGAATTCAGCTTTTTTACAGTCTACGGGATCCTCCGCCTCGTTTCACTGTTTTATCATGACCAAATATTTCCTCATTTGTTGTGGTAGCGTCGTGGTGCGATGTGGGTCAAGGCAAGCAAACCTGGCCAAAGGGGGAATCTAATATTTGAATCACAAGCAAATAAATTACCTTTGTCCTTTCTGATGTGTGCCCTTTACTACATAAATAAATCGGCATAAGTATACACAATCATATCTCTTCATGTACGTGTGTGTGTATACATACGTAGATGTGTGTGTGTGCGTGTCTGTCTGTTTGTCTGTGTGTGCGTGCGTGCGTGTGTGCGTGCGTGTGTGAGAGAGAGAGAGAGAGAGAGAGAGAGAGAGAGAGAGAGAGAGAGAGAGAGAGAGAGAGAGAGAGAGAGAGAGAGAGAGAGAGAGAGAGAGAGAAAGAGTGAGAAAGAGAGAGAGACAGAGAAAGAGAATGCGAGAGTGTGAGAGTGTAAGTGCGTAAGTGTGGTCCGCAAAGTTCGCAGTGTTACTTCCCCCGCGCTTTTCTGGTTCGCATAGCAGGCGAAAATTCTACACATCGGCAACGCTGGTCTCAGGCGTGTGTCAGCGGTCTTCCCTCAGGCGCTAGTCGTGACTGCGGTAATGACGTACCACCCAATTTCCTAACCTTCCCTATGTGCGGGTACCTGTGTATTTTCCTTGAATGCCTAGAATGCTTATTTTAAGGGCTTTTTTCCCTGCAACTTGTAAGGTAGTGCCTCGGTTTTCTGCAATGGCCTGCGCAAGTGTTTCGTCTGCGCCTGGTTCATTCAGTTCCACGCGGTTCTGTTGTCTCACCTCGTGATTTCAATAAGTCTACGGCCACAATTGTTCGTTCGTGCATTTTCACTTGCAAAACCGATCACGACAAATGGGTTTTGTGGGAAGTGTTTCCTCCCCGTGTTGCTACATCAGTGTGGAATAAAAATTCTTCTCGCCTGAAAAGAAATACCTTAAAGGCGAAGACAGAATGAAATTTGAATAACTACCGTAAGCAAAATGAATCTCGATAAACTAAGAAACAGCTTGTTTGGACATAGAGTTATTTCAAAGCGTAAAGGTTGGGAATCATTGCTAGTCTAGTGTGAGCAGGCCTATTCCCCGTTTATGATGCGCTTGAGTTTGTCTAAATATGAACGTGAAAGGTTGCTTAAAACCTTCCGAAAAAGGGGCCTCGAGGATACGAAGTGGTGCGTAAACAAGCACTTGAACAATAAAAAACCCATCAATAATTCAGTATTTTCCTCTTCGTTCCGCCCGTTTCAAAACATGCAGTAACGAGGTCTCTGTCATTTATAAACTGCTGTGTGTTTCTGCCTACCCAGAGACCCCCCCAGCAAGTCATCTCGTCCTCCACAGTGCTGCCACCAAATCACCCACTGAGTAGTAACACGCTGGGGACACTGTGTTGCTAAAAGGTAAACAACTCCTGGCCGACATTGTCCTTTTCTTCAGCCTCATGTCTGCCACTCACTCCAAGCTTCAATGAGAGACCCGACTTGCTCCACTGATGCCACAATCTATGCCTCGCATCTCCTATTTTGATTGTATGCCCATTCAGATTGTCCAATCTATGCCTCGCATCTCTTATTTTGATTGTATAACCATCCAGATTGTCCAATCTATGCCTCGCATCTCTTATTTTGATTGTATAACCATCCAGATTGTCCAATCTATGCCTCGCATCTCTTATTTTGATTGTATAACCACTCAAATCGTTCTTTCAGTGGCGTGCAGAGGTCTGCTGATGCCCGGGGCCAACATTAATAAGATTTAGTTTTAATTCCATTTGTTACAATGGATATTCTTTGCTGTGACATACTGTCTGTTTTATTTTGCCCAAATCTCCCCCTGTGTGCAAGGAATTTGACCCCCCCCCACGATTTGAATGCCCGAGGCCACCGCCCCTTCAGCCTCCCCTCTGCACTCCACTGTCCTTTTTATCAGCTGTTTAACATATTCTTTCAGTATTTGTTTATCTGTATGCATTTCATTTAACTTCCATTCACTATATATATTTTTCTTTTCTTTTCTTTTCTTTCTTTCTTTTTCGTTTCTTTTTTTTAGCTTCCCTCATATAAGAAATTTATGCCATGGATTCACAAACACTGCATCATTTGTTTGTGCCATTGTCTTCCATATCATTTTCCTTTGCCTCTGTTATCCTCATAAGCATCGCCGTGTTATCACTAATTCTCCCATTCCTTCTTCCAAAGTAATTTCAGATAGTGCTAGCACCATACTGTCCCCCATCCTGGTCTGTTGCCACATTGCACAGATCAGTTGTGACATAGGTATTGCACTATGCGGTCGTATGTATAGAGTTTCATGTCACTTATTCCGTGAACTAAAAGTTGTTCTTTGAGACATAGCGATGACGGAAGGTATATGGGAACTAGAGGTCGATTTTGTCCCAAAGCTCATATTGCACGGCACCATCAGACCATGCAAAGGGCCGTTGCAGTGATGAGTTCATAGTCGCCATCACCCCACACACACACACGCACACGCACACAGACGCACACACGGCATGGAACATTAATAGTTTATAGTCGTCGCCACCCCCACCACACACACCACCCACACACACACACACACACACACACAGCACACACACACAACACACACACACACACACACACACACACCACACACACACACACACACACACACACACACACACACACACACGCACACACGGCATGGAGCATTCTGCGATATATAGTTCAGAGTCAGAGCTTTTTCTGGAGGCTGCACTCTAGTGGCGACTCCAGGATTATGGAAACAATTGAACAAATGGGTTGTGGAAAAAAATAG
>NW_020869084.1:238988-246488 GCF_003789085.1 Penaeus vannamei | reverse complement strand
TCAGCCGGTTAACAGATGGCCCCGTGAGTGCATCAACATTAGATTTCAGCCGGTTAACAGATGGGTGAGTGCATCAACATTACATTCAGCCGGTTAACAGATGGCCCCGTGAGTGCATCAACATTACATTTTCAGCCGGTTAACAGAATACGTGAGTGCACCAACATTACATTTCAGCCGGTTAACATTTAACCCTGTGAGTGCATCAACATTACATCTCAGCCGGTTAACAGATAGCCCCGTGAGTGCATCAACATTACATCTCAGCCGGTTAACAGATAGCCCCGTGAGTGCATACATTAACATTTCAGCGGTTAACAGATGGCCCCGTGAGTGCACCAACATTACATTTCAGCCGGTTAACAGATAGCCCCGTGAGTGCATCAACATTACATTTCAGCCGGTTAACAGACCCGTGAGTGCTTCACATTAATTTCAGCGGTTAACAGTAGCCCCGTGAGTGTGACCAACATTACATTTCAGCCGGTTAACAGATTTAGCCCTGTGAGTGCATCAACATTACATTTTCAGCCGGTTAACAGATGGCCCCGTGAGTGCATCACAACATTACATTTCAGCGGTTAACAGATGGCCCGTGAGTGCATCAACATTACATTTCAGCCGGTTAACATCTGAGTGCATCAAATTACATTTCAGCCGGTTAACATTTAACCCTGTGAGTGCATCAACATTACATTTCAGCCGGTTAACATTTAACCCTGTGAGTGCATCAACATTACATTTCAGCCGGTTAACATTTTAATCTGCCCCGTGAGTGCATCAACATTACATTTCAGGCCGGTTAACATGGCCCTGTGAGTGCATCAACATTCAACAAGTTACATCTCAGCCGGTTAACAGATAGCCCCGTGAGTGCATCAACATTACATCTCAGCCGGTTAACAGATGGCCCCGTGAGTGCATCAACATTACATTTCAGCCGGTTACAGTGGCCCTGTGAGTGGCATCAACATTAACATCTCAGCCCGGTTTAACATTTAACAACCCTGTGAGTGCATCAACATTACATCTCAGCCGGTTAACAGATGGCCCCGTGAGTGCATCAACATTACATCTCAGCCGGTTAACAGATGGCCCTGTGAGTGCATCAACATTACATCTCAGCCGGTTAACAGATGGCCCTGTGAGTGCATCAACATTACATTTCACCGGTTAACAGATGGCCCGTGAGTGCATCAACATTACATTTCAGCCGGTTAACAGATGGCCCTGTGAGTGCATCAACATTACATTTCAGCCGGTTAACAGATGGCCCTGTGAGTGCATCAACATTACATCTCAGCCGGTTAACAGATGGCCCTGTGAGTGCATCAACATTACATTTCAGCCGGTTAACAGATAGCCCCGTGAGTGCATCAACATTACATTTCAGCCGGTTAACAGATAGCCCTGTGAGTGCATCAACATTACATCTCAGCCGGTTAACAGATGGCCCCGTGAGTGCATCAACATTACATTTCAGCCGGTTAACAGATCCCTGTGATGCACCAACATTACATCTCAGCCGGTTAACAGATAGCCCCGTGAGTGCATCATTACATTTAACAGATGGCCCTGTGAGTGCATCAACATTACATTCAGCCGGTTAACAGATGAGTGCATCAACATTACATTCAGCCGGTTAACAGATGGCCCGTGAGTGCATAACATTACATTTCAGCCGGTTAACAGATGGGCCTGTGAGTGCATCACATTACATTCAGCCGGTTACAGAGCCCCGTGAGTGCATCAACATTACATCTCAGCCGGTTAACAGTGGCCCTGTGAGTGCATCAACATTACATTTCAGCCGGTTTAACAGATGGCCTGTGAGTGCATCAACATTACATCTCAGCCGGTTAACAGATGGCCCTGTGAGTGCAATCAACATTACATCTCATTAACAGATTGAGTGGCCGGTAACAGATGGCCCTGTGAGTGATCAACATTACATTTCACAGCCGGTTAACAGATGGCCCTGTGAGTGCATCAACATTACATCTCAGCCGGTTAACAGATGGCCCTGTGAGTGCATCAACATTACATTTCAGCCGGTTAAAGATGGCCTGAGTGCATCAACATTACATTTCAGCCGGTTACAGATGGCCCCGTGAGTGCATCAACATTACATCTCAGCCGGTTAACAGATGGCCCCATGAGTGCATCAACATTACATTTCAGCCGGTTAACAGATGGCCCTGTGAGTGCATCAACATTGCATTTCAGCCGGTTAACAGATGCCCTGTGAGTGCTCATTACATCTCAGCGGTTAACACGTGAGTGCATCAACATTACATTCAGCCGGTTAACAGATAGCCCTGTGAGTGATCAACATTACATTCAGCCGGTTAACAGATGGCCCCTGAGTGCATCAACATTACATTTCAGCCGGTTAACAGATGGCCCGTGAGTGCATCAACATTACATCTCAGCCGGTTAACAGATGGCCCCGTGAGTGCATCAACATTACATTTCAGCCGGTTAACGGATGGCCCTGTGAGTGCATCAACATTGCATTTCAGCCGGTTAACAGATGGCCTGTGAGTGCCATTACATTTCAGCGGTTAACAGATGGCCCGTGAGTGCATCAACATACATTTCAGCCGGTTAACAGATGGCCCTGTGAGTGCATCAACATTACATTCAGCCGGTTAACAGATGGCCCGTGAGTGCATCAACATTACATTTCAGCCGGTTAACGGATGGCCCTGTGAGTGCATCAACATTACATTTCAGCCGGTTAACAGATGGCCCTGTGAGTGCATCAACATTACATTTCAGCCGGTTAACAGATGGCCCTGTGAGTGCATCAACATACATTTTCAGCGGTTAACAGATAGCCCGTGAGTGCATCAACATTACATCTCAGCCGGTTAACATGGCCCCATGAGTTAACAGTTTACAGCCCCGTGAGTGCATCAACATTACATTTCAGCGGTTAACAGATGGCCCTGTGAGTGCATCAACATTACATCTCAGCGGTTAACAGATGGCCCCGTGAGTGCATCAACATTACATTTCAGCCGGTTAACGGATGCCCGTGAGTGCATCAACATTACATTTCAGCCGTTAACCCTGTGAGTGCATCAACATTACATTTCAGCCGGTTAACAGATGGCCCTGTGAGTGCATCAACATTACATTTCAGCCGGTTAACAGATGGCCCCGTGAGTGCATCAACATTACATTTCAGCCGGTTAACAGATGGCCCTGTGAGTGCATCAACATTACATTTCAGCCGGTTAACAGATGGCCCTCGTGAGTGCATCAACATTACATTTCAGCGGTTAGATGGCCCCATGAGTGCATCAACATTACATTTCAGCCGGTTAACGATGGCCCTGTGAGTGCATCAACTTACATTTAGCCGGTTAACAGATGGCCCTGTGAGTGCATCAACATTACATTTCAGCCGGTTAACAGATAGCCCCGTGAGTGCATCAACATTACATCTCAGCCGGTTAACAGATGGCCCTGTGAGTGCATCAAACATTACATTTCAGCGGTTAACAGATGGCCCGTGAGTGCATCAACATTACATCTCAGCCGGTTACAGACCTGTGAGTGCATCAACATTACAATGGCCCGTGAGTGCAATCAACATTACATTCAGCCGGTTAACAACCCTGTGAGTGCAGCCGGTTCCCCGTGAGTGCATCAACATTACATTCAGCCGGTTAACAGATGGGCCTGTGAGTGCATCAACATTTACATCCAGCCCAGATAGCCGTGAGTGCATAACATTACATTCAGCCGGTTAACAGATGGCCCTGTGAGTGCATCAACATTACATCTCAGCCGGTTAACAGATGGCCCTGTGAGTGCATCAACATTACATTTCAGCCGGTTAACATTTAACCCTGTGAGTGCATCAACATTACATTTCAGCCGGTTACAGCCCTGTGAGTGTCAGCGGACCTGTGAGTGCATCAACATTAATTTCAGCCGGTTAACATTTAACCCTGTGAGTGCATCAACATTACATCTCAGCCGGTTAACAGATGGCCCTGTGAGTGCATCAACATTACATTTCAGCCGGTTAACATTTAACCCTGTGAGTGCATCAACATTACATCTCAGCCGGTTAACAGATGGCCCTGTGAGTGCATCAACATTACATCTCAGCGGTTAACAGATGGGTGAGTGCATCAACATTACATCTCAGCCGGTTAACAGATGGCCCTGTGAGTGCATCAACATTACATCTCAGCCGGTTAACATTTAACCCTGTGAGTGCATCAACATTACATTCCAGCCGGTTAACAGATAGCCCCGTGAGTGAACATTACATCTGTTAACATAAGTGAGTGCATCAACATTACATTTCAGCCGGTTAACAGATGGCCCTGTGAGTGCATCAACATTACATTTCAGCCGGTTAACAGATGCCCTGTGAGTGCATCAACATTACATCTCAGCCGGTTAACAGATGCCCCGTGAGTGCATCAACATTACATTCAGCCGTTAACAGATGGCCCTGTGAGTGCATCAACATTACATCTCAGCCGGTTAAAGATGGCCCCCGTGAGTGCATCAACATTACATCTCAGCCGGTTAACAGATGGCCCCGTGAGTGCATCAACATTACATTTCAGCCGGTTAACAGATGGCCCCGTGAGTGCATCAACATTACATCTCAGCCGGTTAACAGATAGCCCCGTGAGTGCATCAACATTACATTTCAGCCGGTTAACAGATGGCCCTGTGAGTGCATCAACATTACATCTCAGCCGGTTAACAGATCGCCCCGTGAGTGCATCAACATTACATTTCAGCCGGTTAACAGATAGCCTTGTGAGTGCATCAATATTACATTTCAGCCGGTTAACATTTAACCCTGTGAGTACAAGCTGCTCTGTGGCCCTGGGGTTCCGAACGCAATTTGAGATCATAAGACTAAGTAGAGCAGTTATTTCCAAACTTTCGAGTGTGACCCTAAAGACAGTCTTAGCCTGGGCCAGCGACTCTAAAAGTGTGGACATGTAGTTATATATCCAACTCTTTTCATAGTTATACTTGCAGCTGTATATAAGCTTACGTTATTCTATACTTTTAAAAGTTTATATTACCAAAACATTGAATTTCCATAAACAAGTGTTAAAGAAGATTAACTTTTTCTAATATATCCAGCTATGGATTCTTTTACTCTTCTCTTAAGACCCTCTGGCCACCCTCGGGAAATCCCTGGTGACCCTATTTTTGGTCGCAGCCAGGGGGGGGGGGGGGACCACTGGAGTAAAGGCTGACGAACTCAAGACAACACTCTTCGATTTCCTGTGTTTTTTTTTTTTTTTTTTTTCACACATAACGGACATTTCAGAAACTAAAGGAAGTGGGAAATGAAAACCCAAGCCAAGAATCGTATTTCATAGAATCAAGTGATAATAAAAAAAAAAATATAAAAAAATAAAAACTCGAGATACGATTCGACACAGCGAATGAACGAGCGAATGAACCCCATTATAAAGACACAAACTACCAGAAAGATCGCCGTATTTCCCATCGATCACCACCGATTGTGCAATCAACTACACAAATCGACTGTGCAATTGAATATACAAATCGTGTTTACAATCACGGCTGTAGTGAGGCTGGCTGGGGAATGATCACCTGCTGACGAAATTCAGTAGCTGGAACGCGGTGACTGTTTTTCACTGAATTTCGTGTTATCCCTGATGTCGTAACGATTTCAGTGAGAGGTCGTTTTCACCAGAATGTTGGGAAAGAATTCGGAAACACAAATAACACTGTAAACAAACTTCACTTCTAGAACGAGTAATGAATTCTGTGGCAATATAGCTTTCAACTTTACCAGTAAATTGCGTATGCAGAAGTTTTGATGTACTATGTGTTTCTAATAAAAACACAGTACACATAATGATTCGATAAAAGGGATCGCAGCGCTCATTTAAGGAGTGAGCCTTTGATAAAGACGTATCTCAGTCGAATTTTACAGAAATCAAAATACAGAAATACATCAATAGGCTGCGAGGCGAGGAGAGTCGCTGGAGGCGCCTGGGGACATTTTCATCATTTAACTCGAATCGGTTGGATTCTGCAGATTAATTTTCATATCTAAAAATGTAATTGTTTCTTGTCTACAACGACATTACCTTAATTTTTCTCCAAGGCGATGCGGTCCTTTTTGTATACCTTAAGCAAATCAGGCAGTCATAAGAGTAAATAAAGATGCATATATAAAATAATAAATATATAATGTACGTTGACACTTAAAAGGCTACAATGTACAGCAGGCGTAAGTCGCTCCGCTGAGGGAGACGCGCCCCTGTACTCTTGAGAAAAAATAACCCAATACGATTATCAATTTAAGACGAATCTAATTATCAATATATCAATTAAGATACTCCAGCTATTTAATGAGGAAAGGACTATGAGGACGCACGCAATTACTGTCTTCCTGGAGTACCGAGTGGGCTCCGCTGTTCGCTGAATCCGGCTGCAATTCCGTCAGCAATTAACGGAAAGAAACACAGCGCTGGTTGGACAAGTGCGAGCCCCACTGTGCATTTCGCGATTACAAAAAAAAACGCAAAAAAGAAAGAAAAAAGGAAGGGGTAAATTAAATTATTAAAACAAAGAAAAAAATTACTTCAGTCGGAATATATATATATATATATATATATATATATATATATATATATATATATATATATATATATATATCCCCAATCGAATAACACAACGAATAGAAATGTAAACAGAACCAAAGAAAACCAAACCTGAATAGGTATAACTAAAGAAACATACATACAAAGAAGAAGAACCACGTGACGGCAGACAAAGAAGCGGAAGACAGGACAAGAGGCGGCCGGCAAGTGGGTCCTCACAGCGGCTCCGGATATGCGGGAGGCTGTGATGTCGGACGTAGCTCTTGCATCTCCATATACATGTTTTCCGTTTCATTACAATCAATTACAAAGAATATTACATATCATACCAAGAGTTGTTTCCAAAGTATGGCGTTTCAGGTCCACAAAGTAAAGAAAAAAAGAAAGAACGATGGTCATTTTGCTGTCGTCTCCACAAGGGGCCAGAGGGGGTGCCACATCGAAGGAATGAGATGCGCAAAACCACAGTAATTCTATATAAAGATTATCCATTATTATTCGTTATTTCCAACACATGCAAATTTCATACAATAGAAATTGTTCACGAAGTATAACGATTTGTATCACAATATAAGAGAAACAAAGGTTGCTCTATTTATATTTTTTGCAAAATAAACTTGATAATTTCATTGGTACGCTCTAACCCCAGCATTGAAATGGAAGTTGAATTTATTTTCTCATACAGGATATCATTCAAGCTTATTAAACATGTTTGAGCCTTTTTATTTTATTTTATTATTTTTTTCAACACACGTAAAGGATTTTAATTTGTAAAGAAATAAGAGATAGGCGTTTACTTCTTACAAAAATAAATGTATTTTCTACAACAGAAATTTGCCTTCATACAAAATAAATATATTTCTTGATATAA
>NW_020869084.1:203988-231488 GCF_003789085.1 Penaeus vannamei | reverse complement strand
ATATTATATCTGCATTTATAAAGATAGATATATGCATATGTATATATATTATATATATTATATATATATATATATATATATAATAATATTATATATATATATATATATATATATATTATATATATATATATATATATATATTTATATATATATATATATTAGAGGAGAGAGAGAGAGAGAGAGAGAGAGAGAGAGAGAGGGGGGGGGGGAGAGAGATAGATCGATAAACACACACACATTCGTAAATGTTTTTTTGTACATTGCCTAAAGCTCTTCTTCAATTTCATTAATCTCAACAATGTACAGTTAACTTTTGCATTTGTTCTTTCTCCTTTTTNTGCTTGTGCTTGCCGACCTGCAGGTGCTTGCCGACCTGCAGGTGCTTGCCGACCTGCAGGTGCTTGCCGACCTGCAGGTGCTTGCCAACCTGCAGGTGCTTGCCAACCTGCAGGTGCTCGCCAACCTGCAGGTGCTTGCCAACCAGCAGGTACTTCCCGATTTCCTGGGGCTTGCCGACCTGCTGGGGCTTGTCAACCTTTGGGCATCTGCATGTCGGCCACGTACTTCTTGGGCTTGAGGCCCAGCTGCTCCCTCTGTAGAACTCCTCCGCAAGGAGGCCCTGCACCAGCTCCCACAAGCCCGACTTCCCGGGCTGGCTGGTTGTGCCCGTAGCGGTCTTGGCCAGCTGCTGCGTCAGGAGCTTGACGAGGGCGGCCTTCATGTGGCCAGGCCCTGCCACCACCGGCTCTCCAATCAGCAGTTCGCCCGTTTTTGCAACGAACGCCTTCTTCTGCTCGGCCTTCTGCTGCCGCTTCTGCGCCTGCTCGCCGTGGCCGTCCTTCTTGAGTTCCTGTTCGAGGAGGGTCTCGTAGGAGGCGGGAGTGCCCAGGGCGACCACGTGCTAGTTCCCGTCCACGACCACATTACCGTTCTTGGTCGGCTTGGGGTTCTCCTCCATATATGTGTGTGTGTATGTGCTCGTGCGTGTCTTTGTGTCTGTGTTTTGTGTGTGTGTGTTTTTATGTGCGTTTGTCATAGTGTCTATATGTGTGTCCCTGCGTCTGTTTTTATGTATTTGTGTGTGTGTTTACGTTTGTGTGTTTGGGTGTCTCTTTGTCTACTTGTGTGTGTTTTTGAGTGTTTCTGCGTGTCTTTGTGTTTGTGTGTGTCTGAGTCTATGTGTGAGTGTCTCTGTTTATCTATCTGTCTGCCTGTGCTTGTGTGTCTGTGTGTTTGGATGCGTCTGTGTGTGTGTGTGTGTGTTTGTATGTACGTGTGCGTTTGTGTGTTATGTTTGTCTGTGCGTATGTTTATGTTTGTGTGCGTGTGTTTGCATGTGTGTTTTTTGCGTGTGTGTGTGCCTGTGTGTTTGTGTGTGTGTTTCTGTGTCTGTCTGTGTATGTGTTTGTGTGTGTGTATGTGTTTGTATGTATGTGTGCATGTATGTGTATGCGTATCTGTCTGTATGAGTGTGTTCCTCTATGTGTATGAGTGTCTGTATGTATCTCCGTGTCTGAGTGTGTGTCTGTATGTATGTATATATATATATATATATATATATATATATATATATATATATATATATATATATATATATATATATAATATATATATATATATATTAGATGTATATATATTTTATTTATATATATTATATATATATTATATATATATATATATATATATATATATGTATGTATGTATGTATATATATATATAATATATATATATATATATATATATATATATATATATATATATATATATATATATATATATGAGTGTGTGTGTATGTGTGTGTATGTATGTATATGTATATATATATATATATATATATATATATATATATATATTATATATATATATATATATATATATATATATATATATATATTACTTCATGGGTGCCAGGATTGAAGGTAGTATATAGGGTGTATCATCGTTTTTATCAGGTTTATCATCCTTTTTATTGACTTTGCTGCTTTTCAATTATCATTTGGATAAGGTTTATCAATCATGAGGAGATGGCTTACATATCGAGACATCTTGCATATTAATTATCATTGTATTTGGGAATAATAACCTACTGGGTCAGTTTTGTTTTGTGATGAATTCATCATTTAAATGTGTTTAATTTGTGTGTTTGTGATTGCTGTGTTTTTTTTAATTTGATAGATAATTGGTTCTCTCTCCCACTCTGATAATGATGATGATGATAATTACTGTTATTATTTTAGTAATGATAGTGAGGATAAAAATATGATTGCAACATGACGACGGTGAATAATAATCCTTACATAAACGATAATAAAAACAGGATCAGCATTAATAGAAATATATAATGAAGATGGTGATAACGATGATGAAATCTACATGCTAAAATCGTTGCACCAGTGATAACATAATCGATATTTCTTTCTAAAAGCTCTCATGTTTCACTATAAATTGTAAAGACACACGCACACACATACACACACACAAACACACGCACACACACACACACACACACACACACACACACACACACAAACAAACACACACACACACACACATAGATGCACCCGCATACACGTGCACACACACACACACACACACACACACACATTTATGTATAACAAATCTACAATATACTAAAATATTATAGCCACTCTTACTATTTGCAAAAGAGAGAACGTTATATTACTAAAGAAAACTAGTTATAATTGATGGGTAACTATAGTAATTTTTACTTGCT
The DNA here is from genome assembly GCF_003789085.1 of Penaeus vannamei. Classification (NCBI taxonomy): domain Eukaryota; kingdom Metazoa; phylum Arthropoda; class Malacostraca; order Decapoda; family Penaeidae; genus Penaeus; species Penaeus vannamei. Next base: position 228,754 of record NW_020869084.1, on the reverse strand, counting down.
TTCCACGAAGTCCCGGATAAACGACCATTATTAGAATAAAAGTTGTTTGATATTTCTGAGAAGATATCTCTTGTTAAAATGCATTTAAAGGTCTCTCAAACAAGATGCAAGATATGATTGGTCGATATCAAGTTGCGACATGTTATTGCACTCTTATATCATAATTATGAAAAATTTAATGTGATTGACTATTTTTTGTCAAAGTAAGATCCATTTCCCTCAAAATAAATCCTAGAATAAATATCCATGTCTATATCCTCGCTCAGACAAGTGACGTCAGCGTTGACTTCTGCGTAATAAGAAAAAAATCACTTCCTATAAATCTACTGACGACAAAATCGGCTCGTTTGGGTATCAGGATCTAAAAAAAAGGAATTGAATTTCTAAAAACTAGAGAAATTAATGTAAACAGAAAGAGCCGTTGATAACAAAGAGATTGCGAACCTCCGAGACAAACGAAAATCGGGAAAAAGTTATTTCCAAAATTGGTGTCTTGCTGTTCCTCAGAGTTAACGTTCTCTTGCGCGTTGAAATCACCTCAGCGGTCTTGTCCCCCCCCCCACACACACACACAGAAGCCATTGACTAAGTGGTTTTGTAGTCCCCGCGATCGCCAGCTGTTTTATCTTACTATTAAGGAAAGCAAAAGAGATTATCCTGTTGCCTATTGTTTGCTGTCGGCCGTAAAAAAATAAATAAATAAATAAATAAGTCCGTTATTCAGTACATTTTTGGATTACTTGATATTCTCCTGACGTATCTAAAAAAGGGAGAGGTGAATCTACATTTTACAATTTAATGATGTATCTGTCTTTATTATCATTAGTATTCTTTTAATAACAGGATTATTCGTCAGTGATCATATCACCGAATGTAACAGTACAAGATGCCAATATAAAAAAAAAAAAACTCCGTGCCCAATCCTAACCTTTATGAAATGCTAGTTTTAAACGGTTTTAACGTCGTTGTTACTGTTTTAACTGTCTTGCTTTATGGGTCTCTCTTTCAATGTTCTTCTATTTTCTATTTTCTATTTCCTGCAGACTTTGTGTCTTTCTTTACCTTCACACTCTACTGGTATTTGCGTGTGCCTGTAGTTTTGCAGTTGTATCAAAATTTGGCATTAATGATGATTCATCATAAGGTTGCGGGTGATCCTATAGTTGCATCTTCTCAATTACATTATTGAATTTGATCGTATCACGTACCGATCTCGAAGCCAATCACCGTGCTAGAAAAGCAGCCATCAACGTATTTTGCTGAAGCTGCATGTTCCTAAATGAACGGAAAAAAAAGAAAAGAAAGACTTTTTATCTTAATCCTCCTGTTATATCCTGTAATGAAGAAGCCACAGCTCTTGGACACCAAATGTTGTAGAAGACTTAATAGACCGAAAGGAAAACCAGACATGATTCGGTGCGTCATTTGCTATTGTGGTCGTTTCGTTGAAACGTTGTGCACACGCTATGGCGTGAATATATTCCGTAATTTCAACCTTGAAACGGCGGATGACGTAATAGTGTAGTGAGTCAGTTTACTTATGGGCGTCTTCTGTACGTGCCATAAAAGTTAATCTAGTATTAAAGTTTAATTGAGATCTCTAGTGCGCATGCGCGTTGGCAGGGTCCAGGATCAACTTTTAATGCACCTCTGGACCAGGCCTTAATATTAAGCTCATTTTTTAATCATGCACATGCGCAGAAGCGATAAGTTCTTGAATAACTTGAATCGTCTTAGAATTTTCATACTTGGTATTTATTATGAAAATGAAATTGTATACATTTACATAAATGATCAAATATTCTGATAAAGGAAATAACTTATGGTAATGAATTTTAAAAAAACAATATAATTCCACGAGGAATCTTTGAAGTTCAGAGGCTGGGGGCATGGAACTCATATTTCCAGGTTAGTGAAACAAAAATCATATGGTCATGGTTACACAAGTTGACGTTTTAAATCAAATATGAACCAGTGTTTTAAAGAAGAATCATGTGCTGAGTTTTTTTTTTTTTTTTCAACTACTTTACTACAAAATTAACAAGTATACTTTTCTATGGACTTCTTGAACAGCATCCTGAAGAAAACATGTTTCCCTCCAACACGATTCAACGCAGCAAAGAGCTGTCCGAGGAAACTGCGCGATGGATATTAATTGGTGAATGTCATTTTTGTATTTGAGTGTTATTGAAATAAAGATTGGTTTTATAGTTGTTAGAGCAGTTTCCTTACCCATTTTACTACTACAAATAAAAGATCGTTATCATGAAAAAATAGAATCTTTCATAAATTATCATGTAATCATTAATGTATTTTGCCGAAGCTGCATGTTCCTAAATGAACAGAAAAAAAGAAAAGAAAGATCTTTTATCTTAATCCTCCTGTTATATCCTGTAATGAAGAAGCCACAGCTCTTGGACACCAAATGTTGTAGAAGACTTAATAGACCGAAAGGAAAACCAGACATAATTCGGTGCGTCATTTGCTATTGTGGTCGTTTCGTTGAAACGTTGTGCACACGTTATGGCGTGAATGCATTCCGTAATTTCAACCTTGAAACGGCGGATGACGTAATAGTGTAGTTGAGTCGATTTGCCTTCCCGTAAAAGATGTTGTGTGCGTGTTTTTTCCTTGTTTTATCCTTATCGTTGTCTTTTTATTCTTGGTATTTTTAAAGCTCCTTTTTATGAATGTTTTAAGTTCGAATCTTATGATCTTATCCATGGTTTTATATTAATGCCTTTTATTTTAATTGGTTTTACTTGATTTTATCATTCAGTTACGTTTTTAGCCTTTTTCATGTTCGTGTGTTTTACTGAGTGATTCAGTTTGATCTATATTTTAATTTTAAATGGTTCAGTAAACAGAGCAGTATTCAGACTTTTCATAATCTATTTCTAACATCACTGAGAACCATTGCCTAAGCAATCCCATTAAGCGATTACCCTTGTTTACGTCCACGACCTCACCGTTGGAACCTTGTTAGTTACCCTGTGAGTGCCTCATCCTCTGGGTGTACATTGCAAGACCCACTTTTTTCCTTCGCCGTTTTAAAAGTTAATTAGTGTTGTTTTGGGCTATAGGACTTAAGGGCGGAAATGAGTGAATGGAAAGTGTTTTGTTTTTATAGATACTGAATTTGTTTTACTGGACCGTTTTCTTTTTATGTTCAATTTTAGTTTTGTCATTTTGTGTTCAGTTTTAGCTTTGCCTTTTTGTGTTCAGTTTCAGCTTTGCCATTTAGTGTTCAATTTTAGTATTGTCATTTTATGTCCCAATTTTATTGTCATTTTAGGTTTTAATATTCCGTTTTAAAATTTTGCTTTGACAAACATTACCTTTGTTTAATTTGCCTTTGTTTTAACTTGTGTTCTTGTTTTATTTTTTAAAATCAGTTTTAATCAATAAATTGTTTTTTATTGTCAAGCCCCAGCCAGCCATATTTGCTATAGTTTTTATAACATACCAATAAAACGAATAAGCAGTTAGTATTAGTGAAACACCCCAATAGTTCGTCTCCCTTGGGTCGGGTATGGCAAGGTGTTTAAAGCAGATGATTGGCTTGAAATAATTGGTGTAACGACAGTATACCAGTGTCTACAAGTTATAGTGAAAAAATACAATGTATAGGCAAAGATCCCTGTGAAAGAAAACGTGAGAGACGTTAAAGAAACACTTGACTTTGATTTTAAAAGGGGTTATACGTTATAAGTTGGGTGATAGGAATCTAATATCCGTTTTGTATTGCTGTTTCCCTTTCTTTGTGTGTATTTTGTCATTTTTATTAATCTTTTAGCGTTTCTTAAAATACTTTCAGCCCATAACTTTGCAATATGTCTATTATTATCATTCTCGTGACTGTTGTCGATATAACTCTAATTGTTATCTGAATCATTTTTATCATCACTATCATTAGTGTTTTTTTTTTTTTTAATACAATAATTATGATTGTCAGTATTAGTATGATTACTTCTGTTATTATCATCACTATTGATATATATTATGATCATTGATTATTTTCATACTGTTGGTATTTCCTGAAATTTCATATCTCTAGAATATTTTCCTTGTAGCTATTATCAGTATGTTCATATTCATTATTAATGTTATAGACATTTATTTTCCAGCATCATATTCATCGTCATTATTTGCACGATCATTATATTCATCAGTATCATCAATACTTTGTTTCAGTATCAATATTAATTAGAAATGTTATCAGTTTTTCTACAATAATTGGTAGTCTTCATCGTTATCATGATGGTTATTCGAGCATCTATGGACAGGAAATAAAACATATATTTTTAATTTTGCCATTTTTATTTTTTTATCATGAACATGTCTTTTTTTTTTCTTCTTTTCTTTTTGTCTCTTTTTATACGGCTTTGCAGGATGATTTCTTTCTTATCTAAGATTATATTTACAATTATGTAAATATTAAATCTATAGGGATTATCATTAGAAATACTTTAAATTTAATCTGTAAAAATAAATAATTGAGTTAGATATCTTACAAATATTTTACATCTAATTACATAGAGAATATATATATGGAAATATATATTTGATTAAATAGGTGAGGCACATGTCAAAAGCAAAATGAGTCGCCCTTTGCATAAAATGTGGGTATTTTCTTTTTTCTTTTTTTGTATATTTTCTTGTTTATTGTATTTCAACTTTTTATCATATTACCCTTTGCAGTTTTATAATCCAAGTTCTAGGAGCAATCACATTTGAACTGCACTTTGTAATTATTTATTTTTAAATTTATATATTCATTTTTCAAGCTACAGGACACTTATTTCTTCCTTTTTTGAGGGGGGGGGGGGAATAAGGGAGTGTAGGGTGGTAGGGGGGTAGGGGGTCCAGAGTGGTTCAGAAGATTCTAGAAAATCGGTTTTCATTTTGGTTCTCGCCTGTTTTCTCAAGCCTAGTTCCATAAATAGCGGTTCAGCAAGAATGGTTCCCTTGGTATAAAGTGGAGTATTTGGGCGCCTGGTTTCTTGAAATCGGTTCTCTTCGCCTTATAAATCTGAGCCAGTAAGTCGGTTCTGGTTGACATGCAAACCCTGGTTCCACAGAATCAGATCTGGTTGGTCCATAATCCTTTGTTCCACAAATCGGTTCTGGTTGGACCACAGTTCCTGGTTCCAAAAAATCGATTGTGATGGATATAAAAACCCTATTTCTACGAATCGGTTCCGTTTGGTCTACAAGCCTTGGTTCCACAAATCGGTTCGGGTTGTCCACAGGATCGTGTTTCTCAGAACCGGTTCTCCTGGCGCTGCGGGGAATCCCCTAAACCCTCTCTCCACCTCCTGCGGTACACCTCTCCTGCCGGGGGTTCGCAGGCTCTGGTTCTTCCCGGACGTGACCGTGGTTCAAGTGACAGTTTCTGAAAAGTAGCATTTTGTTATCATCTTTACACTCCCTTTTTTTTTTTTTTTTTTTTTTTTTTTTTGGGGGGGGGATTTTATTTCTTAGTCAAAACAATACTTTGTTTTCCTTACAGCAACAGAAATGTCATTCAAAATAAAATAATGTGTATGTATGTGTTCGTATAAATATATGCATATATATATTTGCATATGTATATATATATATATGTATATATATATATATATATATATATATATATATATATAATGTATATACATTATGTATAGATATATTATATACATACATATATATATATATATATATATATATATATATATATATATATATATATATGTGTGTGTGTGTGTGTGTGTGTGTGTGTGTGTGTGTGTGTGTGTGTGTGTGTGTGTGTGTGTGTGTGTGTGTGTGTGTGTAAATATATGTATAAGCATATGTATATATGTATATGTATATGTATATGTATGTGTATATATATACATATACATATATATATATACCTGTATGTATATATGTATATACATAAATAATGATTATATTTATAATAATGATGATGGTGACGATCTATTATATAACAATTATATTGTTAAGAAACAGCAACAAAAACGATAAGGCTAATGATAAAATTAACAGCATCAACGACAACAACAACATAAATAATAAATAAATAATAAATAAATAAATAAATAAATAATAAACAAAAAAAAATAAGGAAGCCAACTCACCGTCCAGAGCGGAGTCCACGACTAGGCCTGATTTCCTTAGGCCTACTGGAGACTCCTCTGCATCACGTGATCATTGCACCATGTTGCAGAGGTTTGCAAGTACAGTTTTCGTGAAGTTGGTTCGCAATTCAGTGCATAGCGAGACTTTAGGTGCAATACACTAATGATGATAATGATAATGAGGAAGAAAGAGATGAAGAGAAACAATAGGGAAGAATGAGGTGTACGATAAAAGAGGAGGAGAGGGAGAGGAGGAAATAAATACAGGAGGAGTGGAAGAAGGAAAAACGGAAGAAGAGGGAGGAGAATGAGATTGGGGGGGGGGGGGAGAAAGGCGGGAGGTCGAGAAAGACAAGGTGGAGTGGAGGAGGTAGAAAAGAGAGAGAAAGAAGAGGAAGAACACAAAGTAGAAGAGGAGAAAGAAAGATAAGGGAAATACAAGAAGAGGAGAAAGAGAAAGTAGAGTAGGCGAGGAATTAAAACGAACAGGAAGTGGAAAAGGTGAAGGAGGAGGGAAATAAGCCAAAATAGAGAAAAGAAGATGAGGTGAATTATATTGATACTGAAAATCTCAAAAAGACAAACACGATGATTGTGATATCTGCAACAAGAACAACATTGCTGACAATAATTAACAATGACAATACTAGTTTATAAAAGACTAAAACGAAATAATGCAAACACAAAATTAAAGTATTCACGGTACAACAACTAATATTTCCAGTGATAATGATGACAGTAAAAAAAAAAAAAAAAAAAAAAAAAAAAAAAAAACACATAACTGAAAAAAAGGAAAATGATTTTCACATGCAAGCGGGAGGCATCAAAGCTTTTAGAGTCTTCTGTACTTTTTCCTACGTGTATAAAGCTTCTGCAATCAGCCATGCTTCACTTGTAAGCTTGAGCTCCGTGTTCTTAAGCTTCCTCGCCTCGCCAAGTTTTATAGGAAAAGGTTCACCACGTATGTTTTGTTTTCCTTTTTATCTTTCTCTTGTCCCTCCTGTTTCTTTCCGTTTTCTGGCCTTCTCTTCTTTTCTGTTTTTAATTCAAATGCCTGTGGGTGCCATAAGCTTTCGTCTTTAAGCTTCGCCACTCGGAAAAAAAGCTTCATAAGCAAAACTCGCTGCATTTGGTAAGCTTCACGAAGGTACTCCACAACCGTTGACCAATTACTAACCACAAGCCAACGGTGGTGGAGTTACCAACATGAAGTCTGACCATGAGGCACTCACTCTCGCGTCGTGGGTGTTCCAAGATGGCTGCCATGTGGGTCGGAGGGTGTTCCAAGATGGCGGATGCACAGGGTTGCCTGGATGTTCCAAAAGGGTGAATGGATGGGGGTTGGATGGGTGTTCCAAGGTCTAGATAGATGGTCTGTTTGGGTGGCAGTTGGATGCAGCTGTTCCCAGATGACGAGTGGATGGGTTTGTTTAGGTGTTCCATGATGAACAGGCGAATAGGGTTGTTCCTGGATGATGGGTGCAATGGGCTGTCTGTTCCAGGAAAGGAATATCAGGTGTTCCAATGAGTGAGTGCTTGGCAGGTCTTTTGTGAAGGATGGATGCCGTCGACTTCCTAAGATGACTCTCATGTGGGAGTTCTAGGATGACTGTTGGATGAACCATAAGGGTGTTGCAAGATGGATATCAGAAGGAACCTATTTCTGATCCAGGAAGAAATTTATCCATAAGGTTATCAAAAAGTAGCATGTGTAGGTTTCCCGAGGGAACCGCCATGGGTTCATACCTGTTCAAGTGTTCCATGATATTTGTCATGACTTCGTGTTCCCGTTTTCGTATTTCCAGATGACTGCTTAGAGATTCCTGTGTTCGGGTGTTCCAAGATGGCCGCCAAGAGACGCTCCTATCTGGGTGTTCCAAGATGGCCTCCTAAGACCTATTTACACGCGTGTTTTCCAAGATGGACGCCACGAAAATAAAACAAACGTTATCGAACAACCTCACGATGAACCTCAGCCTTATGTACGGTGTCATGCAAGTGTTCAGAAGCTGCATTTGAAGCGCTTGAGACCTTACTTTTTGAACAGGGACGATTTCCCGAACTGGAGGACGGTGAGAGTGAACTTTTGGTCCGTTTGAACTTACCGTCTTCTTCCTTTCCTTCTCTCTTTTCTTTCTTTCTTGGCATTGTGAAAAAACATTGAGTGTTTATGTTTCTATGAACATTTGTCTAAATTATTTAGCTTACCTGCTTGCAGAAGTTTGAATCTGACTGAGCAAATCATGCAAAACCGGTCACTGTGTCATGCAAAAATGTTATCGATTATAAATATATACACAAGAATTAGATCCGCTTCAAGTACAAGGTGGCAAGAAGAGATGAATGAGAGGAAATAAAGTCAGAAAAAAGCACTCGTGAAATATAAAGAATGTGTGAAGGTAGATAAGAATTTATCAAGAGTGAAAATGTTCGATAAAGAGAGAGAAAAAGGGAGAAAGAGAGGTGGGAGAAAGAGAGAAGGAGGGGGGGGGGGCAAGAAGTGAGAGTAAAGATGGAAAAAAAAGATACAGACAGGAAGAGAAATCAAAAGAGCATGGAGATGGAAGAGTTAGCGAAAGGACGAGAGAAGGAGAAAGAGAGAAAGAATGCGAGGATGTGAGACATACGTGCAGAACGAGAGAAATAATAATAAAAAAAAAAAACAGCGGAGGATATGGCAATTAAACAGAGAGACAGGCATAGAGAAGGAGAGGAACATATAGAGTTATAGAACGAGGCAGAGAGAAAGGATAAAAGAGAGACATTGTGAGATAAAGGAGAAAGAAAGAGAGGGAGAGAGCGTAATAATAAAAGAGCGAGGCAAGCAGACAGCAAAAGGAGGAGAGAGAAAGACAGACAGAAAGGAAATAGAGGTTGGGGATAACAGACAGAGGGAAAACGAAATAGAAGAAAATAATAGTTGTATGAAGGAGAGAGAGAAAGAGAAAGAGAAATAGAGAGAGAGAGAGATAGTGATGGAGAGAGAAAGATAAATATATATATACATATGTTAACGATATACTAAATTATTTCCTTAGTTCATTAACAGGCTTTTGAAACAGCTGATAAGTCGAAGGTGAAAATTGATAAGAAAAGGATAGAAGTAATTAAGAAAAAAAAAGTAAATGCTCACAAGAAGAGAAAAAATCAAAATGACAAAGAAATTGCCTTAAAATAAATAATATTTACAAAACAACTTCCAACTTTGAAAGAAAAAATACACTCTAAAACAATTAGTCTAAAAAGGAATACACAGCCAGTCTAACAAACGAGTTATGCAGCCAACAGAAAAGGAAATCTTCAACAGTATGAACGATTAAAAGAAGAAAGAATAAGGACCATCAAATTCCTTATCCAGTAAATCAGACATAAGAATTCAATAAAGCTTTAAGTAAAGTCTAATTAACGTTTTTATAATCGCTTCTTAATGGAGTTCAAACAGGTTAAATCAGGGTCAGGGTGTCGAGCTCCCGTCGTCGACCGCCTCCGCGAAGTTCTCCTGAAATATCGTTAAATATCTCTTCAATCCTTTTATAATTGATCTTTTATTGCTCAAGTCTTTTAACAGTAGTGTTTTATGGTGATGCTGAGTTTATCCTAATGCGTGCAGGAGACGAGAGTTTAATTTGAATATCCATTCAAAATCAGCCTTTCATTACCAAAGTGAAGTCCGTTTGGTTCGTAAATTAACGGTACAGATTCCTCTCGGCCAATCCGAGTTTCCTCACCTCATCAGCTGTCCAATCACAAGGCTTCTTTCTTTTTTAATGCCAGCCAATAGACGCCATCCTCTCATCCGTGACCAATCAGAATTCCTCGTCGCCGCAGCCAATGGCGTCGTTGTCATTCCGGCGCCGCGAGATCTGGAAGATTAAGGCTAATTTCAGTCGAGGAGAAGAATGGGAACGCCGAAGACATTTCTTTGTAAACTGATTTTGATTCAAGGAATTGATGCTTGGTGCTTCGATCTGTCATGAAAAGCTGAGATGTATTTTTTTTTTTTTTTTTTTTTTTCATCTTCTTGCAAGTTTAAAAAGAATAGAATGCTTCATATGGCGAGACGGAGAGAGAACAAAGTTAGCGTATATATTTTTTTCTTCTTCTTTTTTCCTTCATTTTTTTTTTTTTTTTCGTAAACCAAAGGTAAAAAGACACATACAAAAAACTGGGCGTTGCCCTTCACTGTCTGCGGAAACTGACACTGACACGACTTCGAGTCAATCCCACGTGTTCGGACGCCTTCACCATGAGCGATGCATGTGTTCGGACGCATCCCAGACGTAAAGCTCAAGGACAGACCTGCAAAAACAGACAAAAAGAAATGAAACAAAAAAAATATAAATGAGACGACATGTAATATAACGATAAAATTCTAATTAGGGTGGAGATGGAAAGGACAAAGAGGGAGAAGTAGTGCATGGGATGGAAGAAATCGAGGAAGGGAGAGAGACCAGGCATAATGACTAAACCACGTATAGGTCTCTCTCTCTCTTCTCTTTCTTCGGTCTCTCTCTTTCTCTCTCTCTCTCTCTTTCGTTCTCTCTCTTTCTCTTTCTTTCGTCTCTCTCTCTCTCTCTCTCTCTCTCTCTCTCTCCTCTCTCTCTCTCTCTCCTCTCCCTTCTCTCTCTCTCTCTCTCTCTCTCTCTCTCTCTCTCTCTCTCTCTCTCTCTCTCTCTCTCTCTCTCTCTCTCTCTCTCTCTCTCTCTCTCTCTCTCTCTCCTCCCTCTCCCTCTCCCTCTCCCTCTCCCTCTCCCTCTCCCTCTCCCTCTCTCTCTCTCTCTCTAGAATTTAGACAGAACATTCTTCTCGGCTTGTTTCTCATTCTCTGCCCCTTTATCCATTCCTTTCTCTCTCTCTCTCTGTCTATCTGTCTACCACCACTACATGTTCTGCAGAGAGCGGCACCTATCTCTCGTCCAACTGGCTGCAAGTGTTGGGATCAGTGAGCGGATCCACAATCATCGTCGACACATTTAGCTCACATTGATGCGAGATGAGTCGGCACTATTATCTGGTCTCTCTCTGTTTGCTTCTTTATCCCCGTCTCTCTCTCTCTTTCTCTGTCTCTCTCTCTCTCTCTCTCTCTCTCTCTCTCTCTCTCTCTCTCTCTCTCTTCTCTCTCTCTCTCTCTCTCTCTCTCTCTCTCTCTCTCTCTCTCTCTCTCTCTCTCTCTCTCTCTCTCTCTCTCTTTCTCTCCTCTCTCTCTCTCTCTCTCTCTCTCTCTCTCTTTCTTTCTTTCTCTCTCTCTCTCTCTCTCTCTCTCTCTCTCTCTCTCTCTCTCTCTCTCTCTCTCTCTCTCTCTCTCTCTCTCTCTCTCTCTCTCTCTATCTCTCTATCTATCTCTCTCTCTCTCCTCCTCTCTCTCTCTCTCTCTCTCTCTCTCTCTCTCTCTCTCTCTCTCTCTCTCTCTCTCTCTCTCTCTCTCTCTCTCTCTCTCTCTCTCTCTCTCTCTCTCTCTCTCTCTCTCTCTCTCTCTCTCTCTCTCTCGCTCTCTCTTTCTTCCTCAACTTTTTTTTTTTTTTTTTTTTTTTGGTAAAAAGTAGTTTCACCTGCTCATTATCTCTGTTTCTTTTGTCTGTTTTAAGGCTAATTCAAGTTTTAATTTAGATCTTCACTAAGCTTTGATATAAACTTATGACTATGATATATCTTTGTTATATCTACCTGTTCCATCATTTTCTTTATTTTTTTCTGTCTAACTGTCTGTGTATTTAACTAACTAGCAAGATAAGTTTATATGATTACCTATCTTAGTTTCCCTCTTTATTTGTTTGTTTGTTTTGAAGACTCTCTATCTACATCTCCATATTTGTCTGTCTGGCCTTGTTTTGTTTTTTTTTTTTTTATTTTTTTTATTGTGTAATGTGTGTGTGTGTGTGTGTGTGTTGTGTGTGTGTGATGTGTGTGTGTTGTGTGTGTGTGTGTGTGTGTGTGTGTGTGTGTGTGTGTGTGTGTGTGTGTGTAATAGTTTCCCCTTTTTACTTGTTATCAATCATTGCAATGGTGACACATTTTCAATATTTTTATAATTTACCAATGATATGAACTGACGGAAAACTGAAAACAGTATTAGCGGCAATAATGAAAATAATGAAAATGATAATAGTGATAGACTTATATTGCTCCAGCTACTGCTAATCTAACTGCTGTATAACTGTATAACTATCACCACTATAACTGTTACTACTACTACTATTGATGATTACGATGATAATAATGATCATGATGATAATGATGACAGTAGAAGTAATAATGATTATAATTGTAATAATAATAATAATGATGATAGCAATATTAGTAATGACAATAATAATAATAATAACGACAATGATGTTAATGATAATGATAATAAAATAAAAAATGATAATAACAATAATGATAATGATGGTATAATCATAGTGATAGTAATAATGATGGTACTACTGCTGCTACTAATAATAATGATAATAATGATAAAAATAATAAGGATGATGATGATAACAATGATAATGACAATATTAATGATGATAATAATAATGGCAACATTAATAATGATAACAATGATATATAAATTGATAATAGTAAATAATAATGATAATAATCGGTAATATTAATGATAATAATGATAACAATAACAAGATAATATGAATAATACGTTAGTAATAGGAACATTGACAGCAATGATAGTGATAATGAAAATTTATGATAGTAACTGTAGAAATGATGATAACATAATGATAATAATGATCAAAAAGATTACTGATAATGATCAGGATGATAATTGTAATAATGATAATAAAGGAATAACTAAACAAATAAGATGATGGTAATATATGAACGATAATATCAATGATAATCATAGTAATAATAATAATAATAATAATAATAATAATAATAATAATAAGTGATAATGACGGTATTAATAATAATAGTGATAATGATAATAATAATATTAATGATGATAATAATACTAAAGATGAAGAGGATAATGATAATGATAACATTAATGATAAGAAAATAAGAAAAGGTATAGTGATAATAACAGGAATGATAATGATATCGATAAAAATGATAAAAAAAATAACAAAAATGACAGTATATAATCACTATTATCATTGTCATTTTCTTATCACCATTATTACTATCATCATCATCATAATCACTAATACTGACAATTACAATACTACTACTACTAATGATAATAATGATAATGAGAATTATGATAATGCTCATTTTAATAATAATGCTGGTGATAATAATAATTGATATAGTAATAACAATAATGATAATGATGATGATTACCATTAATGATGATGATGATGATGATGATGATGATGATGATTATGATGATGATGATAATAATAATGATAATAATAATAACAACAACGCTAGTAATAATAATAGTAATAATAACAATAATGATAATAATCATGAAGATGCCAATGAAAATAATTATGAAAATAATAAGAATGACCAAAATAACAACGACAATGATTATTATCATAACGTTAACAACAATAACCATAATAATGCTAGCAATAATAACACTGATAATGACGGCGATAAGCATTCTAGTAAACATAATTACTATGATGGTTGTAATGATAATAGTAATAGTAATGATTAAAAAGATTACAACAGTAACACAATATAGCAAAAATAATAAAGATGATAATAATAATAATAAAAATAATGATAATAATAATAAGAAGAAATAACAATGGCACTTATGTTAATGATAACGAGACTGATGATAACAATGATGATAATATCAATGATAATGATACTAAAATTATTTCTATAAAGGCAATCGGCAACCACAACTTGCTCGTCCGAAAGTTGCCAATTATGATTTAAGGTTACCGAGATGCCACAAAAGAGTAAACAACATAGATTTCATCTTTTTATCGTTGTCTGTGTGTTTTTGTTTTTGTTTTTTTGCTTTGTTTTTTTGAGGGAGGTAGGATGGAGAGAGAGAGGAGGAAAGGAGAGATGAGAAGAAGGAGGGGAGGGAGAGAGAGAAGAGGAAGGGAAGGAGGGAGGGAGAGAGAGAGAAGGACGGAGATGGTGGGAGAGAGAGGAGGTAGGATGGAGAGAGAGGAGGGAAGGAGAGAGAGAGAAGGAGGGATGGAGGGAGAGAGAGAGAGGAGGAAGGGAAGGAGAGAGGAAGGAGAAAGGAGAGAGGAGGAGAGAGAGAAGGAGGAAGGGAGGGAGGGAGAGAGAGAGGAGGAAGGGATGGAGAGAGAGGAGGGAAGGAGGGAGGGAGAGAAGAAGGATGGGAAAGAGAGAGAGAGAGAGAAGAAGCAAGGGAGGGAGAGAGAGAGAGAAGAGGAAGGAGGGAGGGATGGAATGAGAGAGGGGGAATAGAGAGAGAGAGAGACAGACAGACAGACAGAGAGCAAGAAAAAGAGAGTGATTGAGAGACACAGACAGACAAAGAGAAAAAGGGAGACGGGGAGGAGGGCGAAAGTAAAAGAGAGAGAGAAGCGTCAAGAAAAGGGGAGCAGGAAAAGGAGAAGAAAGAGAGGAGAAAAAGAGAGAATGGAATACAGAAAGGAAGAACAAGAATGGAGAAAGAAGTGGAGGGAAAGAAGAGAAGAGGAGATTATTGAATAAAAACAAGAAAGAGAGAGAAAACATGGAAGATAAACGAGGCAGAGCAATAGGCAGGAAGGAAGGACAGAAAAGGAAACTGAAATAACGAAATGAGGAATAAAGAAAACAGGAAAATGGAATGGAATGGAATAAGCAAAATGGTAAATGAGAGAAAGAAGGAGACAGGAAGATAAATTACATATTGAGAAAAAAAAATATAAGGAGGAGGCGTATATGAGACAGACAGAGGGAAGAAGGGAGGGAGATAGAGAGAGAGAGAGATGAACAGAGAGAGAGAAAGAGAGAGAGAGATGAACAGAGAGAGAGATAGATGAACAGAGAGAGAAAGAGAGAGAGAGGATGAACAGAGAGAGATATAGATGACAAGAGAGAGAAAAGAAGAGAGAGAAAGAGAGAGAGAGAGAGAGAGAGAGAAAAGAGAGAGAGAGAGAGAGAGACTGGAATCGAAGGACAGGCCAGTAGAAAGAGAACAAGAGAGAGAGAGAAACGAAAGGCAGACATACACACAGAGTGGCAGACTGTTTCTCACAAGACAAAGACAGACACACCCAGACAGAGACAGACCGAGAATCAGTGATAGACTCTCTTAAGACCGAGATCCAAAACACAGACAGACAGAGACTGAAAGAAAGACAGACAAGCATTCAAACAGACAAATAGACAGACAGAGAAATCGAGAAATAGCAAGACAGACAGGTAAGCAGACCCACGTACAGACAAACAGAGAGCAAAAGACAAGCGAACCGAGAGCCAACGCCAGACAGACAGACAGACAGACAGACGGAGATCCAGAAACAGCGACAGACAAGCAGACAGAGGCGCACACCCAGCGACAGACAGACTGAGAGCCAGAAAGAGATCCACAACCGGCGCCAGACAGACAGACAGAGACCCAGAAACAGCGACAGACAAACGGAGATCCAGAACTAGCGACAGACAGACAGCCAGACAGCGACAGACAGACAGAGGCTCACACCCGGCGACAGACAGACGGAGAGCCAGAACCAGCGCCAGACAGACAGACAGACAGAGACCCGGAAACAGCGACAGACAAACGGAGATCCAGAACTAGCGACAGACAGACAGACAGACAGACAGAGACCCAGAAACAGCGACAGACAAACAGACAGAGGCGCACACCCAGCGCCAGACAGACAGACAGAGAGCCAGACAGACAGACAGATAAACGGAGAGCCAGAACCAGCGCCAGACAGACAGACAGATAAACGGAGATCCAGAACCAGCGACAGACGGGCGGGCAGACTCTCCCCCGCGGGAACCGAGAGAGCCGGACGGGGGGCGTGCGGGCGCGGGCGGGCGGCGGGCGGCGGCTGGCGGCAGGCGGGGCGGGCGGGCGGGCGACCTTCGGCTAACGGATCCGAGCGAACGGGCTCCAAGGCCAGCGCCAACAACCGGTCCGTGGCGCGGCGGGGAGAGAGGGCTGTTCTCACGACCATGGGGCTCCCTCTCGGCCTGTTGCTGATCCTCGTCCGCCTGGCTTTCGGCTTCGGGCTTTGGGCTTCGGGCTTCGGGCTTGGCTTCGGGCTTCGGGCTCCGGGCTTTTGGCTTCGGGCTTTGGCTTCGGGCTTCGGACTTCGGGCTTCGGACTTCGGGCTTGGGTTCGGGCTTTGGCATCGGGCTTGGAGGGGAGTGCGGGGTTTGGGACGCCAGGGTTGGGGGGGTTTGGGGGTTCACGAGGGAGTTGTTGGGTGTTTGTGTGGGGATGGTTTTTCGTCTTTCTTTCTTTCCTTTCTTCTTCTTCTTCTTCTTCTTCTTCTTCTTCTTCTTCTTCTTCTTCTTCCTTTTCTTCTTCTTCTTCTTCTTCTTCTTCTTCTTCTTCTTCTTCCATTTCTTCTTCTTCTTCTTCTTTTTCTTGTTTATTTATCTTTTTTGAAACGCGAAGCTTCAGATTCCTAACCCACCAAAGAGACATGAAAAAAATACAGTTACAATAACAACATCGAAAAAAAAGTATCAATAACATAATTATAAACCCGTTTTCACGAAAACGCTCAAAAGAATAGACAAAAAATAATAAAAAAAAAGAAATGAGGACTGAGGAAGGAAGCAAGAGGAGAGAGGGGGGGGTGAGGGGAGAGGGAGGCGAGAGGGGGGGGGGTAGATCCGGTCGTGGAGCCTTCCTGTGACTCAGAAACTCGGGGACCTCCGTGCATGAGTCACTCGGCGTACACATGCACACAAACAAGCATGCGGGTTAACTCAAACGCACAAGCATGTATACACAAACACACAGGCATGGCATGTATACACAAACACACACGTGCACATACACTCTCTGATACACGAAAGATGTACACACAAACAAGCATGCAAGCTAACTCAAACACACAGGCATGTATACACAAACACACATGTGCACATGTACTCTCTGATATACAAAAGATCACATGTGCACACAAACAAGCATGTGGGTTAACTCAAACACACAGGCATGTATACACAAACACACGTGCACATACACTCTCTGATGCACGAAAGATCACACGTGCACACAAACAAGCATGTTGGTTAACTCAAACACACAGGCATGTATACACAAACACACATGTGCACATGTACTCTCTGATGCACGAAAGATCACACGTGCACACAAACAAGCATGTGGGTTAACTCAAACGCACAGGCATGTATACACAAACACACGTGCACATACACTCTCTGATGCACGAAAGATCACACACGCACACAAACTAATCATACACACACAAGGATGGAATATGCGACACGATCGTCACAAAGTAAACAAAATAAATAGCGAGATGTAAACAGGCGTGAATATAAGATCCTTAAGATGCTTGTTGAAGGATCCTCCACCCCCACCCCCACCCCCACCCCCGCCCCCCTCTCCAAGGATTAGGACTCATTTGAATATTCTTAAGACGTCTGTGAGTGCGTGTTCAAGTGCGTTTCTTCCTTCGTTGGAAAAGAACCATAACAACAATACATATATACATGTGTATATACGTGTATGTATGTGCGAGTGTTGTGGTGTGTGTGTGTATGTGTGTGTGTGTGTGTGTCTGTGTTGTGTGTGTGTGTGTGTGTGTGTTGTGTGTGTGTGTGTGTGTGTGTGTGTGTGTGTGTGGTGTGTGTGTGTGTGTGTGTGTGTGTTTATGAGAGAAAGAGAAGAGAGTAACATATATATATAATATAAACAGATAGATAAATAAGCAGAAAATAAACAGCCAGATGGATAGGTTGGACGAGCACACACCTACATAGCTAGATCCCACAGACACGACTCTAGCCACACACCCCCATTTCATACCGAATCGTAGCCTATACGAGCATCCGCCGAGTGAGTCTCCTCCGAACCGTTCGAAGCAGAAAACGAATTCGGAACCTACCGCGCTCCCGGGTCTGAGTCGGACTCGGATCGCCCTTCCATGTTGCAATTTGAGCAAAAATAGGTTTACGCGATCGCCGGCCTTAAACACAGGCTTGTGACGTCACTCAAGGTAACATAGCGGTGCCGTGTTCGACTGGCTATCAATACGTATATATATAAACCTTGTGTTATTTTGACGGCGTTGGATTGGTTTTGGGATGGAGGGAGCGGGGGGGGGGGGGAGAGGGGGTTGGAAAAGGGGGAGGGGGGGACATTGCTATTTTTAAACGGGATGTTTCTATTTCTCGTTTTCTTTTTCTTTCTTTCTTTTTCTTTGTCTGTGTGTCTGTGTGAGGTTTGGGTGTGTGTGTTTTTGAGCGGGTACGTGTGTCTGCGTGGTCGTTTTTTTATGTATGTGTGTGTGTGTGTTGTCTCTACGAATACAAAAAAGTAATCAATTTCTCCATTGTTTCAATTTTTTGTTGTTTTTTTGTTTCCTTTTGTCTTTTTATCTGTCCTTTTATAGACCTCTCTCTCTCTCTCTCTCTCTCTCTCTCTCTCTCTCTCTCTCTCTCTCTCTCTCTCTCTCTCTCTCTCTCTCTCTCTCTCTCTCTCTCTCTCTCTCTCTCTCTCTCTCTCTCTCTCTCTCTTTATTCTCCTTTATTCCATCTACTGTTTCATCTGTCGTTCTTATCATATTTTTCTTTATATTTTTTATTTTATTCATTTCTTCTTCCTCTTTTTATCGTTTTCTCATTCCTCGCTCTCTATCTCGCTCTCGCCCTCTTTTCCCTCTTTTAGCTATCCTATGGTTTTATTCAGTAAACGAATAAATAAACAAAATAAAATAATATAAAACTGCAAAAACACCCGGTTCTAAATGTCACTTGGTAAAATTGTCACATTTTCTCACTTTTGTTAAAGCAGAAAATGTAAGAATATATTTGATTGTGATACATCATGGCTTAGATGTGACTCAGTCTAAAATATGTATACATACACAAATATATATATATATATATATAATATATATATATATATGTAATATATATATATATATATATGTGTGTGTGTGTGTGTGTGTGTGTGTGTGTGTGTGTGTGTGTGTGTGTATAAACACACATACACACACATATATACATGTGTGTGTGTGTGCGTGTGTGTGTGTTTATATCCATATATAAATACACACATACATACATATATATAATATATATATATATATATATATATATATATATATATATATATATATATATATATATATATATATGCGCGTGTGTGTTTGATTGTTAAAGCGGTATTGAATCGATAGCAAGAACTAACAAGCCAAGAGAAATAGATATTATCTGATGTTCTCATGAATGTGAAGAAAACATCGTTAACATTCTTACCTCTTTCCCTCTCCTCCTCCCTTCCCCCTTGCTTCCTCCTCTCCCCTCCCTTCCCTTATCTCCCATTCGCTCCCCCCCCCGCCCCCCCACCCCACCCTTCCCCCCCCTTCTCCTTCGCTAACTCTACGGAAACACCGTTAGATCAGGTGACAGTAGAACGGCGGTGTAGGGAGGGGAGGGGGTGGCCGGGGAGAAGGGGGAGGAGTAGTAGCGAAGAGGGGGAGGCTGGTGGGGATGGGAGGGGGGGAGGGAGGTCCTGGAGGCAGGGAGGCTGCTCGGGGGGGGAGGGGAGGGGTAGGGGGGAGGGGGTATTGGATGACCTTGGCTATGTGGGGCCGCTGAGATGAAGGAGGGAGGAGGGGGGGGGGAGAGGAGATGAAGGAGGGAGGGAGGGAGGGGGAGGAGAAGAGGGAGAGGATTGGGAGTTTAGTTGGGCATCTCCTCACCCTTTCCTCTTCTTCCTTCTTCTCCTCGCTTCCTTCGTTCTTCCCCTTCATCTTCTTATCCCTCTTCTTCCTTTCGCTTTCCCTCACCTCAAATTCCCTCTTTTAGCATGACACGATATAGATGATATAGACAGAAAAGAAAGATATCAAAGCCTTCATAAATACATAAAACATGACATGTAGATACATAAAGAAGTGAGAAGAACATATCCAAGAATTAAGAAAAAATAATAATAAATTAAAAAAGAAGACACAGATAAAGCGGGTGAAAGAATTAATTTAGAAATAAGAAATTAGAAAAGAAGACACGGATAAAGCGAGTGAGAAGGGGAGACTAACGTATTTGAAAAACATATAAGTAAAAAAAAGGATGAGAGAAAGACCAGCTCAGTAACAGTGATTAACAGTGCCAGGTAACAAGGCAAGTCAACTCATGTAAACCTTGACTAAAAAAAAAAAAAAAAAAAAGAAAAAAAAAACTGGAAGGTAGTTCGCGGTTACGTCAATCGCCCGCAGGGATACCAACCGTCAACGACCAGGCATACCAACATCTAAGCATGCTGTCCTTATGTTTTTGTTGTTGTTTTTTATATATCTTCTGATATATTCGTTAAATAACTCTCAGACAATACTAATTCTATGCATCTGAGGAACAAGACCAGTCGTGTGGAAGCCAAACGGGGCAAGAACGCGTCCGAATGCGGTGTTTTACTTCTGCAAACACGTTTTACTTCATGAAAACAGGATATTAGGCGCCAATAGAACCAGTTCGCGTAGTGGGGAGAGAGAGAAAGGGAAAGAGATACAGAGAGAGACAGGGGGAGAAAGGAAGCGAAAGAGTGACAGACAAATAGACAGACACACAGACAGAGGGGTACAGAGATAAGCAGACAGACAGGCAGACCGCCCAAGGAGTTCGAAATGAACGAATCGAAGGAAAATGCCCAAGACTCTGTTGCTAAGTAAATGAATACTCCTGCCTTTTTTTATACATCAATTCTACCTCCCTGGGCCTTTTCCCTCGCCCGCCCTTCTCCCTCCCTCCCTTCCACAGCCCATATTTCCGGGTGCAGAAAGTGAAAATGAGGCGGAAAGGCTGCATCGACGTGGAAGAAGTTGCCGCGCCGACGTTACGTGACCCGGATCTATACGCCGGGAAAAACCAACCACTCCCGGTCATGTCTGGAAGGGTTGGCCGCGCACTCGGTCACGGCTTCGGCTCCTTCTCAGCCTCCGCACGTCTCGGCGGGAGAGTCACGAGGGAGGGGGGGTGGGGGGGGGGGGGGGGGGATGGAGCGGGAGGGAGGCGGGGGGAGATGTAGAGGTTGGGGGGGGAGGCGAGAGAGGGGGGAGGGGGGAAAGGTAAAAGGAAGATGGGATGGTCGGAAGAGGTTGAGGCAGCGATTCTGTGTGGGGTCTGTGGGGGGAGTTGGAAGGGTTGGGGGGAGGGGGGGTTAGTGAAGGTGGGAGAGGATGCTGTGGAAGGATAAAGGGGGGAGGGATTTGTGGGGAACTGGAATGGAGGAAGTAAAGGGGTGAGTGTGTGCGTGTGTGTGAGGGAGGATGTGGATATGGACGTTTATGTGTGCGGTTTGAGCGCCGTGTGTGTTATATTGTGTCTGTATATACTGTATGTGTGTGTGTGGGGTGGGTGTGTTGTTGGCTGTGTATGTATGAATACACGCACACACACACACACACACGCACACACATACACACACACACACACACAACACACACACACACACACACACACACACACACACACCACACACACACACACACACATATATATATATATATATATATATATATATATATATATATATATATATATATGTGTGTGTGTGTGTGTGTGTGTGTGTGTGTGTGTGTGTGTGTGTGTGTGTGTGTGTGTGCAGATCAACAGATTATTTCGATACCAATACCGTCTTCTACATTTAGAAGAACTTTGCCATCAGTTCTTCCCGGCGACCTCAACGCATCGCCTTGATAGATAATGATCCACAAACTATTAGAATGTTAAGAGAAGAATCCTGGATCATTAGGAACTCCAAACTGCCAGATGAAGAGAAGGAAAAGATAATGAGGATAAAGAATTGTTCACTTTTTTTTACTTTTGTTTATATTCATGGACCGAAAAAGGGCCAGATTTTTCTTCGTGGACGTGGAGTTGTGTTTCGTCTTATATTTTGTATCTATCTCATTCACTTATTTTTCTCATCTCCATCTTTCTTGTTCATCTTCCTTTCTTTTTCTCTCCCTCTTTGCATTCGCCTTTTCCTCTTTTCCCTTTCCGTTATCCTTCTGCTCTATCCCTTCTCTGCCTTTCTCCTTTTCTTCTAATTTCGTCCCTTCTTCTTGTCCCATCGTCTTTTTCCTTCCTCTTCCATCCTCATTCTTCTCCTTCCTCTCTCATTTCTACTCATGTCTCCATCTCTCTTTCCCTCCCTCTCTTCCTCTCTCCCTGATTCATTGCATCCACCCCTCTTCTCCTCTGTCTCTTCCTCTTCCATTGCCTCCCACTCGATTCCCCATCTCCCTTCCCCTCCAAATCCATCCCAGCCCCCCTCCTCCTCCCCCACCCATTCCTTCCCATCCCACTGCCCGCTTCCCTTCCCCATTCCCCTCCCTCCCCCCACCCTTCCTTCCCATTCCATCTCCTCCCCCCTTTCCCTTCCCCTCCTCCCCTTCCATCTCCTCCCTCCTCCCCTTCCATCTCCTCCCCCACCCCTTCCTTCCCATTCCACCCCTCCTCCCCTCCTCCCCCACCCCGTCCATCTCCTCTCCCACCCCGTCCTTCCCATTCCACCCCCTCCCCCTTCCGTCTCCTCCCTCTTCCCCTTCCATCTCTTTCCCCTCCTCCCCTCCCATCCCCCTCCCCCCCCTCCCCCCCCCCCCCCCGCCCCTTCGGGATGGAGCAGTGAGAGTGAGCGCGAGCGACCCTGGCGCCTCGGAGTCCGCCAGGAGGCCTAACGGAGGAGCCGGCCGCCACCTGCCCCGCCAAGGCTGATTCAGCACGCCCAGGTACGCACGAACACACACGCGTGGGTGGGTGTTCGGAGGGGAGGGGTGTTCGAAGAGGGAGGGGTGGGGGAGGGGGAGGGGAGTCTGTGGGTCTGTGTTTCGTGTATTGAATACGCGTGTAGGTGAGTGTATGTGGGTTTCTGTGTGTGTTTGTCCACGCATACACGCAGACGAGCACATACGTACACGCATACATACATTCAGAGAGAGAGAGAGAGATACACACGCACACACACATTCAGAGAGAGAGAGAGATATACACACGTACACACACATGTGCACATACACACAGAAAGACAGAGAAACCTGTTCCCTGTCAGCTTTTGCCAACACAGACAGCCGCCAACGCAACACATTATGGGATAACTTGTCATGCACAGTCATGCATTGTACCAGATGGCACGCATGACGAAATGTAGAGATGAGACAATAATGGCAATGACAGAAGTGACAATAACAATATAGATGAAACTAATATCAATACAAGTAATGATGATAATAATGATAAAATCTTTATCAGAGGTCATGATTATAATGATGATGATAATGACAATAGTAATAACGCTACTGCTCATACCACTAATTACTGGTAGTAAGACTGATAATCATGATAGTAATGATGTTAATAGTTGATAAGGGTAACAATAGCAGTGATAAAGGTAATGTTACTGATTAATTATCATCATTTTTATTAATGCTCTTGTCATTCATTTCTATAATTCTTATACTATCATTGAGAAGGAAGCTTATGGTAGAAACAGAAATGATGACAAAAAAATATATTATAACGACAAAGAGGATTGGAGAAAAAAACGTATATATTTTCACTGATATAAAGTGCAATGCTACAAGTCCATTTTACCATGTCACTCCATAACTTATTTTGTCCCTTTCCTGTTCTCTTTTCGTCCGCATTTCCTCTCATCATTATACTTCCTTGCAAGATCATTTCCGAAATTAATGCTATAATATCTTTCGTTAGATTGAGCAAATACCATTCCTTTACTGCATATAATTATCGTTATTTATGCAATAGATTACACGTACATTTATATCAAAAGCATGGAGATTGTTTTTACGGAGGAGAAACGAAGGGGATCTTGATGAAGTAGGAACTGGGAATGGAGGGCGAGGGGGGAGAGTGGGAAGAACAGGGAGAGAAAGAAAAAGGGGAAGAGGAAGATGGGAAGAAGAAGGAAGAGTGGAGGAGGAGAATAGGGAGGAAGAGAGAGAGAGTGAGGAGTAGGAGGAAAAGGGAAGAGTGGGAGGAGGAGACGGAGGTGGAAGAGTAGAAAGACGAAAAGGAAGAGAAAAAGGAGGGGGGGAAAGGAGAGAAGAAGGGAAGGGGAGGAGAGAAGAAAGGAGAAAATTGGAGAGAAAGAAGGGAGAAGGGGGAAGGGAGATAAAAGGGGAGGAAGGGGGGAGAAGAAGAGAAGAAAGAAGGAGAAGGGGATAAAGAAAGTAAGAGGGAATGGTAAGGAGAGAAGGAGAGTAGGAAAGGAGAGAAGAGGGATGGAAGAGAAGAAAGGGAAGGAGAGAAAAAAAAGGAAGGGAAGGGGAAGAAGAGAAGAAAAAGGGGAAAAAAGGAAAGAGAGAAATAAAAGGAGGGAGAAAAGAGGGGGAGGAGGAGAAGGGAGGGGGGGGGGTGTATAGTAGCAGGTACACTTCTCGACTCGCTCACCTCGCAACAGGTGTCAGCCGGGGGTGGGGGGGGGGGGTAAAAAAGGGGTTATAGGGGGATGAGGGGAGGGGGGGTAGGGTTGGAGCAGGTTATAGGAAGGGAGGAAGGAAGGGGAGAATGGGGAAAGGAGAGGACAGAGGATAGCGGAAGAA
>NW_020869084.1:196488-198988 GCF_003789085.1 Penaeus vannamei | reverse complement strand
TATGTGCATTATGTTAATAACCTGTTGTTTGAGATGTATGTATAGACCTGTGGATATAGAATTGTTCACAGATTAATCAGATTTTTTCAAAGAATCGAGAGAAAGAGAAGTGTATCATATAAGATCAGTGTCATGTTAATCACACAATTTGCAAATGAAAATCGGGTTCTGTCAGAAATAAGAATAATGCCTTTTTTACATTGATTATATTAAGAATTAAAGGTATAAGAGTGATTGATGATATGTTAGTTATAAGAATCCTGTTATAGAATTCAAGGTTAAGTAAAATGCTGTTGAGGAAGATGTATGTTTGATGTATTCCTTTGGCTAATTTCAAGGCTCTTCTGCGCTGAGGTTCGCTAAAATGGAAATGCTCTGGCGCGAGACCTCACTTCGTCTTGCTCTGACTGGCGATCTGATCTCTCCATTTACTCGGGCAGTCATCTTTTACTCTCCTTTCATCTCTCTCTCTCTTCTCTTCTCTCTTCTCTCTCTCTCTCTCTCTCTCTCTCTCTCTCTCTCTCTCTCTCTCTCTCTCTCTCTCTCTCTCTCTCTCTCTCTCTCTCTCTCTCTCTCTCTCTTTCTACCTCTCTTTCTCTCTCTCTCCGCTTCTCTTCCTAACCCTCCTTGTCTCCCTCCCTTCCTCCCCTCCCTCCTCCATTCCTCTATCCCCCTTCCTTCTCCCTCCTTTTCTCCCCATCCCTCCTCCACCCTCTCTCTCCCTCCTCTTTTCCTCCCTTCTCCCTCCCTCCTATTCTCCCAATTCCACCCTTCCCCTCCCTCCCTCCTCCTCCTCCTCTCTCTCTCTCTCTCTCTCTCTCTCTCTCTCTCTCTCTCTCTCTCTCTCTCTCTCTCTCTCTCTCTCTCTCTCTCTCTCTCTCTCTCTCTCTCTCCTCCATCTTCCTTCCCTTCCTCCCCTCCCTCCCCTCACCCCCTTTTTTCCAGACTATCTATCTCCAAGTTTATCAGAAGTTGCGTCGCCTGCTGTTCGCTGCGACAACACGACACGCATCACCCTGTTCAACAGATCGGAGAACTTCAGCTTCATTGAACAAATCAAGAAGCAGCTGTTCAACGGATCGAGAAATCTGGATAGTAATCTGATTGAGATATCGAGGCGGTCTGGCGGCAAAGGATTTTAAAAGATTATTATCTTTTTCTCTCTTTTTCTTTTTGTTATTAATCTTATCGTGTTGATTGTGATAGCGTTGGTAGCAATTTATTTTTAGTTCAAGTACCATTGATATCAATGAGATTATGATATTATTGATACTGCTATTAGTGTCACTAGTATTTCTGTTATTTCAGGTATAGGACAACTGATGCTAATATTAACAATGATAATAATGATGATAATGATAATAAAACGACAACAGCAATAACAAAAGCAATGACAATGATGATAATGGTAACAACAACAACAAAACAAACAATAATGATAATAAAGAAATATATCACACATTACCATATACGTTATCTTTATCTTCAGCCTCATCACCAGAAGCACCATCACCTGCACCATCACCACCACTATTCTTGTCATCATCATCGTTATCATTATCATCATCGTCATCACCACCATCATCATCATCATCACCACCACCATCGTCATCATCATCGTCATCATCGTCACCACCATCACCACCACCATCATCACCACCATCATCATCATCACCACCATCATCGTCATCAGCATCATCATCGTCATCATAATCCGCCTCATGACCATTCGCAATAGCACTCCTTTGCCCCGTCACCGTGTCCATAAGGTCTATTTCGAGAGCGCAGTTGTTCCGCGAGTGAGCGCTGCCTCCGCCGCTGCCGATGTAAACAGCGCTCTTAAGTGAAACGCGCTTGAAACAGCGGAACAAAAGCCGCGTCTGAGTCCCTTTATCTTTATTGATATATCACTCGTTCGGAGAGAAATAATGTTGTATTATAACATCCATTTAAAAAGCAGACACTTTTGCCATAAAAGCCACCTTTAGACTTCAGAATTTTTGCATAGCCTTTGCCCACATCGGCAAGATTATTTAATGAAATGTAGACATTTTCCAAGTATATGGCACGGGTGAGTGGCCATAAAGGTCAGGAGGCGGTTGAACAGCGGCTAAAACTCGCCCTTATGTTCCAACCGGATCCTGCCAAAGGTGAACGAGTTCTTGTTGCCATACTGAGGTCCTCTAATTGAATGGCAAAAGAAGAAGAAGAAGAGGAAGAAGAAGAGGAGGAGGAAGAGAGGAGACGAAGAAGGAAGGAAAGACAGATTTTAAAAAACGAGGAACTGATTTAGCAGATGATGTTTAGTTTTTTTTTAACGTAAAAGGAGACTTTCTTCGCGACGTGGCTGGCGACTGCAAGAGCAATTGCTGCTTTTAGTATTTCGTTGATTTAAAGGCGAGAGGCTGACGAATTATTTTGGAAATCGCTGAGCAAAGTGTGTGTGATAAATACTTCGTTTCCACAACCCTTTTATCTTGGTATTCCTCTTGCTATTTCT
>NW_020869084.1:181488-183988 GCF_003789085.1 Penaeus vannamei | reverse complement strand
GAAGGAGGCGGAGGTAAAGGAAGAGGAGAAAGAGGAGAAGGAGAAAGGCGAAGAATGATAATGAGGAGAAAGAGGAGGACGACGATTATGGGAAGAAGAGAGGGAGATTGTGATGAAAATGGAAGAAATAAAAAAAAGAAACTAGGAAAAAATAGGAACAAAATAGGAAATAGGAAACAAAATATAAAATAGGAAATAAAAATAGGAAACAAAATAGGAAATAGGAAATAAAAATAGAAAATGGAAACATGCCAGGGATCATTGTTTTAATGATGATATACTGGTAATGATAACAATAACATTTATAAAAAAAAAAATTATAGTAATAACAATAATGATAATAATAATCTTCATGATGATAATAACAACAGCGATAGTAATGATAAGATGATAATGATAGTAATAATAACAACAGTAATAATGAAAATCATAAAATTAACAATAACAATGATAAGGATAGTGATAACGATGATAGCAATATTGATGATAATAATGATAACAAAAACGATAATCATAATTATAACAGTAATGATAATGATAATAATGAAAATGATAATGATAACAACAAAGAATATGGTAATGTTAACGATAATGATTCTAATAAGAATGATAATAAAAATAATAAGAACAATTTAACAATAATGATAATAATCGTACTTATACTAATAATGATAATGAAACAATCATAATGCTAATAATCATTTGATAATGATAATGATGATAGTAATAATAATAATTATAAATGATGATGATGATTGAATAATTAATAATTAATAATAATAATAATAATAATAATAATAATAATAATAATAATAATAATAATATTATATTATTATTATTATTATTATTATTATTATTATTAATAAATTCAAATGATGATAATAATAATAATTATAATAATGATAATAATAATAACGATGATAGCAAAAATTACAATAAAAGTAGTAGCAGTAGTAGAAGTTGTAGTAGTAGTAGTAATAATAATAAATGATGATAATAACAATTATAATAATGATAGTAATGATAATGATTAGGATAATGGTGATAATAAGCATTCTAATGATAATAATGATAATATTTTCATTACCATGATTATCAATGTTATTATTATTATCATTACTATTATTATCATTATTACCAACGATGATAACAATAATGCTAATGATAGAAATAATAATAATAATAGCAGTAGTAGTAGCAGTAATAACGATACTAAGAGTAATGATGATAATAATGATAATAATAAGATAATAATTATAATAGCAATAATAATAATGATAGTCAAAGTAATAACCATAATGATGATATTAGTAAGGATCAAAGACTAGATTAAGAATGATAGCAGTAATAATAAGGATAATGACAGCAGTGATAACAACAATAACAGTAATTATCATGATAATAAACAATAATAAGAAGAATGAGAATAATAATAACAATTATGATGATAATAATAATAAAAAATACAGACAATTATGATAATAATAACAATGATGATAATTATTATAGTAATAATGATAATAATAGATATAATAATTGTAATAATGATAAAAATGATAATGGTAATAATAATAATAATAACAATAATAATAATAACATAATAATAATGATAATAAAGATAATAATGATGATATTAATATATTGATAATAATTATTAATAATAACAATAATAATTATAATAATAGTGATAATAATAGTAATAATGATAATAATAATGGTAATGATAACAAAGAAAATAATAATAATAATAATAAAAACATTAATAATATGATAATAATGATAGTAATAATAATGATAATAATAATAATAATAACAGCAATAGTAATGATAACAACAATAATAATAATAATAGGGATAATGATAACAATGATAATAATGATAATGATAATAATGATACTACAACTACTAATAATAATGGTAGTGATAACAATAAATAAATAATAATATAATAATAATAATAATAATAATAATTAATAAATAATATAATAATAATAATAATAATAATAAATAATAATAATAATGATAATAATAATGATAATATAATGATAATAATAATAATTAATAATAATAATAATAATAATAATAATAATAATAAATAATATAATATAATGATAATGAATAATATGATAATAATAATAATGATATAATAAATAATAATAATAATAATAATAATAATTAATATTATAATTATTATTGATAATAATAATAATAACAACAACAACAATGATAGAACAACAACAAAAAGATAATTCATAAGAATTATAATGATCATTCATCTCATGCCAGTGACGTTATGGATGCTCATCGTGTATGCATGATGTGCGTGTGTATGACAGGAATACGTACACCCACAGACGTACACAAACGGCCACCTACACATTCGCCAACGCACATGCATACAAAACCTCTCGGCCAGAAGTGCTTGCAAATGCACTCGCACAGCACACACACGACACACACACACACACACACACACACACAGAAACACACACACACACAA
>NW_020869084.1:161488-168988 GCF_003789085.1 Penaeus vannamei | reverse complement strand
ATCGGGAAAAAATGGAGGTGCAACTTCAATGCTTTGTTTGGGATTTCTGTTTTAGTAAAGAATGCGCGTCTATGCTTTGGCTTTACAAAAACATTACGAAGTTTTTTCACACACACACACACGCAACAACATATATGAAATGAATGTTATATATATATATGGTATGTATATATATATATATATATATATATATATATATATATATATATATATATATATATATATATATGTGCGTGTGTCTAGGTATATAATATGATTAATGACACACACACATACATATGCGTGCATGTATGTGTATGTGTATATAAATGCACATATATGTATATCTCAATATATCTGTCTATTTACCCATCTATATATCATTAGCTAACTACCTCACCCCCCCCCCCATCCCCGTGAAACCACCACTTCCGCAAAACGATTCCACTCCCTCAGTCTGCTTCTAACGACCAGCGCCTCTTCCTTTCCGCTGCCACCAGAAAGGCCCAGATCACCCAGGAGGAAGAGAAAAACGAGGCTGATTTGATTGGATCTAAGTGGGATGAGGTGGTGGTGGGATCCTCGAGTGCAATGGAAAAGGGGAGGAACATTGAGGAAAGTTAGCGAGAGATAGAGAGATGATAGATAGATTGATAGATAGAGAGAAAAAAGTGAGAGAGAAGAGTGAGATAGACAGACAGACAGATAGATAGATAGGTAATAGATAGATGATGGAGAGAGAGAGAGAGAGAGAGAGAGAGAGAGAGAGAGAGAGAGAGAGAGAGAGAGAGAGAGAGAGAGAGAGAGAGAGAGAGAAGAGAGAGAGAGAGAGAGAGAGAGAGAGAGAAGAGAGAGAGAGAGAGAGAGAGAGAGAGAGAGAGAGGAGAGAGAGAGAGAGAGAGAGAGAGAGAGAGAGAGAGAGAGAGAGAGAGAGAGAGAGAGAGAGAGAGAGAGAGAGAGAGAGGAGAAAAAAAGAATAATAATTCGGTTTTCGCGTAATTAATTGCAAAAAAATACATGCTAATAAGTGGCCCGAGTTGGGTCTACTAACCATCTCTATCTGAAAGTTATAATTTATGTCTGAAAGTTTCATTGTTTCATGTTTAGGGACTTGATTAGTGGGTAATGTGGTGTTGCATTATCTCCTCTATTTTGGTGGCTGTTTCATTTCATTTGTTATTTACGATACATTCAACAGCACCAGTGAAAACAGCATAATATCATGTGAGTCAACGGCCTCGAAATATTGTGTCATTGCATTTGTTGACCGAGTACATATGGCATTACTGTGCATCGCTGTTTACGAATAGAAAATTTTGAAAGAGAGTATTGTTGCATGTACTGTACTAATTGGTATATTTGAATTGGTTTGTCCGTAACTTCACAAACATATGTGGGAATCTGTATGAACTCCTGAAATGAAGAACTTACTCTGCTGATACGTACCAGAGAGGGGGAAAGAGAGAGAGAGAGAGAGAGAGAGAGAGGGAGAGGGAGAGGGAGAGGGAGAGGGAGGGGAGAGGGAGAGGGAGAGGGGAGGGAGAGGGAGAGGGAGAAGAGAGAGAGAGAGAGAGAGAGAGAAGAGAGAGAGAGAGAGAGAGGGAGAGGGAGGAGAGAGGAGAGAGAGAGAGAGAGAGAGAGAGAGAGAGAGAGAGAGAGAAAGAAAGAAGAAAGAAAGAAGAAAGAAAGAAAGAAAGAAAGAAAGAAAGATAGATAGATATAGATAGGGAGAGAGAGAGCGAGAGAAAAGAGAGAGAGAGAGAGAGCGACAGAGCGACAGAGCGAGAGAGCGAGAGTGCGAGAGAGCGAGAGAGAAAGAGAGATAGCGAGAGGAGAAAGAGAGATAGCGAGAGAGAGAAAGAGAAAGAGAAAGAGAAAGAGAAAGAGAAAGAGAAAGAGAAAGAGAAAGATAGAAGAGAGATTCCTTGATACATACCACAAGCCACACATCAAACAACCAATTATCCAAAACCACCCAACAAGCAAACGACACTTCACATTCACGCTCACAAAGTCCACCAAGAGAATACTACAAAACCTCTCATTACTTACACACTGCCATTTTTCGAGCAATAGTTTTCATTTTCATTTTTTTTAAAGAAAGAGAAAGAGAAGTTGCGAGATGTCAGTCTGCAACTGGCCCCGAGGGAAATCTGAACAAGGCAGTTTCTTGCAGGCGACTCTTTATGATCTTCCTTGGGAGTTATAAGACAAAACGAGATATTTCTTGAGAAAAAAGGAGATAATGCAATCAGTAAATTAATGTTATTGTCTGTAGGGATTATAACCTCTGTGATTATGATAATGATGATGGTGATAATGAAAATTATAGTAGTTGTAACAATGATAATAATAATGATAATAAAAATGGTTGCAATAATGATAATGGTAATAAAATGATTACAATAATGACAATGGTAATGATGACGATGGTGAAGATGACGATGAAGATGATGATGATGATGATAATGATAATGATAATGATAATCATAATGATGAAGATGATATTGATAATGATAATGATGATAATGGTAATGATAATCATAATGATAATGATGGTGATAATGGATAATAATGATAATAATGATAATAATATGATAATGATGATAATGAAACAAAGAAAATAGCTTCACAATAATAATGAATAGTATCAATGATAGTGATAACAATATTATTAATATTGATTATAACACCAGCAATGAAACAAAGCAAAGCAAACATAACAAAACTAGTAAGGATGATAATGATAAAAACAATGATAATCAACATAATAATGATTATGAAAATGATAATGACAATGTTAATAATGATCATAATAACAATGATAATGATAATAATAGGATCATAATATGATGATGATAATAATAGGATCATAATAATGATGATGATAATAATAGATCTAATATGATGATAATATAGGATATAATATGATGATGATAATAATAAAGATGAATGATGAATAATAAAGATGATGATAATAATAAAGATGATGATGATAGTAATAATGATAATATATAATGACAATTATATACTAAAGATAATATCAACCCTACCTTAAGCATATTAGTATTTACTTCAAATCAGTGTTACCGTGACATAAAGTATCTATCATTATCTATCATTTTAACTTCTCAAATGAACTTTATTTACGTTGCAAAACCTCTACAAAACCAGACTTTCTTTACCGCATAAGGTTTTCTCAACCCTTGAAGAACTTTTCGAATGATAAGCTCTATTATGAAACCAAAAATAATTCCGCTTTCGTTAATCTGAATTGACTCAGGTTGTACAAACACGTTTAGACAAACAGAGGGAGAAGAGGTGTGTAAAATCCTCGAGAGGGTGTTAGAGCGGGAGGGAGTGGGAGTGGGAGTGGGAGTTTTTAGAGAGGGTGTGAGAGAGATGGGGACGGGGAGGGAGGAGGGGGAGGAGGAGGAGGAGGAGAAGAGAGAGAAGAAGAGAGGGGGAAGGAGAGAGAGAGGGGGAAGAGACGGGGAGGAGAGGAGAGGGAAGGAGAGAGGGAAGGAGAGAAAGAGGGGGGGGAAGGAAGAGAGAGAGGAGGAAGAGAAAGAGAGGGGGGAAGGAGAGAGAGAGAGGGAAGGAGAGAGAGAGAGGGGGAAGGAGAGAGAGAGGGGAAGGGAGAGAGAGAACGGGGGAGAAGAGAGAGAGGAGGGGGGAGGAGAGAGAAAGAGAGGGGGAAGGAGAGAGAGAGAGGGGGAAGGAGAGAGAGAGAGGGGGAGAGGAGGAGAAGGGGGAGAGAGGAGAAGGAGCGAGAGAGAGAGAGGGGAAGGAGAGAAGAGAGGGGGGAGAGAGAGACGGGGAAGGAGAGAAAAGAGAGGGGGGGAAGGAGAGAGAGAGGGGGTGGGAGGAGAGAGAGAGAGGGGAAGGAGAGAGAGAGAGAGGGGGGTGGGGGGGAAGGAGAGAGAGGGGGGAAGGAGAGAGAGGGGGAAGGAGAGAGAGACGCGGGAAGGAGAGAGAGAGGGGGAGGAGAGAGGAGGGGGAAAGAGAGAGAGAGAGGGTGGGGGAGGAGAGAGAGAGAGAGGGGGAAGGAGAAGAGAGAGGTGGAAGGAGAGAGAGAGGGGGGGCAAGGAGAAGAGGGAGAGGGGAGAGGGAGAGGAGAGAGAGGAAAGAGAGAGCGGGAGAGAGAGAGAGAGAGAGAGAGAGAGAGGAGGAGAGAAGAGGAGAGAGAGAGGAGAGAGAGAGAGAGAGAGAGAGAGAGAGATAAGAGAGAGAGAGAGAAAGAGAAGAGAGGAGGAAAGAAGACGGGATATGAGGAAAATGAAAGATAGACAGGTAGATACAAGGTAGATAGATAGATAAAAATAAATAGATAGACGGATAGATAGATTAGAGAAAAGAAAGAGAAATATATACTGATAAAGAAGGGAAGATAAGGGTGGAATGGAATGGAGAGTGGTACAGAGAGAGAAAAAAGAAAATACACCTGTAATTATTTAATTTCTTCATTAAGCGACATAATTACGTGGATAATGATACCACAAACACGCACACCACATTTAGAGAAGGGAAAGGAGAGAGAAAAAAAAAAACATACGGAAAAAGAAGAAAATAGAAGAGAGAGAGGAGAGAGAGAGAGAGAGAGAGAGAGAGAGAGAGAGAGAGAGAGAGAGAGAGAGCGAGAGAGAGAGAGAGAGAGAGAGAGAACAGATAGATAGAGAGAGAGAGCGAGATAGAGAGAGAGAGAGTGAGAGAAAAAGAAAGGAGAAGAAAAAGAGAGAGAGAGAGAGAGCAAGACAGACAGGCAAATAGAGAGAGAGAAGGAGATTAGAAAGGCAGCCAAAGGAGGGATTAGAAATTATTAGATATACATAAACCGAATGAAGGAAGGAGGGGAGGCAGACCGAGTAATAATTTCATAAACATATTACTACGTTCACAAAGCCACTTCGACACACCGCCACGATCCTTCGTAATTAACCAACCTGTTACCTCTGAGAAAAGAAAGGAACGAAAATCCTTTTATTTGAAGCATTGTGTGTATTCCTTTTTTTTATTTTCATTTTTTTTTTGTGGTGTGAGGGGGAGGGGGAGGGGGAAGGGGGCGTCCCATATGAAAAGGATTTGTTGTAAGCCAAACCTTTAGGAGTTTCTGAAGTCTATAATAGGGTTGCCGAGAACTTTGTAGGTTCTTCTGTGAGTTTCATCTCCTGCCGCGCGGGGATGAAAATGATATGTAAATTTCCTGCAACTTCAGCCATTCTCGTTTCGTTCCAGAATGCTGTAGTCTGGCCCGGGACCCCTGGACGCCCTGGGCCTCGCGCAGAGGGAGCCCCTTGGCCGAGCCGCCCGCCGCCGCGACCATGTGATCCGGCCGCGCCCACGCCTGCCCCTGCGTGCCGTGGATGAGGAGGAGGCGGTCCGTGCGGGACGATGCCGCGGGAGTTTCAGCATCCGTGTCACAAGCTGTCGTGGAGGCTGGACGAGAACTATGAGTCGGCGGAGGAGGTGGACTACATCGAGGGCCCGGCGGTAGCCCAGCGGGGCGGCCCAGACGGTGCGACGCCCTGGCTCAGGGAGAGGGAGCCCCTCTGCCGCAACGCCCAGACGCCGAGGCACCATGGCTCCGCCGAGACGCAGCCCTTGGTCGATCCCCGTCGGGCGGTGCTCCTGCCGGGCTACTGCCAGGACGACATCCCGCTGTGGGACCACCCCGACCCGCCGGAGTTCGTCAACGGCGCCTCCACCGGCCACTTCCAGCCCTGCGACGACATCCCCTGCATCGTCGAGTCGGAGAACTCCCTGGGGTCGGACTCGAACCTCCGGGACGACCTCACGACGTACGCCACGACCAACGCCAGAGGAGGGGGAGGAGGAGGGGGGTTCGACACGCTGGACGCCCCTCGAGGCTACAAGGCCCTGGCGCGGAGGTCCCTGGACTCGATGCGGCCCTCGGTCACGCTCAGCAAGATCAACGACTTCGTGCAGCGAGCCAAGTCGGAGGTGTTCGAGGGCGAGGACTCGACCCGAACCCGACTCCGACACCTGATTCGGAACCACGGCTACAGCGACGACACCCAAAGGTAGATGCAGCGTTTCTGTCTTGCTTTTCCTCCTTCTGTCGGACGCAAAGGGCTAAGGGTCCTCGCGCCGCAGACGTCGAGTTGATGCTCATTGGACTCTTTCTCCTTTTCCCTTTCAACAGAGCAACGCCTTTGGCCATTGATTGCTTTAAATACGTGTGGCGTTTTTTCTACTTGCATGCGTAACTGATACACTACTTCCCTATAACAATGATAATGATGATGAAGATGATGAAGAGATGATGATGAGAGAGAGAGAGAGAGAGAGAGAGAGAGAGAGAGAGAGAGAGAGAGAGAGAGAGAGAGAGAGAGAGAGAGAGAGAGAGAGAGAGAGAGAGAGAGAGAGAGAGAGAGAGAGAGAAGAGAGAGAGAGAAGAAGTATAATCAAGAAATGGCGTGCATAAATTGATCACGTTAAAAGTGCCATAAACTTGTGGAAAAAGTTTATATCACCTGTAAAATTTTCTGCATTCATTTAAGTAGATGTCCCCTGTGACAATACTTTCAAAAAACTTGAATTGCACTTACATATATTAGATCTAACTGATCAAGTTTGGAAATAAAATCATTATATGTTCCCACAAGATACGAAGAAAAATTTTCGTTACAAAAAATAAGTAAATCATAAAAGTACAATGATAAAAATGATAAATGATTTACACTGTGTGCTAGATATGATTCACAAATCAATGAAAAGAGCAAAGATTGCTCCTCATGTGATGAATTAGTAGAATAAACATCAACAAATCGATCAAATGATGGAAGAGAGAGAGAGAGCGAGAGCGAGAGAGAGAGAGAGAGAGAGAGAGAGAGAGAGAGAGAGAGAGAGAGAGAGAGAAGAGAGAGAGAGAGAGAGAGAGAGAGAGAGAGAGAGAGGGGTAGGCAATGATAATCAAAGTAAGATTCTTATAACCAAATAAATAAAACCACACAAATAAAACTTTTAATCTCTCTCTTAACTTATCTCCCTTTGGGAAACTTAACCAAGTAAATTACGAAACAAATTACATGGTTTTTGCCTTTTGTTTTACCATTAAGGTTTATTCGGGATCTGAACCCTTTACTAAATACATAAACAGTTATTCAGACAGGTGTGTGTCTGTGTGAGCATAAGGAACACTATGAAAGTATGATTAATTAAGAGCCTCACACTATAGAAGTATAGCTACAACTCACACTTTCTTAGCACAGGTAGTAAACCTAACCATGATATTTACGACAAATCACCTCATATGTAAAAACAAGAGAAGTATACCTCAAAACATATAAGAATGGAACGTAATCTTATATAAACAGTAGCCGAACATCGAATACTAAACTCACATCACATATTCATGGACATCAAGGTCTAAACCCACAAGGACATGACAACAGACGCTAAAAAAACGTGGATGGTAACTTTACACCATAAAAGCAAGTATTCGTAGCTATATCATGCATTGCAAGTGTGGACAGTACACTACAAAGAGCAAGAAAAGTA
>NW_020869084.1:143988-156488 GCF_003789085.1 Penaeus vannamei | reverse complement strand
ACTTAGAAAAACGCTCATAAACGGATCGACAAACGGGCAGATATGAGGCAGACGCGGGCGTGGATGCGAAAGACCAGAAGAGCACGATAGAGACAGACAGGCGCAGCATAATAAATTAGACTAGCATGAATATAAGGAAATGAACATACAGGCAATGAGCATACAGACAAATGCACAATTAAGTAGTCTTTGGAGCAGGGACGATGTTTTCGCTTGCGCAGATCCCGCTCCACTCGGGTCCCGCGGCCATTTCAGGTTCTCGCCCGCGGAGCCTTGAGGAGGATTTGCCTCCTCATCCACCTGCAAATAGCGGCGTTGGCTCGAGCTGTCTCGTTTCAGCTCCCTCTCCCTCTTCCGTCCTCCCTCCTTCCCTCCCTCTTTTCTTCCCTCCCTCCTTCCCTCCCTTCCTCCTCTTTCCCTTCCCTTTCTTTCTCTGCACTCTCCCCATCACCTCCCCTCCCCCTTCCATGCCCCTTGCCACCCCACCGCTGCCCAGTCGCCCATGGCTCCTGTAACCCTTCCATAACCTCCCTCTCACGGCCTCTCTCGGGGCCGCCGTCCGTGACTCATTTTCTTCGTCGCTTTATTTCGCTTCACCCGGCGTCCTTTTACGGAAATTTAGGGACCTTGCCACGGATAGGGAGATTCATTGTCGCGTAAATTAACGCAAAAAAGAGAAGGGTAATAACACGAGAAAATGAAATGTGAACGAGACAAACGGCCCAAAGCATGAAAGAAATGAGTAAGAGAGAGGAGCCGGCGGCCGAAAGGAGGCTGGCTTTGGTAAGGAGTCGAGGGGGAGTTCGTTGCTCCTTTGGAAGCAAGCGAGGACGCCCTCCCGCGCCTTCTCGGGGCCCGATACTCTCGTGGCCGTCGCTGCCTTGTCTCTGCTACCGCTCGCCCTCGAAGTCCCTCTCTCTCTATCTCTCTTTCTCTCTCTCTCTCTCTCTCTCTCTCTCTCTCTCTCTCTATATATATATATATATATATATATATATATATATATATATATATATATATTATATATATATACATACACTACCATCCCTCCTTCCCCTACCCTCAACCCCCTCTCCTCCCCCTCCCTCTTTCTTTCTCTCCCCTTATTAGATAATTCCATTGACCTGATTTCATTATCAGCTTTTTTTCCAGTGTCATCCGGACGAGGCATCCGGATGACTTCACGGTGAAAAACAGCTAATAATAGGAAACCGCAAAACGGGGTCTTGCGAACACTCGTTATGAGCATCCAGTGAAGGTCGTGGCCGTCTAACTTGTTTGCCTTCATTATTATTTCTTATCCGTATGCACTTAGTAATATATTTCATAAATATGCAGTTATTTAGGTAATGTCTGAAGAGGCAATTTTCTTTGCCGGAAATCAGATACTGATTTTGACTTCCCGACAACAAAATGTTTGTTTAAATGACTCAGTTTACACATTTCTCTTATATATAAACACACACACAGATGGATATAGATATATAGATATGTACATATCTGTTTATATATTTATATTTATCTATGTTATATATTATATATATGTATGTATTTATATACATGCGTGTGTTACCGTGTAAAAAGCATGAGAGTAAATGTTTGTTACATTTAATCGCTCCTCACTTATGTCTGACGTCTCTCTTACTGCTGTTATGCCTCCACCACGAACATTTAGAGCCAGTATGACAGTTCTTTAGTAGCATATTATGACTAAGTTTCAGGAAGTCTCGGATCTGCCTGTAAACCGTTTT
Organism: Penaeus vannamei; assembly: GCF_003789085.1. Classification (NCBI taxonomy): domain Eukaryota; kingdom Metazoa; phylum Arthropoda; class Malacostraca; order Decapoda; family Penaeidae; genus Penaeus; species Penaeus vannamei. The sequence goes on along the minus strand of NW_020869084.1, from coordinate 154,737 downwards.
CTTAGTAAATACTACATGAATCATTGTTTTTGTAATGATGCTAATTTTGTTTTCTTTGTATTTGTTTGCAGAGTTGGCTTGGTTGCGATGCGCGGAAGGAATGGCCAGGGAATGAATGAATATTATAAGTTGGAATTGAGGGAAGGAGAAGAAGATAGAAGAAGAGAGGTACAATAAAGAGAACGGAAATATTAAATACCAGCAGAGCGTACGCGATATCGGACAACAGAGACACCGTTCGTTTTTGTCCACGAATCCCGGATGGGACGATGGAGAGAACAGCGATAACTTAATGATGAGAAAAAATATCGTCAAGTGTGACTGGAACCCCAGCAGTGTATCGGAGATCTGAACAAGCAGTTTCACATTTCGAACTCTCAACTCTCGTCTCCGCTGTAAAAGTAGACAGGACATTGAGGAGGTCTTTCCATCGGGTCGCGAGACTTTGAGTAATTACAGAGAAATACAATGAATCACCTTTCGTGACGTGAGCTACGGGGCTTTCAGATCACCGGAGAACGAGAGGAACGGGAGCGACAGAGCGAGTGAAGCCGCCATTCCTCAGACGACAGCAGTATCGAAAAGGTGTCGCGCATCTGTTTACACGAGCCTTCTTGATAAAGGTGGACATTGCAGTCAAGGGAAGATCAAGAACTGTCTATATATATGTTAAGGAGAAAGGCGAATCCCAGCATTTCTACAACATCAGCTGACGACTGCCGGATCGCGAATCAGCTCGCGGGGTAGCGTTACAAGTGTCGCCGCCCGCTGTAATGCAACGCCTGTGACAGGAACGCCCAGCCCCGAAGCCCCACGTGCTGCCCCACACGAAACCCTGCGCCGCGAGATCTCAGACACCCAAATCAATAGCCGAAGTGCGTGAATCCTGTAGCAACAAGGATACGCGAAAAAAGGGAGATAGAAGGAGGGATAAGGGAAGTGAAACTAAGGGATCGGGGAAGGCTAACCGAGATTCCCTTCCGCGACCCCGGGTCAGCGTTTAGCTGGCGTGCGGCCCCATCCTCCTTGCGGAGCGGCGCCCGGCCTGGTGGGAGCGGCGCAGAGAGGGAGAGCGACACAAGCCACCCAGCGATGCTGGCTCATCTCATGATTGGTGGAACAAGGGCATCCCGGATCGCGTTATAAGGACTTTTGATTCCTTGAAGGAACTGCTTCTCTCTGTCATTCCTTCAACTAGAATCGTTTTTTCTCTTCAGATAAGAGAGACACGACCTGGCAAGCAGTAATGTTCTTCCCCGCCTGACAGAGAAGACGAGTGTTGTCCGGAACCGAGTTGATTAGTAACTGCACTTTTGTTTTCCATTTCCCTTAAGGAAGGGCGAGCTGTATAAGCTGCTACTTTTGTTTGCCTCGTAACTCTCAGAGCTTTAATGTTTCAATTGGTAGAGTGAATATTTTTAATCATTGCATTTATGCTAGTCTGCTTTTATTTAGAGAAAGATATATATATATATATTATATGAAATATATTTAGGAATTAATATATAAACATGTATATATAAAAGTATGTCATAAACGATACAAGGAAACCGTCTTTGCGCATTACATTGTTGTGGAGAATGAGAAAAGGCCAGAAAATAGAGGCGATCGTTTCTTAAGGCGTCGAGAGCACTCAGTGACCGAAGGTGTGTTTAGTGCCAAGTGCCTCTTTCCTTAAGACTGTTTACTGCCCACCCCTCCCCCTCCCTGCTACACACAATCACACACCACGGGGCTACCATCTCGAAGTCCTGCCAGTCCGCACAGCAAGGACATCTGCCAACGCGAGAGGCACAGTGCCAACACTACAGAGAGCAGTGCCAGGCTGACACAAGGGCAGCGTCATCACTGCAGTCAACAGAGGTCATTTGCCCAAGCCCTATGAGCGACGGCTGTTAGCGCTGTACCGACCGCAGCAAGTGTGAGGAAGGGCCTCGGCAGCGCCTCCACCATGAAGGGCGGGCCGGGGCAGGGGTTCCTGCTCCTGCTGCTCGTGCTGCTACTGCTCACGCTGGCGCAGGTAAGGCCGCTTCACGCTTCTGCCACTTGTTGTAAAGGATGTTTTATGATAGATGGTGTAGGGTTTCCATTGCCGTCAGCAGTATTTCCAGTGTCTCCATCTTGACGCCATCGCTGTTATCTTCATCGCCGTCTCTCTCTACGGTATTTCATGTAACAATATAAAAAAAAAATGTTTACTATTTAAACAGTCCTATTTTTAACTACACGTCAGATTATGTCTAACAATACACCTGGCATCGCGTCCGCCGTCCATTATGAATGGCAAAATTTTGGCACTGTTCTACGGTGTGCCACATGTTTAACATTTTTCTCTTGCAGCGAACATGATATATACATTTCCGGTGCCTTTTTTGCTGCTATAAATGTAGATTTACATTTTCTAGAGTATTTTCCAAGTATCAGCATTTGTGTTGCATAACCATTTGCATTGATCACTGTCTCGTCTCAACATGGTATTCCATTCATTAATTCTCATAATCAGAAATAAACGACATGAATTATATACCATTCGTAAAAAATCCTGTCTCTTCACGAGTTACGCTTTGTATTTTCTACGACTCTGCTTCGCCAGCATCTCCGACGTGGGAAATGTTACGTGAAGCAACGGCTCCCACTCCCGCGCTCAAGAAACCAACTGCAAGGATTTCGTGTTTCTCACCTCTGACAACGGCGACTAATGTGGGCCGCGCATTTATCTTCTTTCATGGCTTGCTTTCAAACTCCTTGCATATCTTCTCACTCTCCTTTCTTCTCTCCGTCTGTCTTGCCCTTCCCTTTCTGTTTCATTCATCTCCATGCTGTCTATCCTTCCCTACTTTGTTCTTCCTCCTGCCCATCATAATTTTTACAGTGCATTTGTACGACATAAGCTGGGCTTCCGTGCCTCTCTAGCTGCCCTACCCCCCCCCCCTTCCCCCTTCCTTCCTTCCCAGCGGCAACACAGATTTTTTCGGCGCTTTCTTTCCCTTGTCTTCTCTTCCGACATTCCTCGCGCGCGAGATAACAGGCGCTTCTCCATTCTTTCCCTCGCACGTGTTCGCCGCCGAGGTTGTCGTTCGCCGCGAACTCAACTGAGTCACCACGATGTTTCTCTTTCTCTTTCTGTTTATCGTATGAAAGTGGGCCATTTCATACCTGCCTTGGAGAGGAACAGTTTTGCATTGTAACAGATTAATATTTTAAAAGTTTACGATTTACGACTTGCAGATGTGACAGAAAGTGTAGAGAGAGAACAAATGAGTCGTACGTCAGGCAGAGACGTGAACCGCGCGTGTATCCCAAGAATTCATACAAAAAATAGGAATGCGTGGATTTTCTCGTGCCAGAGTCAAGCGGACTAACATGAGGAAGTTACAGGAAGGAGGGAAGAAGGCACAGAATGGAGAGATTATGAGACAGGGTCGTCGGGTGTGCGGGGTGGCATGATGAAACGAAACAGGAATTCTTGTAAGAACACGTGGTTTGCACAGATACTTTATGAAATCAAAATATTATTGAAAAGTAAGTTTGGGACCGTTTGAAAGCACATTTTTGTTATTCCATTGGACATATTCAAAACGTTTCGCATATTTGTTACATTTTATATAAACGTATAATGGAAGAGAGGTGAAAGGCATGTATGTTAGAATTGAATAGGAAAAAAAAGTGATAAAAGATCGGAGAACGAATGCGGAGGACAAATGACTGATGTCATAAATGAATAAATAAATCGGAGCCAAAGTGACTAATGAATGTGAAGGGAAGACCACATCCATAACCTCGTCGAGAAGTAGAGAAAAAAAGTTCGAAGGCCCGTGACAGTAACACGATGGCTACACAGCGCTGGGGGGGAGGGTCGATTGGCCGTACGCTATGCGCCTGACAGGGGTGAAGATAGCCTAAGTTAACTCATCCTTTTGAGATTTTTTTCTTGTCTCAATAAACGTGTCAAAGTAAAAAAAAGTCTTCCTTCAGTTCTGAGTCGATGCTGATTTCCTCTTTTCCTCCCTTCTCTTTTCTCGAATTGCTCATCCTCTGAATTCTCTCTCTTCCAACACTCTCTCATTTCCTTTGTCTCTTCCATCCCCTCCTCTCTTTCACTTCCCCGTCTCCGTCTGTCTCTTTTTTTTGCCTCTTTGTCGTCTGTTCTGCAACTCTCCTTCTCCTGTTCTTCGTCTTCCAGGAAACGATCTTCATCAAGAACTTAAGATTCGTCATTCAAGGTTATTTCATTGCCAAGCTGAGGGAATAAGGAAAATACTTTTTTACGCACAGAATACGGAAGGCTTGCAGCTTTTGCAGGAGTGGAGCAACATTACATTTATTAATGATATACAGTATTAGCTTTTCTGATCATTGCTGTTGTTATTTTTATCATTGGCATGATTTTATTTTTTGTTATGATTTCATTATTGTTGTTATTATTATTATTATTATTGGTATTATATATATATGATTAATTATTATTATAATAATAATAATAATAATAAATATTATTATTATGTTATACATTCATATTTATTATTCGTGATTGATTATTATATTTATTATCAGTTATTATTATTATTAATTATTAAAATTTACATCATCCAGTCAATCATCAATGCACATCACTCATCAATCAATCATCCATTTCTATGGCGGAGTTTATCATCCATCAATCATTAACATTCGATCATCAATGTTCCCATCCCATCATCAGTTCGATAGAACGAATAGTGGTCTAGTTATTGGTTGCTTATTAATTAGTCTACGATTCTATTATGCATTCGATACGCTGAACTCATTATGTTGGGTTTTTTTCGAAGGTTGAGCATAGTGAATATTATTTGCGGATTATGTATTATGATTATTTGTCTACTTGTTATATGTTATCTATCTATTGAGTACAATATTGTTCGTGTTGGTTAATGTATTGTGTCAGTTGGTTGTATAATTTTTTTCTGTCTATCAAGTGAGATGTCTAATCAAAACATCGAATTCCGTATCAGTATGTATTTGTTCTTCAGATGTGATGGGGTCAGTTGAGATTAGTATTTGAGTGAGAGATCGTGTTTGTTATTTGCATGATTTTATTATTTTGTGATGGTTTAGTTGTGAGATATTATTATTGTGGCCGATTGGGGTTATCTAAGTTTGTGTTATTTAACATTATTTTACCTAGCGTATTATCATGTTAGTAGCTGCATGTGTTTATTTGATTGTGAATAATTAATTCAATTATTTTGTTTACATTATTATGCCATTATTACTGGCTCTTTGCCAATGTACTTTCTGCTTTATTGTTTTTTTTTGTGCGTTTGTTTTGGCTAAATGATTTATCATATATTATTTGATGAGCTGATCACGTATTATTATTGATTACCTTTTGTGATTATTATTATCATTATCGTGTCATTTGACAAATAAGTATCATATGTATGGGTATCAAAATATTGATATTTAGTATTTGTTATCCATAATTCTTGAGTTGATAGTTTTTTACATAGGTTCACATCAGTGAAGGCATTAGCCACTGAGTACTATTTCGAATTTCCATCATGCGGTACAGACAAGGATGATCATTGCTGTTAGCCGTATCAATTGCCTGTGTGGAATAGTAACCTGATCAGTGCGATCAAGCAGTAGAGGAGGCTGGGTCAGAGGGGGGGGGGGAGGGAGCGTTAGTCGACGGTGAAGGAGTGAGCCGGTGCGTGGTGGGTGTGTGAGAGGGGGGGCGAAAGTTGGGAAGGGGGAGCAGGAAGGCCAGATGGAAGTGATGTTGAGCCGAGCGCTAGGAAGGAAGGGGCGCCGTAGCCGGGGGGACGTGGGGGGGGGTGGCGGGGGGGGGCGGGGGCGGGAGCGAAGCGGGCGCCGGCCAGAGGGAGGGCTGAGTGGGGGGGCGAAGAGAGGGGAGGAGAGAGTAGGGAGAGGACGAGAGGACAGAGGGGGGGGGGAGCGGGGCGGGGGAGGAGGGCTGATGTAGGGGACAAGAAGAGAGTGGAGAGAGGAGAGAGAGAAGGAAAAGGGAGGAGAGGTAGAAGAGAGAGGGGGAGGGGGGGTGTGTGAGGAGAAGGAAATGAGGAAGAGAGAGGAGAGGAGAGAGTTGAGAGGGCAGAGAAGCGGAAGAGAAGAGAGAAGTGAAGAGCGGTGGCGAGAGGAGGGAGAGGTGGCACGGGGACGGGATGCCGTCGGTGGCGGGCGAGAGGGGAGGGGGGGGGGAGGGCTGGCGCGATCGTGGCGCCCTGGCGGGCGGTGCAGCGAGAGCGATGGCCATGATGCCGTAGCGATGATTGCGTCTGCTTGCTCTTTTGACCCAATTTTTCTCTCTGCGAGAGGTGCGGTGGGTTTTCTATCGATTTCCAGCCTTTCTGCGCCCTAGGAAAGTTCCATTGTGTTCTGTTGTAATGTGTCCTCACTTTGCGAGTACTTTTTCATGCTTCTGCGTCTCTCTCTCTCTCCCTCGGTCTCTAATCCCTCCTCTCTCCCTCTCTCTCTCTTTCTCCTCGTCTCTCTCCTCTCGTCTCTTCTACGAGGGGCACGAGCCTCCTCTCCTCCCTCTCTCTCTCTCTCTCTCTCATTTCTCTCTCCCCTCTCACCCTGCACACGTCCCCTTAACCTCTTCCTTCGCGTCGGTCTCGTTCTTTTTTTCTTTTCCTTTTGTGTCTTTCAAAATCCATCTCTCCTTCCTCTCTCTCTGGCGTTCTTCGGGGTGCCACGCGCGGGCTTCATTTTTTTCTCCTCTTTCTCTCATCTGGCTCGATTGTCGGGCCTTTCGTAGTTTCGGTGTTCTTCTCTCTCTTTTTTTCACCCTCGTCTTCTTGTCTGCTTCCTTCTTTTCTGTTCTGTTTCTTTTCGTTCTTCCTGTCTCTTCTAGCTGCGGTGGGGCTGGGTGTTTTGCTGCCTTTTCTTTTAGGCTGTTGCGTAGTTTTGTCTTGGGTTCTCCTTGTTCTCTTGGGGCTTTTTCCTTCTTGGTTTTTTTTGGCTTTTTTTTCTTTTGGGTGATCCTTATTTAGTCCTACGGTTTTCTTCTCGACTTTTTTGGGTCTTTTCTTTTTTTTTGGTGGGTTAATTATTTTGGTTTTCCTTTTTGTTTTCCTTGCTTTTTTTTTCTTGTTTTGTTGTCTTTTTTTTTGTTTTGGGTTTTTTTCGGCTTTAATTTTTCCGTTTTTCTTTTTTTCTTTTTGCTCTCTTTTTTCCGTTATTCTTCTTTTCTCCTCTTTTTTTTTCCCTTTCTTTTTTCTTTGCTGGTTATTCCTTCTGTTCTTTTTTGTCTTTTCTTTTTTTTTGTTGTCTTGTCCTTGTTATCTTTTGGCGTTCGTTCGTTCTTCTTGTCTTGGTTTTTTTAGGTTCTTGTTTTTTTTTTTTCTTTCTTCTTTTTGTGACTTTCTTTCCTTTTTTCTATTCTTGTGGTTTGTTTTTTTTCTTTTTTTTTTTCCTTTCTTCTTCTTCGCGCTATTCTTCTTTCTCTCTTCTTGTTTTTCCTGCTTTCCTTCTTTCTCCTTCGTCACCTTTTTCTCTTCTTTTTCCTCCTCCTCTCTTCCTCTTTTCTTTCTAGTTTTTTTCCTCCTTTAGATTGGATTTGTTTTTCTGTTTCTGCGTCCTGTTTTCCTTCCCTTCTTTTTTCCTTCTCTTTTTCTTTCTTTCTCTATTATTTTTTTTTTTCTTATCTTATTTTTTTTTTTTTTTTTTTTTTCTTTTTTCTTCTTTTTTTTTTTCTTCTTTTTGTTCTTTTTTTTTTTTCTTTCTCTTTTTTTTTTTTTTTTTTTTTGTTTTTTTTCTTTCTTCCTTCTTTTCCTTCTTTCTTTTTTTTCTTTTTTTTTTTTTTTTCCTCTTTCTTTTTTTTTTTGGTTTTTTTGAGTTTGTTTTTCTTTTTTTTTGCTTTTTTCCTCCCTACCTCTCTATCTCTTTTTCTTTATATTATTGTTTTATTCTATTTGTTTTATTTTAAGCTCGCTTGTTTTTTATTTTTTTTGGTATTTTTCTCTTTTGTTTTTCGTCGATTTTGATTGGTCCTTTGGTATTGGTTCCGGTGTTAGTGGTTAATTGTTTTGCGATTTGGTTGTTTGGGTTTGCTTTTTTTTCTGTTGGTTGTTTTTAGTTTTTTATTTTTTGTGTAGGTGGTTTTTGATATTTTTTTACTATCTTTTTGATCTTTCTCTTGATCTTTTTTGGAAGATTTAATATTTAGTTGTTGTTGTTGTGTGTGTGTGTGTTTGTTGATGTGTGTAGTGTGTGTGTGTGGTGTGTGTTTGGTGTGGCTGGTTGTTGGTATTGGGTGTATGTTGTATGCATATTAGTATATATTTTATCTTTTTTTTTCTTTTTATTTATGATGATATTGTTGTACTTCTCATTACCTCTTTGGCTTGTTTTTCCTATACCCAACCTCTCATCTCGTCTCATTCTGTGTTTTCTCCTATATCATCTTCTCTCTCACCTCTCTCTTCTCATCTCCGTCTCCATACTCCTATCCCTCTCCCCCCCACCTTACACCCATCAATCCAGGATTGACGATCACCCTCTCTAGCCCTTCCTTACCCTCATTCAAACGCTCATCCATCTCCTCTCCCCTCTCCCCTCCCCGCCTCCCACCTCTCTTTTTCGTTCTGTTTCTCTCTCTAATCACTCATCGTCATCTCCAGGTTGCTCCTCTCGATCATCTCCCTTACTCTCCTCTCAGTCCGGTCAGCCTCTCCCTCTCGGTCTGACAGATCTTCGCATCATTTTCCTATTTTTTCCTTGCTTCTTTGATATTTCTCTCGAGATTCAACTGACAACACTATGCCTTTCAGTCCTTTTAAACAATATCAATGGCCATATGAAGATAAGTAGACCTCTGTGCACGCTATAGCTAACGTATACTCACCCATACTCAAAACTACTTCATTATTAGACGAGGCTATGCTACTCATTCTATCAACATAACATCAACACTCAATTTACAGATACATCAAACATACTAGAAACATAAAAAGATACCGCGCAAGTCTTTACATACAGTAGAGTGAATTTATCTCCTCCGAGTGCGGCCCCTCGTAGCCAAAGCCTTAGAAGTTAACCCTTCGTCGATGCTCGTCGCATGTACCTTCTCCGCCAGTCCGAGGACCTTTATTTCAGTTTTTTTGTGAAGGACACCAGCCTTCATTGCCCTTCTTTCCTGGCCTTCGAGCGGTCGTGACGGAGGAAGGGCCGGAAGGGGTCTCGGCTGCAAATTTTGTATCCGCCACGGGCCATTGTCGGCTTGCTATTGCGTCGTGTGCACTGCGCTGCAATCTTCGGCCGTTTCCTCCGCATCTTCAAGTGCTGAGACGCTACAACGCCGCGTCTACGTCTCTCTCTCTCCCTCGCCACTCGTCCTCTTCGCCTCTCTCCCGCTCCAGAACTGCCGTAACGCCCCGAGCAAGTCTAGCTCAACTCGAATGCAGAGTGATTCTTTCTCTCCTGTGGGTGTGGGGTCCCTTGCTCCCGTTGAAATTCTTCCCTCCACTTGAATGCACCCCCCTCCTCTCAATCTCTCGATCCATCTGTTTCCACAGTACGGTTCGCCCTTTCGTCATCGGATATCTCTTCCCCCGGTGCCGTATCTTCGGCCGTCTCCCTCCCGCACGAGGTGTCTAATTGTGTTACTAAATCTGGCGACGCAGTGCATGGTACAACTGTGTTGTTGTCCCTCGCATACTCGACAGCTGCCTATGTACGAGAGGGAGGAACGGGGAGGCATAGGGGTGAAGGGTGAAAAGTGTGGACATGGGAAGGGGGTGTACACATCAACAGGCCACACTATATCCATTGCGGCTACTTTTTGTCCTCCGACTTTATGGCCGAGAGCGTCTTTCCTAGCCAAATATGAGCTCGAAGGAGCTAGAGCCGACGAATGAAACGTGATATGGGGGCATGACAGGAGCGAAGGAGCAGGGTATACTACGTCCTCTTATCGCCTGCGATAGCGGAGCCGCGAGCACACCTGAAAAGTCTACGGAACGGCAACGTCATATTTCACCGCGAGTGCCGCAGAGGATACTGTTAAAGGTGCGGTTATTCTAGACACCGATAGGAATAGAGCCGTCGATGCAAAAGGCTTTCTGCCATCCATAGGTAATTGCCTTCTCAGCAGCGGGGATACCGCACATCTGTCCATCACTTAAAGATCGTAACTTTAAAGGAAAAATGCATCTCGGGAATTTAATTATTATATGCTAAATACCAGAAATCATGATGTTGCCTAGTTACTTATCATCGATACATATTTAAGGTGTAGATTACTGTATGTCTGTCATCTTGTAGACAATACTGACTTCAATTTGAAAGGCATTTTACATTCAATCTGGAGCAAGGTGCACAGGGAGAAGGGGTTGCGTACCACGAGGCATCGTTTCTACCACAAGGGGATCGGAGCAAATATGCACGGCGTCTGAGCAGCCAGGCATGGGCGGCTGGATCTTAACCCTGAGATCATTCTATGGTTCCCAGCCCACTAACGCCAAGATTTTCCGTCGCTAATCCTCCAGCCTTTCAGACCTGTTAGGAAGAAAAAAATCTTTCCTATGTATACCCCTCCGATTTCTTGGCAAAAATAATCCTAATGGGCATAACAAAGACCTGCACTTGATTTAACTTCTGTCTGAGTAACCAAGGTGGATGAGATTATAAGGAACGGGAGCACTCCTTAACACATGGCCTTCCTACAAAAAGACCTCAGCCATAATTGCGCACAGATGTTCCTGTGCTGTCTTTCAGCCACCAGGTCGACGCGAGGAAAAATCGTGG
>NW_020869084.1:133988-138988 GCF_003789085.1 Penaeus vannamei | reverse complement strand
AAGAGTACTATATAAGGGAGGAAAACATATAGAAGCAATATCATAAACATCAAAAAACTAAGAAATCGTCGGCTGTGTGAGCGAAGTGAATTTGCGGTAGGTGTGTGTGGAGGACATCAAGAAACTATAAACGTGTGTGGCTCAGTGTGTGTCGTGTAACATGATCGTTTATCCACATACTCGAAAACAATAAATGACATGATTTTATACCCAAAATAGGTATAATATATATACGGGTACGGTATAAGATATACTATATGTAATATAAAAACAACAACAACCCAGCTATATACCTATTAATCTCACCTTTAATTTAATATTGGTTATCGGTGTAGGGTGAGGCCTGCGTTTGTGTTTTACGTGTTGTAGGCTGTGGAAAGAGGAATATATATTCACGCATAGTATATATGTAACAACCACACAATATATAGCTAACATATCACATATCACAATACACACAACCACAAGCTTTAACAGCGAACTACACAGATAATATGAAAACAATTAGATAACAAGTGAGTCATAATTATGCTATTTAATGATTCCCATCGACCCCCTCGTCCTCTAATATATTATATGCTATACTATATTCATATACATTTATTAACCCCCTCCCTCCTCTATATTGACCGTACAGTAGATATATATATCACATCACAACTACCACACCAACCACCTCACTGGCCCAAACATCTCCAACTACTCTGACCGTCCCACACCACACTCAACCACCCGCAAGCAACCTATCACGAAACGAACACACTACTACCACCCAATCACACACACAATCACCATATCATACTATCTCTAACACGACCACACCTACATCAAACACACAAACAATACATCCACGGCATACACACGCCGACCCAGCGACAGCACGATATCCACGCAACACACACGCCACACCACACACACACACACACACACACACACACACCCACCACCACACACACACACACACACCACACACACACACACACCACAACACACCACACAGCCACGCACACAACGACACACACACACACAAACACACAAACACACACCAACACCACGCACACACACAACACACACACAACACCTCACACACACCACACACACAGACACACACAACACACACACACATATATATATACTAATATAATATACTATATATATATATACTATATATATAGTAGATGTAAGTTACTCTGTATGGGTTATATGCTATATGTGGATATGTATACTCTCTCCTCTCTCTCTCTCTCCTCTCTTCTCCTCTCTCTCTCTCTCTCTCCTCTCTCTCACTCTCTGGCTCTCTCTCTCTCTCTCTCTCTCTCTTCTCTACACATTTGTCGTCCCCCTTCATGCCATGACGTCGCCGCATTTCAGTGTGCGAACGTCACCCCCCGCGACGGCGATTCGGTCCAGCCATTATTTTTATCCTGAATGATATAGTTAAATGAAGCAACTTCAGCCCCTCCCCTTGTCCCCCTGTGAAATGGCGGATTGGGACGGCGATGCCTCGCCAAGCCCGACGCCAGCTGAGCATCGCAGGGCGCGCCAGTGTACAGCTGCGAGACCAGACCGCCGTGAACTCACAGGGTTTATTCTTAGCTCATGACCAGGCCTGACCTACTCATCCCTGGGGGACGGTGTTCGGGCGCGGGGGGAGGGGGGACGTCTGGAAAATTGAAGGTCATAATGCGTCTGTTGTTAGCGTGTGTGTGTGTGTGTGTGTGTGTGTGTGTGTGCCGCGCGCGCGTGCGTGCGTGCGTGCGGCCGTGTGTGTAAATATACTGCATATTTTCTGAATCAGAATATTCGAAGCACAGGGAGCAACCCAACTTGTGTAGTAGGCTTTACAGAGTTTACGTAACAGCGTCACCAAGCGATTAAAGAAGATACATATTTGGTAGTTGTCATGCAAACACAAACTTAGACAAAATAAAGCTCACTGACAAGCTAAACCACGTGGTGTAAGTACTATTTGATGTTTTTTGTAAACTTTGACAGTGTCGTGACATTATTTATTTTCGCAATAGCCTTCCCTGCCGTTGCAGATAATTACGTTTTGCCTTGGATCGATCCTCAGATATGACGTTAAGTTTGTTCTTTATATAACCCTAAGGCTGGATTTTCTTTAATGTTGCGTATGTTTTGTATAAATGAGCCCTGTTGATGTGTGTAGCAGTTCCGTTTGAGGTAAAGTAGGCGTAGTAGTTCTGTGGAGAGCGTGAACATGAGCGAAAGCGTACGGTAAGGACAAATGTTATTCGAGTAATGGAAGTGTAATTAGATTAATGCTAACGCCCGAGCAGATCGGAATGTTTGAAAATTCCTTGATTTGAAATATTCAACTAGATTTTTTTTTAGTCTTCTAAAAGATGAAACACAGGTGATGGTTTCTATAAATTTGCCGCCTTTCCGGGGACACAGAGTTTACATATATTCACATCTTAAATCGATCATAATACAGACTCTATCGACGACTGTGTAATTGTACACTAAGTAAAATGCAAACATGCAAAAGAATATTAGCAGGGGTTGATATCCAAAATTTCCTGGCCACTCTGTACCATATACAGAGGGGGGTCAGCTCAAACAAATAAGATATTCTTGACGGCCGATAGTCTGATGAGTGTATCGTCTTTATGTATCAATATGAAAGTTTATCAAAGTAATCACGTTAGTTGAGGGCCCCTATACCTGACATGTTAAGTGCTGTGAAAGGCTGTATCACCTGACACAAAGAGGGTATAAGTGCTCGACGAGCGGGACCGAGCTATAATTGGTTTTTCTCCGTTACAGGTGCGTACATCTAGATTCAACCGTGCACTTCTTGCACCGCTGCCAGCCATGAAGATCACGGTCAGAATTGCCAGCACCAAATCCAGTAACCTAATACAGATCCCATCTAAGCCAAATTAACCACGCTCACAGTATTTCTGACTAGGGGTGTTAACATTAACCGTTAGACATCCGCTATCATTACAGAGAGTGGACTGATCGTCCAGGCCCTCATGTCTTAGCGTAGATGTCTTTCATGTGAGGGTCGTCAGAAATCTACCTATATCTTCCTAATATAATATACTGATGTAACTTCTTCAATGTGTCAGTGGCATAACTCCCCCAAAGCAAGAATATAGCGTAGATCCCAAATACGGTGAGTTCCTATGTACTTATAGGTATCTTTACTGCAGGCTTTTTGATTTTCGGCCAATTTTGTTGCTACGTGGTCGTGTTTGCGTATTCCATCATTGCTTTCCATACATCCTGAATGCTGTAGTTGCGCTCTCTTGCATAAGTTACGTTAAGCTTAATGCAGTTCACAATTTCCTCGCCGCCATCTGTTTTGGAAGAACTTAGTGCCCGAACAGTACTTAGAGTTACAGAAAACTACTCCAGAAACCCGAGGCATTAAGAATTTTGTTGCAAGGAGTATACCTACCAACTCCGTCTGTGTAGTACTGGCCCAATTTTGTACTCATATCAACCTGATGTTGCTGTAAGTCATTCTTGTACACGGCGCAAGAACAACCAGCTTTGTATCCAGACGTACAGTCTGGATACAAAGCCTAACACTCGTACACACCGTTCATAGATTGTGTGTGTTCCTTTACCGTTGCTAATGCAATTTGTTTTAACACGCAGTTAGGTACACTGTATTTTGCGGTAGACACGTAGGGTAAACAATTAGTGATGAATTTTTCCAAAGGAGAATGGATCTACCTCTTGGTATTTTACTTATAGGGACGTTAAGCTTTGTAACGTTCATGTAGATTTTGTGTATCAGAGGGCGCTCTTGTGTATGACTTAGTCTCGTCTGCTTGCGAGATTTTATGTTGCAGCTGTTTTTGGAAATATGTTAGATATAGGGTTCCCTCAGAGCTTTGACCTCAAAGAGGTATATTATTCTCCCAAAAATGAGTGGTATTTTAGTTAATCTTTATATCTTCATTTTGCACTATCTCAAAGCTATGTATTTCTGATGCCTTACACAAAATCAAGTACAGTGCGTGGTAGTCTACAACTGACATATAAGAAAGTAAAACAGTCTATCGAGCTGGACATTGATGCCATGTCCTTTTCCGACAAGAACTTGCAGCGGTGTCAATATCACCCAGAGTCTCTTCTAATGATCAGGTCTGTGCCATTTACGCTCACCCGGAGATATTTATATTTACGATACATGGGATGAAAGCCATGACTAATCCACACTCATGAGTCCTTGTTCGTCGAGAATTATTTGCATTCTCTCTTGTGATGGATGATGATTTGATACGTATGTCATCTGCATAACTTATAACAGATTCCCCATCCCCAAATGGTATATCTGCCACCGGCTTGTGCAAAAGGACATCGAACAGCATAGGGCTGAGAACTCCTCCCTATGGCATCCCAAGTTTTTCAATTTACCCCGTATGCCACGGCTTACCAATTCTGCTAGGATAACTTCTCTGTTTGCAATGCCAACAGCTGACTTAAGGTCAAGAAAAACAGTGTGCTTCCCTGGATTAGAACTTGAAAAGTACTCTGCAAAGCAGTGTTGTGTGCTACGTCCCGGTGGAAATCCGTATAGTCTGAGATAACTTACTTTGCAGCAATACCACTTCATATGATACCAATGAGTCAGTATCACCAAAGTCCAAAATTATATCCTTTCATACGAAAATCATCGGAGGTATAAGTGAAGACACAGAACATCTACTTAGTAATTTACCATGTTATGGCCGGTTCGGCCGTCGCACCCGATATAAAGACTGATCGCATGATTGCCAGGTTCACCACATAATGACTTGAAAGACCTTTGATGAGGGCAAAACTTAACTCCTTCAGGTGCAAATCGAGTTTTCAGTGTACTCGGACTTTATAAGGCTGACAGCACTAATAGTGAGTTTTCATCTCGTTCTATCATCTGTGGCAAGCAAGCCGACACAGACAACTGCTTTCCTTAGATGCCCACTAGCTTCTCAGTAGACAAGGCGGTTTGAAGCCTTGTGATGCGGCCTCTGGGACTG
>NW_020869084.1:127524-133305 GCF_003789085.1 Penaeus vannamei | reverse complement strand
TAATCAAACCAAACGTTTATGGTGATCACACCCATCTTCAGTGATTACAAAATCAACTATAAAATGATTTGAAAACATCCCTCGTGTAGCGTCCTCGTCTTGTGTACCCCCGATGTACTAATAATATAACAGTCTATGTTAAAACTGGAAGGGAGCTTTGGCCTCTTGTTTTCAACTCCGTTTTCGTTGGATTATCATCAAATTTTGATGATATAAAGATATAAATAAACAAAAGGTCATGGGGTACACGAAAATGATCTATCTGTGCTTATATATCTTACATGCATACTTTCACATCGCCATGTAATTGTTTTTCGTCTTTCCACGGGGCCTGAGTATGAAAATTGGCCCCGTGGCCCCGTAGAGTAAACATAATTTTTTTTCGCAGATGTAATGAGAAATATATTATACGTTGTAAAACCCCATTAGAGCAACAATAATAGGTAAGTAATAGATAATTATATAATAAAACAAGTATTTCGCACATGATTTGTCAAAAAATAATAACATAGGAAAAAGATCGCAATTATTAGGTCCTTCACATTTTTACGTATAGCACAAAAATCGGCCACAGGCAATGGGAAGGGGCCCAAAAAAAGGGTGTGAGTTTCATAAAAAACAAACGTTCCCTTTAATCCCCTTAATTATTTTTCTAGCAGTTTACTATTTGAAAAATTGTTTCATATGAAGCCTTATTATGAAAATTAAGTTAATCAAGTTCATAATTATTTAGTATAATTATAGAATCAATGTTTTGCAGAACAATGAAGGATATGGAATACAGTTGCAAAATTAGGAAAAATGGTGGTGGACGACCAGAGACAATGCCAGAGCCTGCTGAAGAGATGGCACCAGCCGAGGCACTTATTGGCTGAACTTACAATGAGCGATGATGCCTCTTGAAACTTTTACAAGGCACCCAGTGGATGAGACTGGGTAGATTTTAGAAGATGTGCAAATAGGTCAGTCCACCACTGAAAAGTAGCTTGAAACTACTGTAATATATATATATATATATTTCTTACAATTACCAGACAGGTCTCCCTTTGTATTTTGGCAAATAGACTAAACTGTATGTGTATCAGGGTCTTTCATTTTTTCACTTATATGTATGTTTTTGTCTATACATTCATCATTATTCTAGTTACTGTGGACATCCATCAACCACAAGCATCATCAGCTGCTTCTCCAGCTGTCACAGTTCCAGCTCCAGCTTCACCAATTGTCCCTGCATCACCACTTGTTCACCATGAGTCCCTGCCAGCTGATCCTTCACATCCACATACCGTAGCAGGGAAAGTGGCTCTGGGACAAGATCTAGAATTCTACAAATGTATATGAGATGTACGAGAAAAGGCGAGATGAGTAACACATGCACAAGATGCAGTCAGTGCAAATGAAGCATGATAGTGAAATGAAAATGTTGGCAGCCAAGATGGAAATGAAGAAGCAGCACGGAAAAGAGATGGAACTGTTGGAGGCTAGGATGGAGATAATGAGAAAGAAACACGAAAGTGAGATGAATGTGCAAGAAGCCACTATCACCATTTTAAATAAAGTGTCTCATATGCAAGATACTGTCAATAACAATTTAAAATTTTCTTGTGATAAAGTCAATACTGTTTAAAAGAATGTTTTGGCAGCTTATGAGGCGATGACAAACAGCTGAATGAATTTGAAATATTTATTTGCAGAGTTGAAACTTGTATAAATAAGAGAGAGACAGACAGACAGACAGACTATATGATGAATTGCCATAGTTAGGTATCATATACTGTTAATGATTAGTTTGAATAAGTGTGAGGTTTCATTTTGATTTTTGATATTTACATTTGTGTTTGCATTCTATTTATTATTTATTTATTACCAAATTAGTCATACTCATTATGAATCTTATGAATATTATATTTCTATCAAAACAATTTACTTGAACAAAGACATATTTTATGCATATGGAATAACTTTGTTCTAGTACTTCCATGAATAAAACAATGGCATGAAGAAAAAAAAAATATTACTTTGATAAACATCATTCAAACTTTAAAATATCTGAATGTACAGAGAAACAGGAAATAAACATCTCTCCTTTCTACAAGGAACATAAATATTTTACTCTTGATGTCAGAATATCATACACCATTCAAAAACCTAAAAATACCATATCCCTTCTCCTTGCTTGCCCTTCTTAGTTACCATACCTTGTCATATCTGCTTGCTCATCTGGGTTCTCCACTTCAAAGTTTAATTCTAAGGTGTTTGTGATATGGCTAAATTATGGAGAACTGCACATCATGATATTATTTTGGCAGTGCATAGCTTTGTGCATACATGATTAAGCCCTGCAAATCTTCCTCTCCAGATTCCAATGGTTCTTTCAATAATATTCCGGGTGTTCATGTGGGACCTATTAGCCTCTCTCTATGTCACTTGATGGGCGAAGAAATGGTGTAAGCAAGTAAGGTCGCAATGCATAAGCACTATTTCCAAGGAGAAATCCCCTACATTGTCCTGCCTGAAGGCTTTGGCATTGTTTGGACATTCTAAATATCCTAGAATCATGTGCACTGCTGCTTGGCCAGTAGACAAGATTTGTAAATCTGGGTTATTCTTAATATAATAACCGCGCTAGATAGGGAAAATCTAAGGGTACCGTCACAAAGATATGTAAGAAATACTCACTGATATATGAAATGATCTGCAGAGACAAAAAAATAACGTCAAAAAAAAAAAAAAAAAAAACAGGTCGTGACACATGCCTGAGTCCCTGAGCGAAAAAAAAAAACTCCACGCAGCTTTTAAAGCAACTTCCCAGACTGCGCATGTACGTCACGTGGCATTACTACCATTAACGTCATGATAATTACTACCAGTATTTCATACGTATTACAAATTATCTGAGTACTTTTTTCATTTTATTTGTACTATTCACTTTATATTATATATTATCATATAGGCTCTCCGCCCATAAACATTCATTTACATTACATTATTTGCTACATAACGTATATTTTGTTTTTTTCATAACCACCGAAGTAGGCCACACTCAACGACCGGTTCTTAACGAGTGTCCGACCCAGCTTGTAAGGTTCACGACCCGGGTCATTCCCCCCGCCCGATAGACATGGGGGAGTTTCTGTAAGCTCGTGCGATTTCGGTTTTGGGGATTTTTTTTTTCACAAACATTGCGATAACATAGAAGGACTTGTCAGACTGTGCCGAGAGCACAATTTGATAAAAAAACTTGTGTGTGAAAAGTGCAACGGTGACTGCCGTTTAGACATAACAAAAGAGCTTCCGCTGTGATAAATCGGAAAAAAGTTAATAAAAGAAGTGTGATGTTAGTACGTTAGAAAAATATTTAAGAACACCTGTTTTGGTCACGCTAAACTAGATTTAGAGACCAATCTAAAATTCATTAATTTTTATTTGCGTGAATATTTCTATTTAAGAGCCAAAGACGAATTTAATTTGTCTGACAAAACAATTTGTGACTGGGCAAGCTTTTTGAAGTAATTATATCGTGGTTTGCAAAATCAGTCTGAAAAAAATGCTGGACACGGTGAGGTCGTCGAGATTGACGAAAGCAAATTTGGAAAAAGAAAGTATAACGTGGGAAGGTTGGTGGAAGGTCAGTGGGTGTTTGGGGGATCTGCCGGAAAACTCGGCAGTTCTTCCAAGTGCCGGTGGAATCCCGGGACGCAGAAACTCTGTTAACAGCGATAAAAGAAAAAAAATCAAGCCAGGCACTACAATCATTAGTGATTGCTGGCGTGCTTGCAATTCCTTAGAACAAGAAGGGTTCAAGCACCTCACCGTGAATCATTCTCCAAACTTTTTAGACTTTGGAGGGAAGCAAAGTCCAAAGTGCCAAAGTACGGCAGGAGGAAGTACCACTTCGTAGCTACCTTGCTCGATCAAGTTTTAACGAGAGTCAGTGAGCCGAATAAGAGGTTCATCACTTCCTCCCGCCGCGCTCGTTGTACCCTTCACAGTAAGGTAAGTGCTTATGCTCTTATGGCTGTGATAGGTTAGGGAAAGAGGGAAATACGGTGATTGGGAGGGGGTCCGGGGGCGTTCTTTGGTTCGTTCGGCCATCTTTATGATTGTGCGTTTATGCCGGATTCGCTCGCTCGTTCGTTTCCGCAACACGGTATCAAATCTATAGATTGTGGAATGCGATTCTTGGCTCGGGTTTTTCATTTTTACAATTTCTCTACATTGTGAAATACGATTCTCGGCTCGGGTGTTTCATTTTTACACTTTCTTTACCTTATAAAATCCCTGATATGCGCGAAATTGACCATACCCCCCCCCCAACCCCCGATTCCCCACGGGATACTGGTTGAGGAAACTTTCTGTACTGAGATGCAAGCTGTGCTATGGCTGAAGACACATTCCCAACACATTTGTACACACTTGGCTGTGACATACCACTGCAGTATACCCAACTGACAGTTGCCTGTTGTCATGTACCTCAGGACAACTAGTAGCTGTAAGGCTGGTGATATAAAAAGTCCTAAAAAGTAAAAAGCATACTAGTAAAATCAAGGATTTTTTTTCTAAAACAGAAAAAGTAATACTCATAACATTTTATAAATGATAATACTATCTTCAATTTTTTATTAGTCAAGAAACATTTAAAGTACTGCTATCAAACATCAATCCTTTTCAGAAATACATCAAAAATGATTTATATTGATAAAAATGGTTTAAGAAATGGTAATATATTTACATAATAAAGTACCTTTAAAGATGATGGCTAATTTTTGTAGCAACCCTCTAATGGTTTGCTTTGGTAGTCTAAGACGTCCTGTGAATTCTTCTTATAAAAAAAAAAAAAAAAAAAAAATAAAAATAATATAATATTAAAAAAAAAAAAAAATTAAAAAAAAGTAATCAAATAGATCGTGTCATGTCCTAAAACGGTTCTCCCTTCAAGTTTGTAGCAACTTCAACTTTCTGATTTATTCCAAATTTAAATTATCTAAATCATCCATGTTGGAACAAATATTCATAGTGTAATACAAAATATTCTTAATCAAGATAATTATTAAAATACATGTCAACAATATATGATTTGTAATTTAGTAGTATCTGCACTGTTATGGTTATCTCTCTTGTTCAAAGAAAAAAAGAAAGAAAAATAATAATCATAAATCATATATAAAAATAATATATATACATATGTTACATTTGTTTAAAAAAGAGAGAGAAAAAAAGAATACTCATCATAAATCATATATATAAAATAATATATATACGTTACAATTTAATCTAATTTCTTTTTGTGACTGATTTCCTATATATCTGTATGTACGTGTTACTGTATTTGTGTTTTTATTCTCACACACACACACACACACACACACACACACACACACACACACACACACACACACACACACACACACACACACACACACACACACACACACACACACACACACACACACACACACACACACATTGTGTGTTTGTGTGTGTTGTGTCTTTATGTACGTATATGTACATACAAAAATACCTTCATGTATATATATGATTCTACATCATACCTACATGTATCTATCAATCTGTCAGTATATCTGTATTTGCGTAATAATAAGTAAATGTAATTATAAACAATTATGCAAACGGCTGGTACAATCTGATCCACTCAGTATCTTAATTCATTTCCTTACGTATCATTTCAAGTTCTATCATTTGTTTGTCCTCTCTGTAACCCTTGTCCTTTTTGCGATCAAACAGCAGTATTTCTCCTGGCGTATGCACAACTGTCACTTT
>NW_020869084.1:112524-115024 GCF_003789085.1 Penaeus vannamei | reverse complement strand
TTTTTCGTATTTAATTTTATTTAAATGTAGGCCTGTTCTAACTGCACTTCCTGCACCGTTAAATCTTCTTGGGTTGCCTAACGGTCTTTATGGCTCGAGGTGTGAGAATGAATTCATTGCAATGTTGAGTGTGCCTGTTATAACGGTCATAGAAATTTTGTAACCATAAATATGTTATTCAATAGACAAATAATGGACAAATGGCATATCATTCTGTAAATCTTGGCAATAAACATAATAATCTAAATAAGCAATATTCTCAGATGACTCGTTTCATATCTAAGGTTAATTCTATACCCTCCCTTTTCCTAATAATTATGAATTAATGATATTTTGATAAATAAGATTAAAAATACACGAGACGGAATCGAGAACCCCCCCCCCACCCCACACACACACCCAGTCTGTCAATGCTCCATCCAGGATTTTTCCTTGGACATAAGCCAATCGTTCCCCCCTTCCTTTCCTTTTTAACCATTTTCCTCTCTCTTACGCTTCTCTCTAATGAATAATTCCCTTCTCAAACTATTCATTGATATTACCGGAACTGTCACCTACGACTACTTCTGTTCTTGTATCCACGGGCCATTAAAATAACGAAATAACTAATAAAAATTCCCTGTCAACAAAAGCATTATGGCGTGTTGTTCTTGCCGCATTTTCCATCATTTCTCCTTTCTATTCACATGAGAGAAGCAACGATTCTTCTCAATATCACAAATTGCTACAAAGGGATTTAACACCAACGTTTATAAACTTATCAAGTATTGTGACCTATAATATAAGGGTAAAACCTGACTTAAAGTACCATAACTGACGAGAAAGATAACGAACTTATTGCTTTCCCCGAATTTTATTGTTAACATTTAAACAAACAAACCCTTTATAAATTAATATTATAAATTACCATTTGTTATAACACTAAATTTTGATATATTGATATGCCTTTCAATATATTTCTGTGACGAATGTGCATCTTTGAAATCAGAACCAGAGCACCTTTTTAAATGTCAAATAGAGAATGATCTCGACATATATATATATATATATGTGTATTTACATATACATTACATATATACATATATATGTATATATATACATTTATATGTATATATGTATTATATATTATATGTATATATATATATATATATATATTATATATATATATATATATATATATGAGTATATATATAACATATATATGAGTTATATATACATATATATATATTATATACATATATAGTATATATATATATATGCATATATATGTGTATATATACATATGTATATATGTATACACACACACACAACACACACACACACACACACACACACACATATATATATATATATATATATATATATATATATATATATATATATATAGATATATAGATATATAGATATATGTGTATGTATATATGTGTTTTGAGTGTGTGTGTATGTGTATGTGTATCTACATCTGTCAAGAAAAAGATGCTAGAAAAGGATTATTTGTTTGGAGTTCAGTTTATATATATATATATATATATATATATATATATATATATATATATATATATATATATATAATACTCAGTGCACACACACATACATTTAACGGTTTCGTATAAATGGTATTTACTAGGACATTCCGTTTTGACGGCACATAAGACACACATCCCCCTTCCCATCTGCTAAAATTGCTGTACGTTTAACTGTGTGATGCGTCATATATTCTGTCAAATGTGGAATGCCAACCAAGTCCAGAATAAATCACTAACGCAATGTAGATGGCTCGGGCTTGCATCCCAAATCCCCAGTTCGACCAGAATTTTCTTCTCCTGAAAAACAGCTGTGTTGGCTTCGGATGTGGGCTTAGGATGCAAGCTCTTCCATGCGGTACGTAATGTGACTGCTGATGTGTCTGCGAATCTGTGATTGTTAGAAATTACTTCTCTTATTCAACTTTTCTAATGCCTCTAGACTTCCAGGGCAATATATATATAGTTTTCAATAAAAAGTTCAGTGCATATATTAGGACACACGCAACATAAACAAAAGAGTATGCGGAATTAATGACTTACTGAGAACTGACATTTTCCTTAGGGATCCCCTCCGATACAACCAGAAGTCTGGTCACTGCTCGCAGGTCCCCTGGAAGCTGATGATCCGCAGGTATTGGAGGTCCTTAAAAAACACTACCTCGACCCTCCCTCACTCCTGCCGTACAATTTCACCCGAGGACTCCCAGAGAAAGGGTTCCGCGGCTTCACCTGGCCCTGGATCCACGGCTGGTTGCAGAAGCTGTTCGCGGACCAGAGGGGCGGCTTCTTCGTCGAGGCCGGAGCCCTTGACGGGGAGTACCTGTCCAACACCTTGTGGCTGGAGCGCGACCTTGGCTGGTCAGGCCTGCTCGTGGAAGCCGCCGACACCAGCTTCAAGGAGCTAAGGCACAAGCACAGGAAATCTTGGGCTTCGAACACGTGCCTGTCACCTGCGCCATACCCCAAGCGCATCA
>NW_020869084.1:97524-100024 GCF_003789085.1 Penaeus vannamei | reverse complement strand
GACGGAATACACAAACGGTCAATAGTTATTACTCTGAGATTTTTTTTTTTAAGAAGATAGACAAATGTAGAGGAAACCCGACAGAATGCCTCCTCCGACATGCAGACATGTACACATAGAATTGTTTACAACCTAGAGTGGTTTTAACTGGAAGAATTCATGAACTATACTGTGGTCTCCCTTCCGTCTCTCTTGAGTTCGCCCACGAGCCGCAGGGCGTTGTTGCTCTGGCTCCTGAAGCTGGCGCCCGTCCCGTTCTGTCTGATCTGCCGCTCCGTGTCCTTGCGGCATCCGAAGGCGTGGCGGAATCCCTGCAAAAACTTCTTGTTCATGAAGCAGTAGGTGATGGGATTACAGCACGAGGACGCGTACGACAGGAGGTGCAAGAAGGATATCCCGAAGGAGCCCAGGGCGCGGTACACCTGCTCCGGGATGTACAGACACAAGATGTTCACGACGAAGATCGGCGTCCAGCAGAGGAAGAACTCGAGGACGACCACGAACAGCATCCGGATCACGTGCTTCTTGGCTTCGATGCTCTTCTCGAGGTGCGTGCTCCGCAGCCTCTTGAAGTCGTGTTGCTTCTTCTTCTTCTTGGGCGTGCGGGGATGGTACCGGCCGTTCTCCGTGACTGACTCGACGTGCCACTTGGAGTTGTGGTAGTGGCTCCTCTCGCCCAGGTCGTGGTAGCAGTAGTGGGGGTCCTGGGCGTGGATGGGCGACGCTTCGCTGTGGGCGTGGTTCACGGTGGGGACGGAATCGTGGTGGGACGTCGAGGGCTCCGGGGTGTACGCCTTCGGTTTCCCGCAGTGCTCGCAGGTCCTCGTGACGGCCGACGGGATCTTGCGGAATCTGAAAGGGAGAAGAGTGCGTTAAATGGGGAGGACAAGGGAGCGGAAGACAGGAAGAGAGGAAGAAGAACGAAAGAAGGAATTTTCTCCCTAAATCTTAAGAAGAGAAAAACAACACGCACGCACAAACTCATATACAAAGACACACAAAAAACACATACACGAACACAAACATATAGAGACACACACACGTACACACAAAGATGTAAACACACATTAACATACGCACACACATACATATATGAGTGTATACGTATATATACATACATACATATATATATATATATACATATATATATATATATATATAATATATATATATATATATATATATTAATTCAAATATATATGCATACATACATACATATACATAGATAGATAGGTAAATAGATAGACAGTATACATATATATACATATATATATTATATATATATATATATATATATATATATATATATATATATATATATATATATATATATATATATATATATATATATATATATATATATTATATATATATATATATATATATATACGTACTGCATAAGTAAATATTTTTTTAAAAGAAAGAGTACAAAATCTTCAGCCAAACGCTATAAAGAAGGGAAATGAACGCACCTGATAGAAATCTTGGAGACGTGTCGTTTGGACTGCTTTCGCCGCAGACTCTGCTGGACCATGGCGAGTCCGTTCAGGTCCGTCAGGGATATAACTGCGGGAGAAAAGGAGACCGACTGTTGAGGAGACCGAGAGAAACTGTCTTACTGGGGTATACTCACTTAATGGATATATGTACTGTGTATTCATCTCTCTCTCTCTCTCTCTCTCTCTCTCTCTTTCTTTCTCTCTCTCTCTCTCTCTCTCTCTATCTCTTTCTCTCTCTCTCTCCCTCTTTCTCTCTCTCTCTCTCACTCTCTCTTCTCTCTCTCATTCTCTCTCTCTCTCTCTCTCTCTCTCTCTCTCTCTCTCTCTCTCTCTCTCTCTCTCTCTCTCTCTCTGCATGCATACATTAATGTATCATGCATTTTTATAAGCACGTATGTACTAAGTATACCAGGCAAACAAAGTGCCTTCACATGTCAGACTTAACAGCTAAGAAATAGCACATCAAGGGAGAACAAACTGCAGTCGTGAACAAATAACATTCTTAACCCCTTTTTCCAGGGCCATTATATCACAAGCCGGCCAGTTTGAAGCGATTTATCCTCTGCAAGACATGATACACATCAAGCACTTTAAGGGGATGATACTCTATGCACAGGGGAACGGCAGCATTATGCTTGTAGTTAGATGAAAGACGCCTCATCGAAAATTCAGACGCGTTACAACTTCCATTAAAAGGGAGATAGGATAATGTCAGAGCTGATGGAGGTTATCAAAATCGCGTTAATGGAAGGTGGAACAGGTGCAGGGACGCAGGAATGATATCGTGACGAGCGTGCAAATGCCGTTATTGCTAGCATTAGTAATAGTGTTGGTAATGATAATAGTCGCCATGGAAAAAACATCACTACCATCATCATTCATAATTATAATAATTCTATTAGAATTTTGATAATCGTTTTATCGTAACATTGATTATTATCATTGAGGGCGGTGGTTGTAGTGTTATATCAATTATGATTATAGTCATTAACGGTATTATT
>NW_020869084.1:75024-92524 GCF_003789085.1 Penaeus vannamei | reverse complement strand
TTTGCTGAGGCTTGCTCAATGAGTATCGTGAATACATTTTCGAAATGTGGACATGGAAGTCGCCATCCGACAGAAAAAAAAAAACGAAGTTGCCTTCATAATTTCAAATAAGCGCGATAATGTAAAAAAAATATGGAAGTTGTCAATTAAATGTTTTTAGCAACCATAGAATGGTCAGAAACGAAATTAAATTAAAACACAGAAAGGAAAGGGACAAACTCATACGAAAACCGAAGCCAAATCTTACGAACTTGAAGACCAGGGCGACAGAATTTAGTCTTCCCATCGAAAACAAATACTCACTTCTCATTGACAAAGATCTTAACATTGACCAAATCAACAAACAGTTCAATGACATAACAAAGGAAGCTGCACTTGTAGGAGGCGGTAAAAAAGAAAAAGCTCTAAGAAACTCGATACAAACTATACCGCTTATGCAAAAACGTAGTCATGAAAATATCATCAAATAGAGGCAAAATAGCGTTAGTTGAACGAACAAAAGCTATACATAAAAAGAAGAGGAAGGATGTACAGACATTCAGTCAACAAAAAAAGTAATTCCAGGTACCAGCATGAAACCAGCTGAAAGGAGACTTGGACTAAGAAAAAAATGAAATGTATTCAATAAAGAAACCAGATGCAGAAGTGTCATATAAAAAAAAACTATCGACCTATAAGCCTCTTATCAGTTACTTACAAACTGTTCACAAAAGTTACCACAACTCGCATCTCTAATACCCTCGATTCTATTCAGACAAGAGAACAGGCTGGTTTCCGCAGAGGATTCTCAACAACAGACTATCAGCAAGTTTGTTAGAATTGTGCCAGGCCCGACCCAAGGAATTTTCATAAATACAGATGCAGAAATAAAGGCATATCTCTCTAAATATCTGATATAGATATAATTTAACCATCTATTTGCCGGGTTGATATGCATGTCTAGACTGATTGATATGCATTTATTTCTCTATTTATGCATGTCAAGTATACGAATATTCTTTGGGTCGGGCCTCGCACAATTCCAACAAACCGGCCGTATATCCACACTCTAATCCAAATAAGAGAGAAAATGCACGAAAGTATGAAACCCCTGTGTGTGGCATTCATCGACTATGAAAAGACACTCGACTCTAAATACCAGTAGTACTAAAACCCATAAGGAATAGAGGAAGAATATAAGATCATAATTCTTTTTGCGTTTTGCCATTTCACATCCTCCTCCAGCATTTTCACACCGTGTGTGTGTGTGTGTGTGTGTGTGTGTGTGTGTGTGTGTGTGTGTGTGTGTGTGTGTGTGTGAATATTATAAAATATAAGAAGATATATACGAAAAGGGAATAGCAGCCATTAAACCTCATACAGAAACCGATACCAGTTAAAAAAGGTGTTAGGTTGAGCAACACAATCACACCAAAATTGTTTACAACTTGCTTTGAAGAAATGTCACAGAAAATAGAATAGAACGAAAAGAGTATGAAAATAAGAGACGAACATATAACAATGTAAGATTAGCAAACAATATTGTTTTTAGCAAGTCACAAATGAACGGTAGCAATTGATAAACGATCTGAATATAAAAATTCTGAAAGTCTGACACAACATGAATAGAAAAAGAGCAAGTTCACGTTCAACAGTATACTTCAATTCGTGTAAATACATGTTACAAGCGAAGTGCCAGAGGTAGTGGACAAATACGTATATCTAGTGTAACTCATACAGACAAACACATCCATTGAAAGAGGAAATAAAGCGACGCATAAGTCTAGGTTAGTGTGTCTTCGGATGACACAGTAGCATACTAAAAGGTGCTGTCACACTAGCACTTTTTTCCGTCACTTTTTGACAATTTTATTTAACATAAATACAAACATTCTCGAATATAGCTCTTGATTTGACTTTGCTTGGCTGAAAAAGTTGACGGAAAGGTTTTCAGACGGAAACGATCATTATCGTCTGACCGGAAAATCGACAATTCGCTCAAAAAAAAAAAAAAAAAAAAAAAAAAAAAAAAAAAAAGACAGTAAAAGTGCTAGTGTGGCAGCACCTTAACTGGTTCCTTGCCATTAAGTCTTTCACCTGTACGTCCTCCCAGCCATAACACATGAATCAAAAACGTGAACTACGATCAAATTATTGTACAGCATACAAATAGGTGTTAAGAGAGGAATTTAAAGATTAATGCTAGGAATTAGCCAGAGACATGGGATGAGGGCGACATGGATCAGGGAACAGACACAAGTGGAAAATATACACAGAAGCAATGGGCAGGTTATGTATGCAGGAGAAAGGTCGACAGATAGACACGGAAAGTAGCAGCCTGGGATACAGAGAACATAAGCAGTCCAAGGGCAAGACCAATGACAAGATGGCGTGACGAAATAACGACATTTGGGGGGCCAAGACTGGAGCAAAAGACACAAGACAGGAACAATTGGAAAATATTGTGAAAGGTCTCCATCCTGCAGTGGACTGATACAGGCTGATGGTGATGATACATACATATACAGAGATGGGCAGTGTCGCGATGCATAGATACGTACTGATCGATGATTTTGTACTAGAATCAGTATCGTCTTAGCTACTCAATAACAATATCGTTTATCGTATAGGCTTCTGGGGATATATATATATATATATATATATATATATATATATATATATATATATATATAATCGATACGTTTAAATAACTCTCTGACTCGATCCCTGACTCTCTCAGGCTATCACCTCTCTCTCTCTCTCTCTCTCTCTCACACACACTCTCTCTCCCTGTCTCTCTCATTCCCTCCCCGTCTTTCTCTCTTTCTATCTCTATCTTTCCCTCCCCCCCTCTCTCTCTCTTTTCCTCCCACTGACCCCCTCTCGCTCTCTTTCTGATCCTTCCTCCCTCCCTCTCTTTCTCCCTCCCATCCACTTACTATCTCTCTCACGCACACACAATCTGTCTCACTCCCTTCCTCTATCTCTCCCTCTCCCCTTCTCTCTCTTTCGTTTGTTTTTCACGCTCTCCCTTCTCTCTCTCACTCCTTTTCTCTATCTCTCCTTCCCTATTTCCCCTCTCTATCTGCCTATCTCTTTTTTTCTTTGTTTCTTTCATTCGCTCACTCCCTCTCTCTCTCCCTCCCTCCTACCCTCCTTCTCTCTCTCTTTGAAATTGGTAAGATACCCCGGTGGTCACGCCCTTTATACCAATCACGGCGGCGCGCCCATGGGAACGACGCCGTCTATCTCTCCCTGCGCCCCCCCCCTCCCCCTCCTCTCTCTTTCCCTGACCCCTCGGATAAACAACGTCTAAGTGCACTCCCTAATCATCGCCTGTACTACGGGATTTCTTTCAAACATCTAAGAGTTCTTTGGACGCTTTACTGTGGCTTCAGCTGGAGGCAGTTTTGGACGTGTGCTTTCTGAATCGAAATCAGCTAAATTCTACCTCTTCCCTGCGCGAATTTTTCAAAGTTGGGGCATGCGCAGAAGAGTCTTTAAAAAGCCCTGTGTTCCCACCAAACAACCGAGCAATCAAGCGCTCGTTAGTGCTTCCACTCATTCAATGGCTGCAGAGCAAAGAGATAATAGTAATATCAATTCACTCATTGACGACTTAGTAGAGGCTCAAAAGTTTTTTTTTTTTCCTTTTATTTACGGGTGTAAGAAATCAGTATTGTTTAGTAATATTGTGCACCATTACTTCCTTTACAATGTACAGGTTCCTTAGAATTTGATATTTTTTTTACAATGCATCTTCGTCGATAACAAGAACCCTTGCATATGCATAGATAATTTAACAGAGAAATCTTTCTGTCACTTTAATAATGACTCAGAAGTACGAGAGACTCTTTAAGAAGCACTATTCAGATCCCACTTAGCAACTATCACTGATTAGACCACTCATTGGCACAATTTCAGCGATTCTTTTCATGTAATGTGTTGTAATATCAGCAGCTTACCTTCGAAATTTGTTGAATTCCAAATAGAATGCAATGCAATTTTGAAAAGAAGCTTCGATATCCTGTTTTTTTGTGAAATTTAGATGAAAATATCCATTCTCTCTGATCTTGACAAATATATACTCGCTACTCAAAACCGCATTTCACAAAGCAGAGGAAGTGTCAGCGTCTATGTTTCAACAAAACATTCTACCAAGTGCAGACCCGACATCCCAATGAATCTGCCACACGTTCAAACCCTATTCGTGGAAATGAAGATGTCAGTGCAAAACATATTAGGAGAAGGTTATTGCATACCTTCTTGGGGACTTTGATATAAAGCCTGGCTCCCTGTCAAAGGACACCTCTGAATTCATCTCACTTCACCACAGCCAGGGACGTTGAGAAACCGTTGCACATTTTACTGCTTTCAATTGCAATATGATTATGGTAACATTTTTACAAATAATAACGGTATATGCTACAAAAGTACAGCCCGCAAATAGGTACACCAGCTTATCAATACTGAAAGAATCTCATCTATTTATTGCACCATTAGATACCCTACTAGAGTGACCACAAACAAAGCCACCCTTTTAGACAAAATATGGACAAGACTCGAGTAAACTTTGATGAATTGCTTCGTTCACTCCTCAATTGCTGACCTCTTCCCAGTATTTTCTTGTTTGGATTTTAGTAACTTGTGTAAAGTTCCTAACACCACCCATATACAATGCAGAGAATTTTGTGTTGAAGATGCAGATGAATTCTTAACTTGATATCGTTAATGTGAATTGACAAACATGTCTCTCTTCAAGTTAACGAACGGTTTTTTTTCGCTCGTTTCCAAGATCATTTCTCTATTTTTCCACAGAATGTCCCCGTGAGAAGTAAAAAGATTAAAGAACATCTAAACAAACTATATATAACCCGTCACATAAAGTTTTTGATTAATGGAACGAAAAGTCACAAAGGAAATATCAAGAGAGACCAATAACATATGATGATGCATATAGATCAATTAGGAACAAAGTAAAAATGTAATGAATAAAGCAAACGCCTCTTATTATAGAGATAAATAAATAAATAAAAAA
Organism: Penaeus vannamei; assembly: GCF_003789085.1. Classification (NCBI taxonomy): domain Eukaryota; kingdom Metazoa; phylum Arthropoda; class Malacostraca; order Decapoda; family Penaeidae; genus Penaeus; species Penaeus vannamei. The sequence goes on along the minus strand of NW_020869084.1, from coordinate 87,507 downwards.
TCTGGAGGATATCAGGAAAACATGGAAAGTCATCAACACAGTTCTTAATAGAAAAAAATCCGTCAACACAAGCAATAGATTCTAACTCATTAAATTTTATATTACAAATATTGGTGAAACTTTGGCAAGCAAACTATTGCAAGCACAATCTAGTCACCGTAATTACCTAACTAATCCTCTACAAATGGAATTTTATCCGAGCCCCGTCACAGAACATGAAAGAAGTAGTAATGTCAGTCTAAAGATACCTCTGCTTGACAAGGTGCCTGCCACACATCACTCGGCTTCCCACACACCTGTGCAATCACTCTCTGCAAACAGACAAGTTCCCTTTACGTTTAGAAAGAAGAAGAGGCTTCTCTTTACACAAAGGCGTGTACCTGTTGACAATCCGAAACAGCTCCGTCCTGTATCAATTCACACAGCCTTTAGCAATTTGTTTTTGAAAGAATTATGCGCAAGAGAATGGTTGAATTTTGTAATGGTTTTATTATACTATCGCCCTTTCAATTTGGTTTCCGAGCACAAATATCAACAGACCCTACTTAAGAGTATTTTACTAACGATATTCTCCGTGCCTAGGCAATAACGAATTGATTCTTAGTGTAACTGTAGATCTATCTAAAGCCTTCTTAGTGTAATTGTAGATCTATCTAAAGTCTTCTTAGTGTAATTGTAGATCTATCTAAAGCCTTCTTAGTGTAATTGTAGATCTATCTAAAGCCTTCTTAGTGTAATTGTAGATCTATCTAAAGCCTTCTTAGTGTAATTGTAGATCTATCTAAAGCCTTCTTAGTGTAATTGTAGATCTATCTAAAGCCTTCTTAGTGTAATTGTAGATCTATCTAAAGTCTTAGTGTAATTGTAGATCTATCTAATGCCTTCGATACAGTTAATCACCAAATTCTTTTTAGATAAAGCCGACTACTAGAGTTTTTGTGGTCTATCAAACCATGTACAACCATAGTCTTAACGAAGCAGAGCAAACAAAATTCTTGGGAGTTATTGTAAATAAACACCTATACTGACACAGCCATATTAGGTAGGTATGTAATAAAGTAACTAAAAATTGTGGCTACTTTATTTGACGCAATCATATGAACAGAGGAACAATGTTAATGATCTATTAGTGCATTCTAACATGACTTAATGCTTGACAGTGTGGGAAGGAGCCATCAACACATCACTAAATCCTCTCAGTCATACATAAGATAATTAGAACAATCCTTGCATTAAAGATCAAAGATCACACTAATGAATCACTTATTAAAATACTATTAAAGCTCAAAGACCTTTACAGCTTTGCCTGCTTGATAAATACATACGGATGCTTGCGTAACTTAATCTCATCCCCAGACCATTTCAGCCTCAAACAACGCCTATTACAGATTGACAATTTCAGACGCTGATCTCCCTTGGTTTCATCTTCCCAGAGGCATGTCAGATATCGTGTTGTATTTATATCCATCCCTCCCGAAATTAAAGGAGAAACTACTGTAAACGGCTTTAAATCTAGCTTGAAATCCTCCCTAATTATCAGCTTCTCTGTTGCATTACGACAGGAAGCATGAATATCATGAATCTCTTTGCACCAAGATGATTAAGTTCCATTCGTTTGTACCTTTGTAATTACTCATTTCAATGTATTGCAATTATCTACACGCTTGTAAATATATTATTTGGTGTGTTATGTAATCTTCAGGTTTCACTTTTTTGTAAAAATTTCTGTTTGTTGTTTTCGAATTTTACTTCTGGTTTCTTTTTCATAATTTAGATTAAGTTTTATCTGTTTGATGGGAAGGAGGAGAAGGGAGACGGGAAAGAAGGGAAGGGATTGGGGAAGAAGGAAAAGGAAAGAAAGGGGAGGGATTGGGGGAGGAAAAGGAAAGAAAGAGAAGGGATGGGGAGGAAAAGGAAAGAAAGGGAAAGGATTGGGGGAGGAAAAGCAAAGAAAGGGAAGGGAGAGGGGAAGGAGGAAGGGAGACGGGAAAGAAGGGAAGGAATTGGGGAAGAAGGAAAATGAAAGGAAGGGAAGGGAGAGGGGAAGAAGGTAAAGGAAAGGGAGGGAAGGGAGAGGGGAAGAAGGAAGGGAGACGGGAAAGAAGGGAAGGGATTGGGAAGACAGAAAATGAAAGGGAAGGGAGGGAGAAGGGAAGAAGGTAAAGGAAAGGAAGGGAGACGGGAAAGAAGGGAAGGGATTGGGGAAGGAGGAAAAGGAAAGGGAGGGAAGGGAGACAGGAAGAAGGGAAAGGAAAGGAAGGGAAGGGGGCTCCCTGGAGGCCGTCAACGGGGCCATGCTCGTCCTCGCCTTCCTGACGATGCGGGCCGAGGGGATCTACAAGCGGAAGAGGCTCTTCTCTCAGGCCATCTCCAGGGGCCGGGAGGAAGCCAACCGTTCGGAGGACAAGGAGCGGGACGAAGCAATAGCGAAAAGGCCTTCGGCATATTCGTGTGTTTTCTTGCCCTTCCCTTCGTTGAAAAGGCCTTCGGCATATTCGTGTGTTTCCTTGCCCTTCCCTTCGTTGAAAAGGCCTTCGGCATATTCGTGTGTTTTCTTGCCCTTCCCTTCGTTGAAAAGGCCTTCGGCATATTCGTGTGTTTTCTTGCCCTTCCCTTCGTTGAAAAGGCCTTCGGCATATTCGTGTTTTCTTGCCCATCCCTTCGTTGAAAAGGCCTTCGGCATATTCTTGTGTTTTCTTGCCCTTCCCTTCGTTGAAAAGGCTTTCGGCATATTCGTGTGTTTTCTTGCCCTTCCCTTCGTTGAAAAGGCCTTCGGCATATTCGTGTTTCCTTGCCCTTCCCTTCGTTGAAAAGGCCTTCGGCATATTCGTGTTTCCTTGCCCTTCCCTTCGTTGAAAAGGCTTTCGCATATCTTCTTGCCCTTCCCTTCGTTGAAAAGGCTTCGGTGTGTTTTTCTTGCCCTTCCCTTCGTTGAAAAGGCCTTCGGCATATTCGTGTTTCCTTGCCCTTCCCTTCGTTGAAAAGGCCTTCGGCATATTCGTCTGTTTTCTTGCCCTTCCCTTCGTTGAAAAGGCCTTCGGCATATCCGTGTGTTTCCTTGCCCTTCCCTTTGTTGAAAAGGCCTTCGGCATATTCGTGTTTCCTTGCCCTTCCCTTCGTTGAAAAGGCCTTCGGCATATTCGTGTGTTTCCTCGCCCTTCCCTTCGTTGTTCCTGTTGCAATCTGTTCATCATGAATTCCACACAAGGAGCGGGAGGTGAGATTTGAGGAGCTCGAGCGCCAGAAGGAGAGGCAGCGAGAGCTCTTCTTAAGGAGCGTGACTGATGAGTCTCGTTGCCCTTCAGATACTTGGTTTGGTAGACTCATGTTCCTTTAAATTGTATTTTTTTTTTTTTTGTAAAAAAAATATTCAGGTTTTATTGTGTTCTTTCTCTTTTAGTATCATTTCAAGAAAATCTGTTATTGTATTAATTTTACTGTTGGTCTTTTTTTTGTATTTTAAGTATCAAAGATTATACGTATATATATATATATATATATATATATATATATATATATATATATATATATATATATATGTATATATAATATATATATATATGTATATATATATATATATATATATATATATATATATATATATATATATATATATATATATATATTATATTTTTTTTTTATTAATTCAAGCCTTTTAAGGTGTTCAGAAACATCAAAAAAGCCCGGGCAACTCTAACCATTGTGTATGAAAATTAATAAACTATTTCAATTTCAATTTTGCTCCCCCTATCTCTTCCTCCCTCTCCCCTTCCCTTCCTCCCCCCCCCCCGCTCTTTGTCTTTTTTTCTTTCTTTTACTCTCTCTCTCTCTCTCTCTCTTTTTTATCTGCATTTTTTCTTTCTTTCTCTCCCTCTCTCTTTCTGCCGTTACCCCCCCCCCACTCTCTCTCTCCCTTTGTCTATCAACACCTCCCCCTTTCTCTCTCTCGCAGGGTTTCACTCTACCCCTCTCACTATCTCTATCTCTTTCTCTATCTCCTCTCTCTCTCACACACACACACACACACACACACACACACGCATATACGCAGAAAAACACACACACGCACACGCAAACACACACACACACACAAACACGCACACATAAACACACACGCACACACACACACACAAACACACACACACACACACAAACACACACGCACGCACGCACACACACATTCATATATATATATGTACATATACATGTATATTTGGATCTCTCTCTCTCTCTCTCTCTCTCTCTCTCTCTCTCTCTCTCTCTCTCTCTCTCTCTATATATATATATATATATATATATATATATATATATATATATATAGAGAGAGAGAGAGAGAGAGAGAGAGAGAGATTTGAGTATATATATATATATATATATATCCATATATACATATGTTATATGTATATGTATATGTATATATGCATGTATATATATGTATATATATATGTATATATATAATATTATATATATATATATATATATATATATATATATATATATATGTGTGTGTTGTGTGTGTGTGTGTGTGTGTGTGTGTGTGTGTGTGTGTGTGTGTGTGTGTGTGTGTGGTGTGTGTGTGTGTGTGTGTGTGTGTGTGCGTGCGTGTATGTGTATGTAGATATGCATATGTATATATATATATATATATATATATATATATATATATATTATAATAGATAGATATAGCAGCACACATACAAACATGCACATACACACATACATATATACATATACATGTGTGTGCTTTCTTTATATTCACCATGTTTTTCTACCTTATATTTCACATTGGATATTTTCTCCTTGCGTACATAACATTATCTGCCTTCGTTGCAAACCCTAGGCTATAAGGTTCATTATCTACCACAAGAATCGGTATCACGAGTTTCCCGTTACATGGATAAGAGACAACAACAATTTAGAATGAAAATTGAAGTTTTTATGTAGCGTCCTTATCATGAGGAGCCATCTAATTGGGCTCTTGTAATGTTCGTAAATCACAGCCCACCCAGAAATGGCCCCAGCACTCTAGATTAGGACACTCTGGTTTAGATGAACGTAAGGAAAATCTGGAGGTTCTTTGCTGTCATTTCGTGTAGTTTCCTGTAACTATTCTGAGGCTCGAATGGCCTACAACAACCGTTCTTTATGAACCACCTGTTAGTCATGTTCACCCGAGTGTCAGTGTCACTGTTAGGCTGTCATAAATGTCATTAGTACAAATCACGTGCAAAGCTGACACACGTCGATCGAGTTGGCATTAGTCGACAAAGGCCGACACAGGGGAGCTTCTTATATCAAAACTATCCTTACATATCCAATTGTTCTTGCCGGCTTGCTTGTGCGTTGCGCCTCGTCCCTAAAATCTGTCACCTTGTTACTTTACAATTTGGATTAATGTTTGTTGTTACTGCGGTGTGAATGCGACGTACAGGAGTTGGTACCTTGTCCGGTCTCTCGTTCCAGGCGCATTCCGTGCCAGAGAGACACGGTGATCGAGGGATAAGCGGCCACCATGATCACCAGCGGCACGAGCAGCAGACCCAGGCCCAGGAACAGGGTGAAGCCGCGCTCCAGGTGCAGGCTCGGCCACATCTCGCGGCACTTGTGGCGGTCTGGCGGGAGAGGGAAGGAGAGGAGGGATTAATAACGGCCAGAGAGAGAGAGAGAGAGAGAGAGAGAGAGAGAGAGAGAGAGAGAGAGAGAGAGAGAGGGAGGGAGGGAGGGGGGAGGGAGAGGGAGGGGGGGAGGGAGAGGGGGGGGAGAAGTTGAGAGTATGATGAAAGTAATGATGAGGATAACAATAATAATAATAATATTAGCAACTAGAATTATAGAGAGCGCATACCTCCGCCAAAGCAGTAGGGTCACCGATGTAATTAAATATTCACATTTGAAGAATTTCATAAAAATAACAATAATGATTTACGCGTCAAAAAGCTGTAGTTGCTCCAGTCTCCCAAATGCTAATGAAGCCTTAAAAAAATCACTGGTAAAAATAACACCAAGATTTGTTCATAACTTCTTGTTATCCGACTAAGCAACAAACAAACAAACTAACTATTTTTTTATATTAATAGAAGTAACATAATTATAACTAGCACAACCCGTGGAAACTCCATTGACCAAAAAATGAAGAGGTACTTCTCTCCTCTCTTCCTATTTTACTATCCTATCTCTCGCTTTCTCTCTCCCGTTTTCTTTCCCTTCCCCTTCCTAATCTCTCTCACTCCAAAATCTTCCTTAAATTCTCTCATCCCTCCATTTTAAGCCTCGCATCTGTCACCTCCCACTTACTTCCTCTTCTTCCTCTTCGCTTCTTTATTCCCTTTCCTTCCTCTCCCACCAACCTTTTCTCTCTGACCCTTTCCCCCTCCCTCACCCCTCTTCCCTTACCCACCCATCCCCTTTCCTCTGTAAGTCCGCTTAACTTCCCATTCCCTCTTTCCCTTTTTCTCTTTAAACCCCGCCATTCCATTTTACACCAAAACGAGATGACTTCGACTCCTCAGTCACATGAAATAAGAGTTTAAGCGTAAAATCATTTGTAACAAATTGGAGCAGCCTGAACTCCTCAGTCCCCACGAATATAATTTCAGGCGTAATGTGTATATGTAACAACCTAATATTTAAATGTTCGTCTGTTAGAACGGTCATTTAATTCCATGTAAGTATAGATCATATATGATGTGGTTGTGGGGTTGAAATCGCATCATGTTGATGTAAATGAAGTGATAACTGATAACATAGATATGAAAGAATGACACACATTAGGATGTTAATACACATTTATGAAGTACACGACGATCCTATGATGAAAATTAAGAAAGAAGGCAGGAGAGGAAAAATAAAGGAAGAGGGAGAAGATGATAAGGATACTTTAGAAATGAAAATGATACTACTAATAACTTGAAAATATCAGAATAATAATAATGATAATGGTAATGATGATAATTAGAATAATTATAATGATAATAACATCAACAATAGAAATAAAGATGACGATAAGAAGAGTAATAATGGTGATATTACTTGAAATAATAACAAAGAGAATAATACTAATCGTGATGATAATAAAGATCATAATGATAATAAAACAATGATGCTAACAATAAAGATACTAAAAATGATATTTATATTAGTAGGAGTAGTAATAATGATAATGATAAAAAATTATATAACAATAACAGCAATAATAATGATAATAATGATACCACTACTACTACTACTACTACTGCTAGTAGAAGTAACAGGCAGCAGCAGTTGTAGTATAATATTGTTTCATAAGTAAAGATGATGACAACAATAATCATAACAATTACTATTATGATAATGATAATGACAATGATATGGATATTGAAGATCATAATAATGGTAATGATAATAGTAATGATAATGATAACAGTAACAATAATGATCATTATTATGAAGATGATAATGATAATGATAATGATAATAATAATAGTAATAATAATGATAATAATGAGTAATAACGATGATGTTCATTCTGATAATGATAGTAATAACAATAATAATATTAATATTATTAATAATAATGATAATGATAATAATGATGGCAATAATAATAATAACAATAATTATGATAACAATGGTAGTAACAATGATAATAATGATAATGAAAATAAAACATCTCAGAAGAAATAATAACAATAATAGCAGAGAAAGATATTTAGGCTTCAAATGATTAACAATAACAAGGATAATACCAATAATGATGGGGATGATAACACCCATTATCATCATTATACTCATGTCATAATTAACATTATTTACATTGCCGTCATTATTGTATCATAATTATCATCATCATCATTATCATTACCATTGTCATCATCTTCATTATTAGTATTACTATCATTTTCCTTATTGTTAATATTATTATTTTTATTATCATAATCATTATTGTTATTGTCATGATAATGATTATTATCATTATCACTCATCATTATCATTGGTTTCATTACAATTGTCATTATAACTATGATTATCATAATCATTATTTTCATTATCTTTATGAAAACTTGATGATAATAGTAAATATAACATTCACATAATAACGATTTCAAATGTTATTATCATTATTATTCTTTAATTTTATCATATTATTAACATTATATCATCTTTATCTCTATTATCATTATTATTATCCTAATCATTATTATTATCATTATTATTGACATCCTTATTGTTATTATTATCATTTTAACTATCATTTTCATCATCATTATCATTATCATCCTCCTCATCATCATTATCATCATCATCATCATCATCACCATCATCATCCTTATCTTCGATGTCATCGTCATCGTCAACTTCCTCTTCCTCCTCCTCATCATCATCACCATTATCATCATCATTGAAATCTTGATAATGGTAATGGTAATAACAATAATGATCACGATAATAATACCCGTGATGATTCTTCATGTTGATGACAATAGTAGCTTTTCCCTTTAATTCTAAATGCTGTGAGTCTTTTGCAACATCATGCCAAGCATCTCCTGGCACTTCATGACAAATACAAACAAAAATCATCTACTGTTTTTTCCTAATTATAACAATGATATTCATAAATCCCACGAACTTCATTGATCATTTCAAAACTCTTCTCATCCTTATCATCATCATTCAAATCTTGATAATGATAATGGTAATAACAATAATGATCACGATTATAATACCCGTAATTATTCTTCACGTTGATGACAATAGTAGCTTTGCCCTTTAAAAGCATCTGCTGTTTTTTTTCCTAATCATAACAATGACATTCACAAATTCCCACGAACTTCATTAATCATTTCAACGGCACTTTCTCGACATGAGGGTCTTGAGGGACAGACTTGGAGGGCCTCCGTTCATCTCCCGTTTGTGTCTCGAGTGAGGGAATCGCCCCTGGAAGCCTCCTCAGGGTGCCCCGTGTCGTGTGTAGGGCCCTCGGACGTCAAGGAGCCCCCAGTCGCTCTGTGTGAACTGGGGACGTGATGAAATAGCATCTGGAGACGATTGCCTCTTGCCTTGTTGTCTACGTGCGTTTCCTTTCTCCTTTCTCCTTCTCCTCCTCTTGCATTCCGTGTTTCCTCACCTCCCGTATTCTTCGTCTCATCATCATTATTGCCTCTTGCCTTGTCTACGTGCGTTTCCTTTCTCCTTTCTCCTTCTCCTCTTACATTCCGTGTTTCCTCACCTCCCGTATTCTTGGTCTCTTCATCATTATCTCCCGTATTCTTTTCCTCATCACCATTATCTCCCATATTCTTTTCCTCATCATCATTATCTTTCCTATTTTTCATCTCATCATCTCTATCTCTCATTTTCTTCATCTCATCATTATCATCTCCCTTATTCGTCATCTCATCACCATTATCTCCCATATTCTTTTCCCCATCATCATTATCTCTCATGTTCTTCTCTTCATCATCATTATCTCTCATATTCTTTTGTTTATCCTCATCTTCCTTACTTCCCATATTTTTTTCTGTTCCTCCTCTTTCTCCTCTTATTGATAATCATGATAATGATAATGATAAAGGAAATGTTGATCTCATATTCCCTCGGCACACCTTGTATATGCGAAATAAGCCTAATAAGACCAAATAATTTGCTAGTAAAATAATTTTCTCAGCCTATATAATAATAATAATTTGTATATGCGAAATAAGCCTAATAAGACCAAATAATTTGCTAGTAAAATGTGATCCGGCAAACCTGATTAATTTTGAGAGCCATGTGGTTTATCAAGTTATAATACAAACGGGAACTTAACTTTTGGGATGACTGAGAGAAAGTTGTATAGAGAGAGAGAGAGAGAGAGAGAGAGAGAGAGAGAGAGAGAGAGAGAGAGAGAGAGAGAGAGAGAGAGAGAGAGAGAGAGAGAGAGAGAGAGAGAGAGAGAGGTGAAGATAACAGACTGACAGAAATAGACAGACAGAAAAATACACAAACACACTCTCCCCATCCCTCCCATTCCCCCCTCTCTCTCTCTTTCTCTCTTTCTCCCTCTCTTCCCTTTCTCCTCTCTCTTCCTCTCTCTCTCCCTCCCTCCCCCACATCCCACACGCAGAAACACCGAAAGACCCACACAAAGAAAGCCATTTAACTCACTAGTACTCCCGATGGGCAGGAGCTTGGACAGGGCAGCGATGGGTGCCATGGCAACCAGGGACAACAGCCACACGATGCTGATGATTTTGTAAGCGTGGGAGAGCGTCTGCCACCCCCTGGACCTCAGCGGCTGGCAGATGGCGTAGTATCGCTCAAGGGAGATGGCCACCAGCGTCCACACGGAGACGGAAATGGACACAGCTAAAGGGGGGGAAAAGCAGGTAATGGGTATGACTCGAAGACAGGATCTGTTAGGTAGTTGTTTCAGATCAGCAACGGAAGAAGAAATGTGTTTACGTAAATATTATCGTTAGTAATATTAACAATGATAATAATAGTGATAATAACAATGATGATAATGATAGTAATAACAATGATAAAGATAATAACAATAATAATGATAAAGATAATAATGATAGTAACAATAATGATGGTTATAATAACAATGATGATAATGCTAATGCTAATAACAATGATAATAATGATAATGCTAATAATAGTGATAATAATAATAATGATAACATCTCAGCTGTAATAATGATAATAACAACAGCTGGGATGCGAGAGTTATAGGAATTATAGATATTTAGGCTTCAAATAATAGTGATGATGATTATGATAATATTAACAATAACAATAATGATGAGGATGATGAGAGGCAGTATATATAATGAGGGTTCTGAAAGATGAAGTTTCTCATCTCAATAAGTGGTTCATAGTTATCATGCCTCCTCATTCTGACTATGGGGAATGTTGTGTGTGCGTGTAATACGGGTTCGTAGTGATGAGTGATATTCTTTAGTAATTTCTTTATAACATGTAAATGAAAGAACGAGGGAAAAAACAACAACAACAACAACAACAACAAAAGAAAACAAACGAACATGTCCAAGGCCTTTCTGCTTATTTTTCTTCAAGCAAAAAGGTCTTTGGACAGACTCGTGCGTTTTCTTGGTCTTCCATTCGTTGTTATTTACAATTTGTTCAGTATGAATGATGCATACTGTTCATGCATATTGAATGAAAACTTAGTATTCAATTTAGCTTCGTGTCTATATACATCTACGTGTGTGTGTGTGTGTGTGTGTGTGTGTGTGTGTGTGTGTGTGTGTGTGTGTGTGTGTGTGTGTGTGTGTGTGTGTGTGTGTGTGTGTGTGTGTGTGTGTGCGCCTGACACTCTCTCTCGCTCTCTCTCTCTCTATCCATCTATCATCTCTCTCCATCCCCCCTCACTCACTCACTCACGCACTCACAGACCCCCTCTCTCCATCAACCTCTCTCTCTCCATCTCCCTCCCCACCAAAGCGGTACATGACCCACGTGGCGAACCCATCACCAGAACCGCAGTACCTCTAAGAGAATGTAACAAATCCTGTTACACAGACGCCGCTCTCCCTTTGCGAGTAACCGGCCCGGCAAACCCAATGGCCGGATCTTTTCCAATCTCTTCCGTACGATTAACATTAAAAGATCGCTGAGTGCCGGCTGACGATTTAGAGGCATGAGGTACCGCGCGTCCGGATAAGGGGAGAGGAGTTGCTGTTAGTCAGGACGGGTAAAAAAAAAGTTATGTAGACGGATTTAGGAGATGTATTGGTCGGTAGCGTTCGAGGTCCTGAATGTAAGTTGGATTCGTAGTTGATATGCCCTGTCGGAGGTATGGTATTCCCTCTCTCTTTCTCTTTCTGTCTCTGTCTGTCTGTCTGTCTGTCTGTCTCTCTCTCTCTCTCTCTCTCTCTCCGTTTCCCTCTCTCTCCTTTTCTCCATATTTCCCATACCTTCTCTTTCTCTCTCTCTCTCTCTCTCTCTCTCTTCTCCCTTTCTCTCTTCAACCTCCCTCTCATTCCGTTTCTTTATCCTCTTCTCCCATTCCCATACCTTACTTTTTTCTTTACTCTTCTAGTCTTCCTTTACCCGCCTACGCGCCTACTCCGTCAACCCTCCTTTCTATTCATCAAATTCCTTGCAACTTATTAAGGAATTATCAAAGTTTTTTTTTTTAGGGGAAACTCGGATAAAAGCGGATAACAAAACATTCTTTGGTTCTAGAGATCGACGGCCAGAAACTGACGTGGAACAGATACGAATACTGAATTAGAATATGAAGAAAGAGGATAAAATGAAATAATAAGAGCAGTGGAATAAAAAATAAGAAAATAGGATGATAATCCGGATAATCTTTTTTCGATGGAGATGGATCGCCAAAACACGAGCAACGAAGGTACAAAATGTAGTCAAATAAACCTTTTCGCCTCTGCCTTTTCGTCCGTACAAAGTTGCACGAAAGAGCGGGACACAACACCAGAATTCGCATCCGAAAGATAAATCAACCCCAAATACTTAAAATTCTTCCACCGCATT
>NW_020869084.1:52196-64696 GCF_003789085.1 Penaeus vannamei | reverse complement strand
GTGTAAGGGTCATTTTCGCGAGATATTCCTGCTGAAAATTGTTTAAGGATGTGACTTGGATACGGAAGTAATTTGAAAGCCTACATCCCAGTCTGTTTTGCTACATTCCCTTTTCTCTTTCTTTCTCTCTCCTCTCCTCACCTCTCTCTTCTTTTCTCTCTCCTCTCTCTCTCTCTCTCTCTCTCTCTTTTCTTCTCTTCTCCTCACTCTCTCTCTTTCTCTCTCCTCTCCTCACTCTCTCTTTCTCTCTCACTCTCTCTCTTTCTCTCTCATCTCCTCACTCTCTCTCGCTCTTTCTCTCTCCTCTCCTCACTCTCTTTCTTTCTCTCTCCTCTTCTCACTCTCTCTCTTTCTTTCTTTCTCTCTCTCTCTCCTCTCCTCACTCTCTCTCTTTCTTTCTCTCTCTCTCCTCCTCTCTCTCTTCTTTCTCTCTCCTCTCCTCCTCTCTCTTTCTTTCTCTCTCTCCTCTCACTCTCTTTCTTTTCTCTTCTCTCTCTTTCTCCTCACTTTCTTTCTCTCTCTCCTCTCCTCACTCTCTCTCTTTCTCTCTCTCTCACTCTCTCTCCTCTCTCCTCTCCTCTCCTCACTCTCTCTCTTTCTTTCTCTCTCCTCTCCTCACTCTCTCTCTTTCTCTCTTTTCTCCTCACTCTCTCTGTTTCTTCTCTCTCTCTCCTCACTCTCTCTCTTCCTCACTCTCTCTCTCTCTCTTTCTCTCTTTTCTCCTCTCTCTCTCTCTTTCTTCTCTCCTCTCTCACTCTCTCTCTCTTCTCTTCTCTCCTCTCTCCTCTCTCTCTCTCTCTCTCACTCTCTCTCTCTCCTCCTCTCTCTCTTCTTTCTCTCTCCTCTCCACTCTCTCTCTTTTCTTTCTCTCTCCTCTCCTCACTCTCTCTCTTTCTCTCTCCTCACTCTCTCTCTTTCTCTCTCCACCTCTCCCTCTCTCCGTCGCCATCTTCTTCCTTCCTCCACCCACTATCCATCCTCCTCTCGCATTATAGAATAGCAGCATCAGATCCTGTGAGATGGAGCTGTGAAAGGGCCTCCATAACAAAACATTTTTTCCCCTCTTTTTCCCGTATTTTCACTTTTTTTTCTCCCTCTTTTTCCCGTCTCTTCTCTTCCAGACTTCCATGCTCTATGTAGGGTAGGGTAGACTATGCTAATTTTATGCGTACACAAGGGAAATCCAATTCTCAAACGATATTCGGTTTGTACGTTTGAATACACATTTCCCAGAAGTGGTATGGCTTTATTTAAAAAGCAGAGGACTTGTATGATGCCTTTAATAATGGACATTCCAAAATGGTCGTTCATTCTATTTTGATACCCAAGATTTCCTTACGTATTGACACTACAGAAACATCTTTCGGGGACTATTGAGACTCCAAAGTCTCGCACTGATTGCGTATCCATTAGCGTAAGTGCCTTAAAGTGGCTCGATAAAGCACACCGAGTTAGGAGTAAATTTATATTCTGTGTTATGGTTTGGCTATCTTTATCCCTGTTCCCCTTCCATCTCCTGCTGGCCCTCGCTCTCTCTTCTCTCTCTATATATATATATATCAAATCTATCTACCTATCTCTCTCTCTCTCTTTCTCTCTAACTATCTCCCTCTTTCTCTCTCTCTCTCACTCACCCTCTCTCTCACAATCACCCTCTCTCTCTCACACTCACCCTCTCTCCTCTCTCCCCACCCCACTCTCTCTCTCTCTCTCACTCACCCTTTCTCTCCCTTTCCCTTTCCGCCCCCCCCCTCTCTCTCTCTCTATCTCCCCCACCCCACTCTCTCTCTCTCTCCCACCCCACTCTTCTCTCTCTGTCTCTCACTAACCCTTTCTCTCCTCTCCTCTCCCCCCTCTCTCATTCTTTCTCTTTCTTTTTTTCTCTCTCTCCCTCCAACCCTCTTTCTCTCTAAATTTCCCAAGATTTATCTCATCTGCATGCCTTAGTTCCTCCGTGTTCTAAGTGCCTTCGTCAGCGCGTGCACGGAGCCACGTCCTTTATCAGGTTTCCACAGGGAAGAACTATCACCCTTCAAGTAGCAATTTAGTTGACATTGCTGCCAAGTGTCTCTCAAGAGTTTATTGTCAAGAGGATTTGGCGGCAGAGGGAGTTTATTTCCTCTTTTACTTATATTTTACTAACTTTTAGGATTTGAAGAAATGATGTGTGTGTGTGTGCATTTCCGCAAATGTGTGCCGATGTTACTGAGTATCACATTAAGCGCTTGCATACATAATAATCATCATCAACTTTTAAAATCCTTCTTAACTATCAAATCACTCTGATCTTTGTATTCACTTTATGCCTATTTCCAATCTTCCCCTTTACTTATACCCTCTTACGTGTCATTCTCACACGTGTAAGTTCTGCTGCATTGGTGTAACGTATCTCATATCCTGCGAATAATGTCACTGGATATCACGTTCCGTTAGCACCCGCCGTAAACTTGGGTTCTTTTCGACCCTTATTTGCTCTAATTTAGTGACGCTGCTTAGTCGGATTAAGGATAAAACCCGGAAATAATTTTGTGTTACGATACTAATTTCCTTCTGGCAGAGATACAGCAGTGTGTGTGTGTGTGTGTGTGTGTGTGTGTGTGTGTGTGTGTGTGTGTGTGTGTGTGTGTGTGGTGTGTGTGTGTGTGTGTGTGTGACGCTGCAATACGCTCCCTCCCTCCCTCCCTCTCTCTCTCTCTCCTCACTATCTCGCAATCCCTCTCCTCTCTTCCCTCCCCTCTCTCTCCCTCTCTCAAACCGGAAACCAGCTGCATTTCTTACCTTGGAAATAAGGGATGAGACGACACATGACAGCCCCGAAGATGAAGTCTCGAAGCAGGGAACCCACGAGCGTGACCGGCATACAAAACACGCCAAGCAATAAGTCGGAGATCGCCTGTAAACGAAGGAAATAGAGCGTTATTGAGTAGGTCTAATGTAGCGCGTCTGTTTCTCGGTGCTAGTTAGTAGTGCGTGATATTTTCCTTTGATTTTTTTTTTCTGTATCATGTAATTTAGTCGCCTTTGTAGATTGGTCTAACAGAGATATAGACGAAGCATTTAATTGATGTATAAGAAATGTATAATAAATGTATAATGAAGAAAAGACAGCTTTAACAATGATAAGTACTTGGAATTGGTGAATAAAGAAAATGATAAAAAAGTGAAGAAAAAATATCTATCTACAGATCGTCGAAATGCACCCTCTGGCACTCTCGGTATATTTTATTATTATTCGTCCTTCCATGCTTTCTTTTATTTCTGTATTTTACTTTGTTCACGTCACACCTTCGCATTATCGCTGCAGTAGTTTTGAATCTCTTGACATATCCCTCCTCCTCACTCGCCCAAAACTGCCACATAAATCTGTTTTTTTTTGGGAAGGGATTTGAAGATATCTGAGCCCCCGTATTCCCCAATTAAATATTGCTGAAATGGCATGTCCCTCTTCTCAGAGCGACACCCCTTCACCTCAAAGTAATGTCATGAGCATATAACAGCTTCGTAAAATATATATCCATGACTCGACTCACCCAGTCTGGAACCGAGAGACGAAAGAAGGGGTCTCATGACTTGCCAATAGATTCCTCGTCTCTGTCGTAACGACCTTTATCAGTCTGACAATTGGTTCTCTCTCCTAGTTTGGGAATGCTATATTATGTGTCTCCAGCTGGTTATAGTATTTCCTTTGGTCCTTCTTAGATCCTCTTAATCCGAGTATTCACCACACGAGTGTTTTGAACTTTTGCAAGCTCGTCTCTCTCTTTTGGTTTTACGTGAAAAAAGGATTTACTTCTGGAGTTAAATACCAATGAAATGTGATAGGTTGTTATGCGTCGAAATATCGTCATCCGGCAGTTATTGGTCCATTTTTGAAAATAATTCTTCGACTCCAATTTCTACTGTATATCTTGAAACGCTGAGTTTTTATTCGTTATTCATTTTTCGTCCTCATACCTTCCCCAACCTCCCACCCCCCCTCATACCACTCGCGTTTTTCTTCCTTCGGTTCCTCTTTATGTAAATCACATGCGATCCACTTTGGTTACGGCTCTGCACACAAACCGTCATTAAGCTTAATCAAAGCGATTTTGGCGAATAAAGATGTAAGGAATTGAGAGGTGATAAGAGAAGGGGCCGGAAACCTTATATGAAGAAAGGAAATAAAAGCAAAGGAAGAAAAGGAAAATATGTTAAAACAAAGGAAAATTATGTAAAAAACGTGTTTTTTTTTATTTTTTTTTTAAACTTTAGCATAATGACGATACCTTCTTAGAACGAACTTACAATTAAGCATACAATAATATATAAGGTATAGACCGAAAAAAGGCAGTAAGGCACGTCTAAGGTCTTGGTAGAGAAAAACGACAAAACATAATCAAATAAAATCACACACTGTACCTGCATGCATAACGAGAACATAGACCACCATGCCATACCACTGTAGCAACATCAGAAATGACTACACCCTTAATTATTCAAGCAATCAAAGAAGCAGGCTAAAATACCCGTCCATGAATAAGCATTGCATCTAAAAGTATGTAAATAAGGTAATGTGAATTTCCGATGAGCCTATTCGCCGCCGTGTGTAGGGACTCCTGGCAAGGAAGGTTGAGGTCGGGAAGTGCAAGGGTTATCAGGTATGTATAAGGTATGTGGATAACGTGTATTCATTTGTGAGTGTATGCGTGTTTGTGTGTGAATGGCTGGGATAGTTTGTATGTGTGTGTCGTGGTTCGAGTTTCTTCCTGTGAGGGCGTTTTATTTGCGAATAAGGGTGATCGTGGGAGTGTATGTAATACGTTTGTGTGTTTATATGTGCATGCGAGTATTTAGGTTTGTAAGTAAGCTGTTATGAAACCCATCTTATTTGTTCTCAAAGCGTATTGGTTATGATAATAGGCTACCAGTCACAGAACTTCTTGGTTATACACACACACACACACACACACACACACACATACACATACACATACACATACACATACACATACACACACACCATATATATATATACATATATGCATATATATATATATATATATATATATATATATATATATATATATATATATATATATATAAGTTATGCCTCCAACAAGTGACATTGCTCTTTGCCATCTTTGCCAACAAGATTTAACAAGTTCAAAAAAGGTAGAACAAGTTCAAAGAAGGGGGAACAAATTGGAAAAAGGAGGGAGAGGTTGGAAGGAGTTGAAGTACAGCTGGGAGAGCCGGAAAGAAGAAGGTGGTGGTGCATGGAATAAGTTGTCTGAACACTTGGAAGAAATTGTACCACGGCGGGATAAAAATCGGAACCAAGTAAAACAAGATTGGGAAAAAGGGACGAATAAGTTGCTACGAACTGGATAAAAGCGAATCAGCTGATTTGCGAAGATTTAGGTTTCAGGTCGAGAGATGGCATCCAACACGCAAAAGAAAGAAAGAAGGAAAGAAGGAAAGAAAGAAAAGAAAAGAAAGGAAGAAAGGAAAGAAAAAGAAAAAAAGAAATGAAGAAGAAGGAGAAAGAAGAAAGAAAGAAGAAGAAGAAAAAATATATAGATACCATGCTGGGGAAATATCAGCACATACTCTAAATCCAAAACAAACTTATGAATGAATCTATAACAACAGGAAGATTAAGAAATTGCAATTCACACTAATAACACATTAATTCACTAATAACAGATAACCGCATTCTCAAATCGAAACTTCATCCCCAATGCTGTAATTGCCGGCGAGGAGCTCACCCTCACGACTTCCACAGCACTGAGACTGAGACTATAAATGCAGGTACTGAGGACTGCAGGACATCACGAGTTGCCACTTACTCTAAATCGCCCTTGTCATCCGGCAATCTTCATTTCCATATGTTTAAGAAATAACGTATATGATTATCTTCGTACTTTCATGATGAGAAATATCTTGTTTTATTCTATGCTAAACGGGGTGTGATGTTCTTGATTTGATATTCTGCAAAAAGCGATTATTGGGTTAATTTTCATTATTTATTTCGTGTCCTTAAAATACACACTGGTCATTTTGCTTCATATTGTTAGCAGAAATTGCTTTCGCTCTCGCTCATTATATTCACATAAGGTGTTCTTGTTATTAGTTCACCTTATTACTATGTAATTAGATAATCCTAATGTCCTCAATAAGATAAGATATTGTATTTGTTTTGCCTTCTATAATTAATTTGCTCTCAACTTTAATGGTTATGTTTTTTTCGTACTTGATTTTGCATAAGTATACAAATATATATATATATATATATATATATATATATATATATATATATATATATGTTATATATTATATATATATATATATATATATATATATATATATATATATATATATGCATACTTGCAAATATATATAAACATATATTTACATAGATATGACCACAAGGGTCATAAAAACATTCTAGAATCATTCCTTTTCACTCTATCCATAAATAATAAATATCATCTGGCAAATAAGAATGGATTCTTAAATATTAGCAATAAATGTCATAAGAAAAAAAAAGGAATATCACAAACTTAAGTAATTAAACTCTAAAGTTAACCATAAATTTACAACCTCCCTTCAGCCCCCCCCCCCCTGAGACGAATGAGTAATTCATTCCTTTCTTCTAACTTTTACAATTTTCCTTTTTCTTTCACTTTACTTTCATCATCAGTTCCATTTCCAATTTATTCCTTGGCATACTCGGCAATATCTCCATCGACTAATTTAATTGTATCTATGGCTTAAAAAAAAAGAAAAAGAAAAGAAAGAAAAGAAAAAAATCTGCAGACACTAGCTGGCGAATCATTGTTTTTTAATTACCACAGATCTTCCACAATCTCTTTCTCTCTCTCTCTCTCTCTCTCTCTCTCTCTCTCTGCGCGTGAAAGGAGAGCAAGGACGCCACCTCCGTTCAACACATACGGATTCAACAATTACTTCCATTCATTTATTAAGCACTACAACCTTCAATTTCCGGATAAAAAGATATTTTTAATACCCGGATCTTACCTACGTGTGGGATGATAGCAAGGACGCCATCTGGCAAGGGATAATGACCCTATCCCTGCTAAATCCCCCTCCCCCATTGAATTTATAATTTTATCATCTAAATAAACCATTTATGGAAATTCATAATTCACTCCATTAGTCATGACACTGAATTTCGCTATATTGATATGCCATCGAAATAGAAATGTGTAAATAAATGTTTCGATGGGTTTTGGCAATTCCACTTGGTCTAGACGTCTTTTAATAATAAGTGCATCTTTGTAAAGTCGAAATCAGTATCGATCTCGACAACACACACACACACACGCACACACACAAACACAAACGCACATACATATATATGCATGTGTGTGTATGTGTGTGTGTGTATATATGTATGTGTGTGTGTCTGTGTGTGTTTGTGCGTGTGTGTGTGTGTGTGTGTGTGTGTGTGTGTGTGTGTGTGTGTGTGTGTGTGTGTGTGTGTGTGTGTGTGTGTGTGTGTGTGTGTGTGTGTGTGTGTGTGTATGTGTGTGTGTATGTGGTGTGTGCATATGTATGTATGCATATGCTCGTCAACCGGCGCAATCCCGATCGCCATTCAGTCGAGCCAGGGACACATCTGTGGCCTCCAGTGTCTCCAGCGAGATGAAATCCTGCCTCGTCCTCGGTCGTTCGCCAGAGGACTCCTGTGCGGCAGCGAGGGTTTCGCGCTTAAAAGACTTCTAAAGATCTACAGGGTCTGTCAGGATTTCGAGTAGTGTGAACCGATCAGAGTTATTAGTAGTAGTAGTAGTCAGGATTTCGTAGTCAGATTTCGCTGTCAGGATTTCGATTAGTCTGTCAGGATTTCTGTCAGTTTCCCAGGATTTCGAGTAGTTAGTAGTCTGTCAGGAAGTTTAGTAGGATTTCGAGTAGTTATTAGTAGTCTGTCAGGATTTCAGGATAGTAGTTATTAGTAGTCTGTCAGGATTTCGAGTAGTTATTAGTAGTCTGTCATTTCGAGTAGTTATTAGTAGTCTGTCAGGATTTCGAGTAGTTATTAGTAGTCTGTCAGGATTTCGAGTAGTTATTAGTAGTCTGTCAGGATTTCGAGTAGTTATTAGTAGTCTGTCAGGATTTTCGAGTAGTTATTAGTAGTCTGTCAGGATTTCGAGTTATTAGTAGTCTGTCAGGATTTCGAGTAGTTAAAAGTAGTCTGTAGGTTTCGAGTAGTTATTAGTAGTCTGTCAGGATTTCGAGTAGGTGAACTCAGAGACTGGCGCGGCGCACGCGCGCTCCTCCCTCAGTCTCTCAAGTGAAAGACTTTGGAGAGTTTTGGAGTGGACCCGCCATCCCCACCGATTTTTTCCCACTTTTAAAGGAGGAGGCTAGCTGTGGGGCCCAACGCCTGCCTGTGGGTTCCCGTAGGCTTTGCCCCACAGGCCTCACGTTGGGTTGGCGGTTCCCAGGGCGTGGGCGGGACCATAAATGCCTTAGCCGTAAGTGAGACATGCACAGACAGTGCGTGAGAAAGTTTCTATGAAAAATGAAACCAATAAAATCACACAGTACTTACAAACATGATGAGAACGTTCTACATCCTACCATAATTTTGTTATCCTTTGTTTACTGATTTAATTGCTTTATGAAAACTTGTTACAATCAACTGTTCAAACAGCCAAAGGAACAGCGACGAATAACCTTCCAATTATTTCCAAAATACACAGAAATACGTACATTGGAGTTCATGTCTGCTGCAGGACAGGCAGTTTCAGTAATGGATACTGAAATTTGTGCTCTATTTTCCACCCAAAAGATTAATCGCAGAATATTAACTAAGCTTTCTATAAAAGTTTCCTGTGCCAATAAAGTATCACATTATGAGATAAAACTCATGTTAACTATACATTTTTTTTTTTTCCAAAATTATATTTCTAGCCTTTAAGCGTTCAAAATGTATTGCCGTCTTAATAGTACTTACTGCTTTCATTGAAATATAGTGTACACATCGATTACTAACACAGTCATAACATCAACAGACGCATCATTCTTTTAATGGTCGTTTAGAATTTTCCTTGGATGCAGAAATTTTCTAAAAGCCCCAATAAATGGAAAAAAATATGATTGAAATGAATACGGCAATACATAACCCACCAACATCAGAGGGTTAGGACCGAAATATATTAGTAAACTAAAAGTCTTTATACATAATTAACTGGGTAACTAACTGGTGCTCAGCAGGTAACGTCATTAACCTAACGAAACAGAACATGCATCATAATTCATTTTCTATTTTATTCAGCTGTCGAAAGCGCATTCAGGCCCACAATAGTTAATCCATGGTATGAAATTATTATTGGATTCGCAGAAGATAAATTTAATATAATAACTACGTAGCTGCTGGTTTAGTATGCCTACGTCAGTTCCCATTGGAAAACGGTGAATTGGGTCTCGTAAAGGACACAAATGTGATTGTAAATATCGTAAACGTCCCTGAACATTTCCTTCAACACATACAACATGCATGGATGGGGATCGATTTGCATGTATATTGTCGTCCATACAGATATGTGGGTGTATCCCCCCCCCACCATCCCTCCCTCTATTTATCTATTTATCTCTCTATCTATTGTCTCTATCAATCTGTCTTTCAGATATGTGGGTGTATCCCCCCACCCATCCCTCTCTCTATTTATCTATTTATCTCTCTATCTATCTGTCTCTATCAATCTGTCTTTCAGATATGTGGGTGTATCTCCCCCACCCATCCTCTCTCTCTATTTATCTATTTATCTCTTATCTATCTGTCTCTTATCAATCTGTCTTTCAGATATGTGGGTGTATCCCCCACCCATCCCCTCCCTCTATTTATCTATTTATCTCTCTATCTATCTGTCTCTATCAATCTGTCTTTCAGATATGTGGGTGTATCCCCCCACCCATCCCCTCTCTCTATTTATCTATTTATCTCTCTATCTATCTGTCTCTATCAATCTGTCTTTCAGATGTGTGGGTGTATCTCCCCCCCCCCCTTTCCCTCTATTTATCTCTCTATCTATCTGTCTCTATCCATGTCTTTGCTTCTCTCTCTTTTCCGCCTCACCCCCTCTTTTTCTCTTTCTCTCTCTTTCATTATCTTTCTGTGTCTGTCTGTGTGTTTGAGCTTCATGCGACAATGGGTGAAACTGCCACTGACTTAAACAATTACTAAGCATATATGAAATATATTCAAATAAAAAATAGACCTACCGGCGCGTGGTGATCTGAAAGCCCGTCATGATTTGCATTTCATACAGATGATAAAGGCCAAAGTCAATCATACTGAAACGGGAAAAGCACCCGTACGTATGAGCATAAATTTCAGTAATTACCAGAAGCTTGTACGTGGATGGTGATTTGCCATTCAAAACTCCCCCAATTCCGCTATGGAATTTTTACAGTCCGAAATTTCGTTCTTGGTATATATTTAGATCGCATTAAACTCCTTGCATTGTTTCTCTTAAAACGTGAATATGACAGACAACGATCTGAATACCCGATCTGAATACCCGTCCGCTGTTATATAGATACGTGAGAAACAGATAAAGTTATCTTTATGATCTAAAGACTTCTAAAAAGACCTAAAATGCTCAGAAAATATGGGTCGTTTCTTCAGTATGATGCAACACTACTATCTAAAGGTGATATCACCCATGACGACAGCATTTTCTCACGCTAAACACAGCCACGCACAGGCTGCTCGAGTAAAAAACAGAAAGAAAGAAAGAAAAAAATGAAAATCAAAATAAAATAAAAATAAATAAATAAGATAAAATACAAGAACTGAAAATAAATAAAATGTAGTAAGGACAGATGCAACCACGAAAGACTTTGGGATCTTTCCGTGCATGAGGGTGTTCCCGCTGGGTTTTCCATGCAGGTGTCAATCAAGTGCAGTGTTTTGTGTGCACTTACAAACCGACCGAGAGTGAAGCGATCTTTACGAAGGAAATATAACGAAAAAAGAAAGTGAACATTCGCTGTAGTGAATGAAAACAACTTAAAGAAAACACGTTCTGAAAATAGGACCCCATTTATCGAACAAAATATCTCTTTCGTTATTATTCATGATTACTATACCATGTATTAAAAGGAACAATCACATTACATTACATCAAATATCATATCAAAACTTACATAAGAAAATGTATTCATATTGCATTCTTTAGTTCATTTTATAGATGGATTTAGTTCGTAAGGAAAATGTTTCCTGAGCCTCCACGTGTGCAAAGTGCAAACAATACATGGATTGTCTCCTCTCCTATTGTAATACTGCAGAATATAAATAATCCTTGCAACGTTCTTTGATGTCGAACAGATCCGGGTTATTATTCTACCCGAGTCCCTCCCCCCACCCCCCCTCTCTCTCTCTTTCTTTCTTCATCTTTCTCTCTCTCTCTCTTTTCTTTCTTTCTTTATCTTTCTTCCTTCTTTCTTTCTCTCTTCTCTTCTCTTTCCTCTCTCTTCTCCTTTTCTCTCTCTCTCCTCTCTCTCTCCTCTCTCTTCTCTCTCTCTCTCTCTCTCTCTCTCTCTCTCTCTCTCTCTCTCTGTCTCTTTCTCCTCTCTCTCTCTCTCTCTCTCTTCTTGAACTCTTTGTTGAACGTCTTCTCTTCTACTACGAAATTCCCAGCCATCATCTTGGTCTGCCCTCCCCATGTCCCCGTGTGGTGCCTATTCTTCTCTGCTTGCTTCCTCCGTTCGTCTTCTCTATGTCTCTTGTCACTCCTTTTTTTTAAAAATTCGTTTTGGTACTTCTTCGTTTTGCTTACGACAGCCTTTCTTCTCAAGGGCTTTATGGCGACTATTAAACCCAGTGTTAAGCGCGTTTTATACCCTTTTTCGCATTTTTGCTTCTTGATATTACTTGCCTTTTTCTTTCTGGTTTGCTTCCACCTGTTTTTTTTATTTTGATTTTTATTTCTTTTTATTTCTCGTTTGTTGTTTGCTTCCACCTGGTTTTTATTTTTATTTCTTTTTATTTCTCGTTTCTTGGATTTTTTTTCCTTTTGTTGTTTATTATTTCATTGCGTTATCGTTATGTTGATGATAATGTATCTAAGCATCGGGAATCGAGAATATTTTTAGCTTTTCTTTCTGTAACGAAATGATAGTCATCTTAGATCATTATTTACACTTCAGTGATTTACGCTTCACTCACATCAACCTGGAGGGAGGGAGAGAGAGAGAGAGAGAGAGAGAGAGGAGAGAGAGAGAGAGAGGAGGAAAAGAGAGAGAGAGAGAGGAGAGAGAAGAGAGGAGGAAGAGAGAGAGAAGAGAAAGAGAAAGAAGAAGGGAGAGAAGAGAAAGAGAGAGAGAGAGAAGAGACAGAGAAAGAAAGAGAAAGAAAGGAGAAAAGAGAAAGAAAGAAGAAAAAGAAGAGAAAGAAAGAGGAAAGAAAGAAAAGAGAAGAGAAAGAGGAAAAAAAGAGAAAAGAGAGAGAGAGAGAGAAAAAAAAAAAAACACTAATTCACTCGGTACCT
>NW_020869084.1:24696-39696 GCF_003789085.1 Penaeus vannamei | reverse complement strand
CTAGTTCTGTGCTGCATATATGAAATACGATGCAGTGCCCTGCGAGTGTAACCCATTTCATTTTAATCATTACTTTTTCAATGAATTAATTAAGAAGATAATAAAAACGTACGCTCTTTATTTCCAGTTATAAAGTGTTTCATAAAGTACCATGGAAAATTGTTTGTCTAACGATCTATAACACACATACACATGTTGACGAGCGCACATGCGCACGCACACACACACACCAACGCGCGAGCGCGCGCGTTTTCGCCTTATTGCTCCAAAGTGTTCCCGGGTGACACAAGACGTGGACTCCCGGCCCGCAGCGCCCTCTGATGCTCTCGCAAGAGGGGCGTCAATGAGTGTCCCGTCGACACAGACGGCCACCTCGGCGCAGGGAGTGTCTACACAGCGTTAATACAATCAGTTGATAATTTCAACGCCATACTGTGAACTTACAGGCTATCTTAGGTTAAAGCAGAGTGACCTGGCTGCTTCCGACGTAAATATAGCTCTATTTCTTTTTTTGTAATGCCCTGAAGGAACGATGAAGCAGAAAGACCTTCAGCTCTGTTGCTTTTCTTACCTGCCATCAGCTCACACGCGCACACGCTTAGGTTTGTCACCGTTGTGCGTGTGCAAAGGTCGTGTGAGATCAATACATCGGTGCGTGACCTATGTATAGTAGATATGCCCAGATGCGTGTGACATGGGTGTATGTGCAGGTCATGTTTGTGTTTATTTAAGGGCAGAATTTATACTGAACAGGTAAATAAGTAAACGAAATAAAAGAAAGAAAGAAAGAAACGCGAATATGCCGAAGATCTCACTATATTGCCTCTTCAGGGTATACCCTGAAGAGGCAATATAGCGCAAAGACCTTCGAGTTCATCTTTTTTCTTTTTTGCCTTCGTGCATATTCGCTTACGTAAACACATCCTCGCCTATCCGAATACGTACATACAGCGTCTTCGCTTTAACCTTCCACACTTACTAAGTTGAGCAGGAAGACATTTGTGATAGTCCTCATTTTTCGGTTCTGCAGGAGCGTCACGATGACCAGGCTGTTGCCGACGACCCCGAGGAGGAAAATGACGACGTAGCAGGGGATGCGGACGGTGCCCTCCGTGTCCAGCAGGGGGACCGTCGACGGGGTGCGCCCCCCGCTGCTGCCGTTGGCCAGGGGGATTTCCCCCAGGCCATCCTCTGATGCATCGCCACTATTGTTTTCTTCGATGTAGACATTTTCTCCATCAAAGACCTTTTCCAGCGTCTCATTTTCTTCTTGGTTTCTGACCTTGACGCTTCCCTGCTCCTTGTGTGTAATTTCGGCAATCATGGTTTGAAAATCCTTTGAAGTGAGGTTACTGCGGGTCGTCACCTCCTGCATCTTTGCAGCGAGTGTCGAGGGCGACTTTGTGGAGACGAGGTCGTGGAAATGGCGGTGGTGGAAGACGTCAATGTTAGTGATTTTCCCCTCCTCGGTGGCCCTAATCCTCGCTTCCACGGCCTCGTTATCCTCGTTCTGCGCGGAAGTTGCGCTTTGGTCTGGACTCGCTGATGGTCTTTCACCCTCTTCAGCTTTTGTCAGCCAGAGAGAAAAGCTTTTTGAGGTCGTCAGAGCGAGAGCCGTTTCCGCCATCGTTACGGTGTAGAGGCGAGGATCAGGCACCACAGGGCTGTCAGTGGACGAGGTAACGCGGGTCGAAGGAACGAAGACTCCGATCTGCGACTCATCCTCATCCAGAGTGGGTTCTGAGTCAGGGTCTGAGTCAGGGTCGGGAATGAAATACAATTCTTGAGCCGGAGACGATTTGAAGAGAGGATGGCCATTATTTAGCTCAAGACCCGAAATGATTGTTGTTCTCAGTCCTGGGCTGTGTGTTGAAACCTGAACTTCTGACAAAGTATTGTCTCTTTCTTCATGGTATCCTGTTTTTCTATTCCTTGCGTCTTTGTTATCATTTTCTCTCACCTTCGTAACTTCCTTCCACCCATCGGTACCATATGCTTTATAAATGTTTTCAGAGTCTTCAGCCTTTTCAAAATGTAAATGTTCTATCATTTTTTCCTTCACTGTCTCCCTCGTCCCAGCCAAGATCACATCCTCTTCGTCCACACTCGTTCCATCCTCCACCTTACTCGTGTTCACGTGTCCCTTCCACTTTCTATTGATTTCACTCTTGTTCTTCGCTTTAGGCGCGACATTGTCTTCAACATATCGGGTTCCTTCTTTTCTAGTTGCATGATTATCACTGTTCTTTTGGAATCCTTTCTTCTCTTTACGGTGTTCTCCCTCGAGATTCTTATCATTCAGTTTTTCCCATAATTTGTCTTTTGGTTGGTGACTGGTTGTCCCTCTATAAGTATTTTCTTCCGTGCTTTTCAGTATGATTTCACCCTGCTCGTGGTCGCTCTTACGAAGATTTCTCGTATCTTCCTTTGTTCTCCGACGACTTTCTTTCGTCTTTCTTCCTTCCGCAGCAGAGAATTGATCCCAGACTTTCCGGCCCCCATATGCAACACCCTCGGCTTCAGGCAGGTCCGTGCCAAGGTCGTGGCCCGATGCTTCACTTGTGCTTGGCTCCCCTGCCCCTGCGAGGCCCTCTTCTACAGACACGACCTCCTCCTCCTCTGGGCCCACCTTGCTCCTGCGGTCGGCCCTGTCGCGGGGCCTGATCCTTGAGGTGGACATCCTATTGATCCTGCGGTGCACCTCCGACGGGATAGCGGTCGCGAAGTCCGAACTCTTGCGGTTGTGGTTAGGAAGCTTATCGACGTCCGTGAAAACGCCGAAGCGATTTGGGAATTCGCGGACGTTCGCATTTTGATTGTTATGGGATCGGAATTTTGACCAGGTGTTTTTCCCCCGAGCGATCTCCACAGGCGCACCACGCGCAACCCCGAGCCGATTTCCGGTGTCCATCTGCTGAGAGGCTGTCGGCAAAGCTCTCTTCATGATGATGTCATGGTCTTGTGCAACGGTCTCCATGTTTTGCCTCTTTCCACCCACACTCCTCGAATCACCCGCGCGAGAGATCGTCAGCTCTGGCAAAAAAGTGCGAAAGTAGAGCGGAACCACGGACACGCCGGGCCTGCTGGGGTCGAGTACGATCTTGTCACCTACTACGGTCGAGAGGAGCAAGACGGAGCCGAAGAGGAGCATCGTGGGGGCGGCGGGGCGGTCGGGGGAGACAGAGGGGAGGACTACGACCCCGAATCGCGGCCAGCGTGGAACCCATCGTGCATCGTGACGAGCAAAGTCTCACTCACATCACAACCATGAGCGTTGCCTCGTCGGTCTTTTGGCATCGCCGAGCGGGCTGAGCTTCGACTGTCATGGCTAAGTGCGGTCGCAGATAGGTTTTCCGTGCAAATGTTTTTTTTCTTTAATAAAACTATGTATTTTTCTTAGTGCACGCCATGACAGACATACCATTCATGGAGTTATATAAGAATACACTAATATTTCTTTCACATATCTCAAATTTGTCACTTTGAAGATCGACATATGATACAAGTATGACCAGACGAGAACTAGATTTTCATAACAGACATATCTGATCCATTTTATCCCTTTCTCCGTATTGCCTCATTCAACCGAAGCGACCCAAGCCCAATGGCACTTTTGCCTTGGCCATTATCGGAACTTTATAGCAATGCTTCTTTCTCTCCGGCAAAGTACGCGAGGCCATGCGACCAGTCACGGGAAGACAGACCACGGAGCGACGAGACCTTTCCGCGACGAGCTCTGGAGGGTTACTGCGGTGCCATCCTTCCTCACGCCGCTTCGCCCTCGCCGCGACGGACCCCCTGTGGCTCCCGATGCACAGATGTCGACAGGTGATACGTTCCCACATATCAATACATATGTACATATATATGCATACATACATACATACATATATATATATATATATACATACACACACACACACACACACACACACACACACACACACACACACACACACACACACACACACACATATAACGTTTGTTCGTTTGTATATACGTTTATGCATTCATGTACACATTTGATTGTTTCGATGTGAAATAATTGCTCGTTTGCGAAACATGTTCGTTTGTTTGTCGGTACGACTATTAATCTTAAAATCCTGAGATCATTCTTCAACAGGCATTCTCTGGTGTAATTCCGTCTTCATTAAAGTGAAAGCCAGTCACTTCTACACATTTTTCGCTTTCGAATGCCCCTAATTGTCACCCAGTGGACTCGCGTTTCCGAAAGATTTCAGATCATCAGACATCTTTAATGGAAGGCAGACAGCACGTGACGCCAATCTCGAGGGGATAATCTCCTTGCCTTCGGTTAATGGATCGCCGCCGAGTGCCATGCGGAGAACGGAAGAAATGGGGGCGATCCGGCAGCCGGTTCCTCGAGCGTCGGCGCTGGCGTTCCGATGCGATTGATTTCAATTAATGGCGTGGGAATAATTGCGAAGAGTTTGTGGTGCGGTTTCGCGCTCGACTTACTGTGGATGTTCAATCACGCGGTAGTCAATGGAGTGCGTTTGCGGAAGTCGTAAAAAAAAATGGTTGCGCAAACTGACGAGAATAGAACGCTGGAGGGAAAGGCTGATTCCTTCGATAGAATGCAATGCTGGTTGTTATGAATGATTAAATCGATAATGCGTCTTTCTGTTACGATTTAGACCTTCGAATATTTATTCATGAATGACTAAATCGATAATGCGTCTTTCTGTTGCGATCTAGACCTTCGAATATTTATTCATGAATGACTAAATCGATAACGCATCTTTCTGTTACGATCTAGACCTTCGAATATTTATTCTATCCTCTCCCATTATTCAGGGACGACACAGACAAGAATAAGTTGAGTTAAAGGAGGCAGACAAGAATAAGTTGAGTCAAAGGAGACAGACAAGAATAAGTTGAGTCATAAGTTGAGTCAAAGGAGACAGACAAGAATAAGTTGAGTTTAAGTTGAGTCATCAAAGGAGACAGACAAGAGTTGAGTCACAGACACAGGGACGACACGAACCTTATTATCACACAGGACTTCAAAAGGGAAACGGAGATCTACATTCAGATTGGTTTTCAGACCCCTTCACGACAGCCGATCACATGGTGGGTGAATGAGAATGGTCGGGATAGGGAAAGGGGACGGATCCAAAGCGGAAATCAGGGAGAGATTTCTTCAACACACTACTAATTAATAAGAATCAGAAGCAATATATAGAGTGTGGGCTTTGAAGCAGTGCGCGGGAGGAAGAATGCAGTTGGCAGTACTTTTTTTTCGGTACACGAGACTGACTCATGGGCCGATGACGACTAAAAGTGAAGCACGCTATGTGGGAAGCCAAGAGCCATTCGCGGTCGAACATTTAGTGGAAAAATATATAGCATTCTCAAACCAAAGACGTAAATAGTTGTATTGAGGGAAGATTGTGACATGGAAAGTCATTAGTTTCCTAAGGGAGTTTCCTAAGGGAGACTAAGTTTTTAAACAAAATTTAAGTATGCATGATACTTATGAAATGATTTCATACTTTTATAGCATAATATTTATTATTTATTCTTACTAACAAGAGTCATTACTTAAAGATTTTTACACATTTTAATTGTTCTAGATTTTTTATCCCAGAGGGCATTCGTCGCTAATGACGCTTACTCAGAGCATACATACATACACCCATACATAAGCGCGCGCGTAGGCACACATTCATATTTATCTATTTATCTACCATCGACCTGTCTCTATAGCAAGAAAAATAATTATGTAAGTGTAAAATATCTAATTCATGTATTAGAATTTCTAATACATAAATAGATAAACAGTCAGTAATCAAGGATAACAAGAATTAAGTTTATATCTTATAACTGTGACATTATAAATTTACTTTCATGTATACAAAGATAAAACCTCGGACTAATTTCCATAAAAAAGACTCAAAGATGAGTCAGTCCTTCGATATATTATATTCATATGAAATTAACAAGTATTAATCGTTATTCGAGAGAGAGAATGTTATTTAATTATAGAATGCAGATGTTCAAATGAAATGTCACACAAAGTTTATATCTTTTACCAAGTAAAAAACAACTGCTTATATAGTATCATATTCCAATGCTAATGAAACTGTTCATTTATATATCTATATGTAAAGTATACCGTATAGTGAAATTAGATTTTTTTATAATGTTTATAATGAGGTCGGAATAGCAAGTACATAAATATGTGTACGTTTTTATACAGTAAAACAATTCAATCATAAAACAAAAGATATGAAAAACGGAAAATACATCATTATTTTTGACAGCGAAATGTAACAAATCATAATTATTTGTCCCAGGGAATATATTTCTCATA
Organism: Penaeus vannamei; assembly: GCF_003789085.1. Taxonomy (NCBI): domain Eukaryota; kingdom Metazoa; phylum Arthropoda; class Malacostraca; order Decapoda; family Penaeidae; genus Penaeus; species Penaeus vannamei. Next base: position 33,359 of record NW_020869084.1, on the reverse strand, counting down.
AAATAATTCTTTCGTAGGCAAGGAAAATTCTAACGAAAACCAATAATAGTATCAATAATAGCATCATTGGCCACACCACCTGTTCCTGAAAGTGATACCGAGTGGGAAGTGGAGTTAAAAGAGGCAGACAAGAATAAGTTGAGTTAAAAAGAGGCAGACATGAATAAGTTGAGTCAAAGGAGACAGACAAGAATAAGGAGAGTTAAAAGAGGCAGACAAGAATAAGTTGAGTCAAAGGAGACAGACAAGAATAAGTTGAGTCAAAGGAGGCAGACAAGATGGAGCTAAGAATCAGAGTTGCAGCAGAACAAAGTGTTTTCCTAGTACCTGTCTGCTTAACACTTCTTCAGTGGTCGGGCACAGGAGCTACGTCATTATATCATTACTTGTAGTCACCTGGATGAGCAGCTCATAGACATGTCAGATACATGTCAATCCACTCCTTAAAACTCAATGGTAAAATGAAATCCGAGTTCCCCCTAAAATGGCACTGAACTGTGCACGCGATCCAAAAATTTATGTAAAGATTTTTGATTCAACAATAAAAAAGAAAGAAAGAAAACAGTCCTGAACAAAAAATAACGACAACGCTAAAAGGTTAGTAACGATGATAAAAAAAAAATATATTTTTTATACCCTGTATATTATAATTAGTAGCACAGAGTTTATTTTAATCAATCCCCAAGGCTTTTTTTTCTGAACGCAGGAAAAATCTAAAAAAAAAAAAAAAAAAAAATGAGGATCAAAGACTTCTTCTTGGTAACACATCCTACTTTGAAATTTACGTCACTGAAACAATTGTAGTACCTAATATTACCAGTTCAGATGAAAAACGGGGGGGGGGGGGGTAAGTGGTAAGCGATAGGGATTGGGAAGCTCAGCTTTGTTCCGTAACGAGTGTTTTTCTTATCTATCTATATATACATACATACATATATATGTATGTATGTTACATGTATTTGTATACATATATGCACACACACATAAATACATATATATGTACACACACACACACACATATCTATCTATCTATCTATATGATGACACGCATATTTTTAAATGCTGCCGGAGATCATTCATCTACCGGATAATTGGTCGAACGGCTATTTAGCCTCCGGACACAATGCCGAACCGAAATATTCATTAGATAGAGCATAATAAAGTTCACATTGACCATTTTCATTTCATATTGAGAGTGCAATAAAGGACTCATTCAAAAGGGTAATGTAGGCAAACAGGCAAACTTTCATTTAAAAGCATAATTAGAAAGTTATTCATTCAAATACATGAAAAGCAGATATTTAATCTAAACACACGATTAATACAAATAGTCAAAATAAGATTGTAAGTCAGAGATGGTGAACAGCAACCCTCAGGAAGTCAAACCTTCCACAATCCTCATATTTATTAATGAGGGATTTCAATCTATGATCCACTATCGATATGTCCTAACTGGCATCTTCAACTCCATTCTCGCCGGTTTCTTGTATTGTGCATAACATAATCCGTATTATGTTTACCTTATATTTCTGTATATATTGTGTTTATGCACAATATATACAGACCATTGTATGATGTTCCCTGTCATTGATGTAGCCTCCCACATTTGTCCTTTTTTTTGCATGTGACGTGGCAACATTGTCCTTGATCACGTGACCTAATAGCACTGCTGTAACCGTGATTTCCCGCCAAATTTCGCTCTCTCGGCGGTAGTCAAGCACAGGAGTCAGACGTGCTCTCACTCCCGTTCTGTAACTCCCTGGAATAGAACCTACTTAAGTCAAGTTAGGCGTTAACTTTCCCTGCCGATTACGAGGAACGCCCCCGCAACTTCAAGGAGAAACATACATGGTGCAGTGACGTTCCTAACCTACAGCCTTAACCGTCAGGCCCCAGACAAGACGGCGCAAAGACGGGTCGGTTATATTGATTCTTTGCCCGAGCCTTGCTGGTGTCCTTCTAAGTGGCCAGGGATGACCCCGAAGAGACACACACGGCAACGTCCGCCCTGACCCCAGGTGATGTATATGTAATGCTCGTATAAAATGTATACGAGTGTATATAAAATGTTTTGTTTATATCTATTCTTCAGATACTGCATAAATATATCTTAAGGGGTTTCTCATAAGAGATTTGTACTCTTGGAGGGCCCAGCCATGTATCTTCATATGTATTTTTTTTGTACTTCAGTGTAATTACTGTCTTATGGCTAATTATTTTGATTCTGATATATTATCGTCACCTGCCACGACGTTCATAGCTATTAAAATCAAACTAATGGTTGCATACCTAGCATCTTTTTTATGGAAATTGATTAGTTTTATTTCTCCGTTACATATGATTTATTTACTTTGAAGTAAGACCAGGTACAGAATATGACCTTACTATATTTTGTATAATCTTCTTGCAATTTTGTATAGTTGAATTAGTTTTTTTTTTTTTTTTTTTTTTTTTTTTTTTATCATATTTGATACATTCCATTTGAAACAAAAAGCAGCTGCAACATACCGCTTTATTATGGCATTGACATTTCGATACAGCCTCATGTCTATCGTCTGTTCGGCAAATTGGTCGTCACCGTGGCAACCGGTCAGCCAACTGGTCGCCGACAGAAATCGAGGAAAGCCCGCACCATATATATATATATAATATTATATATATATATATATATATATATATATATATATATATATACGCTTAAAGAAATGGAAATATTTACTCTGTGGGCATTGCCTCGTGTTCTCATAAAAGACGAACCCAAAACCTTAATACAAGCTCAGTACTGGTAATATTTTAATAAGCGTAAGTACATATATATAAATCAACCAAATTGAGCCTAATACAACTTTCAACATAAAAGAACTTTTTGTTTCGTTAGAGGAATGTTAACAAATTAGAATGAAGGCGTAGAGCATAAAATTGAGCGGGAATGTATGACGGGATTCCTCTCGTGCTTTCGTTCAGTACCCGAGTTCTTGTGCGTCACGTGACTACCGTTAAAGGGTAGAAGGTAAAAAAAAAGAATGATAATAAAGAAAAGCAAATATAAAGAATACCTTTAACGATTTTATGTCTCCATCGTAAATCACCGTAAAAGACCCATTGATGGTCTTTATACTTATCCTACAAACTGCTTGTTCAGGCAAATAAACGTGTGTGGTTGCATTGTTAAGGAATCACCAACGTGATTTTACGACTATTAAAAAAGTTTCATATTTTCTCGCCGTACACAAAGTATGATACTCGACTTTTTGAAGTCATATACACTCAAATAAGTAAAAGCAGTCAGTCATGCTGAGCACACCTGACTTGCCTAAGTTTTGGCAAGAGTTTATTGAACTCTGCAAATAACTTCTTGCTGTTTTTAGAAATCAAAAAGACTTCAAGATTAAACGCACAAACTAGTGTTATAATAAGGATTTCAGAAATTGCAGAAACCTCACTAACTACAAATATCACGGTATCGAAAATAATAATTTTTTAAAATTCTATCCAAATTTATTAATCATTTTAGAATAACAAAACTTAAAGTTACTTCGTCACCATCATTTTATTTGGTTTTATTAGAATAAACGCATTATGGGGAAACATAGGTTTTTTTTGTGTTATTCTTACCTCTGTAACTTTTGTGGGATCCTTGAAGTCTGTTTCAAGAGCAATAATAATTACACCACAATTTGCCTCCACTCACTTTAGCTCCCCATTTAAACAGGGGACTTTTCAGTGTCTTTGATGAGTGCTATTAAGTACCGTTAATCAGCAAGTAGATCAAGTGTAACTGACTGAGTCTGGGCCGTTATAAACATGAAAATCGTAACAATCCCTTACTTTATGGAAAAGCGAATCAAATGTCACCTTTTCGTATCGTGCACTGTATTACAATCGCCTATCCTTGCCCTTCAAAACTAATGGATCGGATAGACTATGTCAGGCGATGGTCTCTGAATTCCGACCATTCCGACTAACGGCTCAGTAATTGATAAAGGGTATGTGCTTAGAGAATCAGCCCCCGTTAGATTTTGCTGATTAGGATTACAGTCCCTTTCAGCGCCTTAGGGCACTGCTCTGCGCTTGGGTAGGCGAGTATTTTTTTTTTTTTTTTCAGATTTTCCTGTGTTTATCGCAGCACTATAAAGGCAAAGAAGAAGAAATAAAAAAGACTAAGCCAGTACTTTTAAAACCTTTCGCCAGGGGTGGATTTTTCGGGTCATCGGGAATTTCGTACTGTTAAAAGCATGGTAAGTGTTCGCCAGGCGATCTTACGCCAGGGCTGGCATATGATCGTATTGGAATAGCCTGGCGTATGATCGTATTGAAACAGCCAAGCAAAGTCGCGAGAGCCCTCCCTTTCCCGTGATTGAGTAGCTTTTTCTTGCATTCTAATTACAAAATTGTAATATATTTGTGTATAATATGATACAGGAATCACATTGTAATTGTCATCTCTGAAAATTACAATTTATAATGAAATAACGTATATACGTATTTTTTTCAAGACCATTAATGCTGCAGTCGAGAGCTCAAGACATCAGCTGTATTCCTGACCTGTATTTTGATTTAAGTTGCTGTTATTTGTGTAGGGATAATTTTCTTTTCACAAATGTTACCATAAGTGTTTTGATGATGGCATGTTTACTACGGGCTAAAGAAACATAGCTGTCATGCTCCACCTCTATAAGAGGCGTGTCTAACCTAACCCTTGTAGCCTTGTAGCCCTACAGTTCACTATTTCATATCGGTTAGGTATGGTAAAATGATTAATTTTTAACTCCTTTGTATAAAGTGAGGCTTTTACGGAGATAACATTATCGTCTTCTCCCGAGGCTAATAATTAAGCTTAGGTGATGTTAGGAAATGTACGGTAAGGTAATATAAGGAACTATGATATAGGTAAGGTAAGGTAATATAATATAAAGTAATATAATATAAAAAAAAATCCCTGCTAAGTGCCCACAATATATATTTACTGTTTATGGTTATACAACGCATTGCAGATGTAAACAAATCCCTGCTAAGTGCCCACAATATATATTTATTGCGTTTCCTGCGTTCTCTTTCAGTCGCCGATGCGCTAGAGTTGAGCAGGAATACAGAGTAAGGCTTCCCTCACTCATACGATCGCCAGCATGGGGGAAAGGCTTTAAAAGTACGTGTCTAAGTCCCTCAACCTTAGACTGTGTCAGGATTCATTTTGTTTATGGCTATGATAGATTTAGCAATGCTAGTAGGATGTAAAGATAAATTATCAGATAGTAACAATATGATAACAATAAATATAAAAGATATTAGTGGAGGAGAAAAGGGGTGATACTAGTAGGATGATAAAGATAAATTATCAGATAGTAACAATATGATAACAATAAATATAAAATATATTAGAGGTGGAAAAAAGGGTGCGTAAATAGATAGATACCCAACACAGTGAAATTTAATTGTGTTCCATTTATTTCGAAAATATCACTTGCACGTAACTGGATCAATAGCCCTCTCATTCTTCCTACCGCACCTGGAGGTCCTCCTAACTTCCACAAAGAAAGGAGAAACAACAACGTGTTAACAGGAGATGCTATTCCTTGCACGTCATCTCCGACTGGCAGTCCTAAGCCTCAGATTAACCTCGAGAGTCGTGTGTAAAGTTTGTGCAACAACTGATATTAGGAAGTTGTTACGCTGCAATTGCGAGACGGAATTCCTTACTACTTACTTATTACTTACTTACTTATTACTTATTATTATTATTATTATTATTATTATTATTATTATCACTACTACTTACTGAACCCCAGAGTAAAATGTTCCAAGGTTATGTAACAATTACCCTGCTGCAACAAATTATCACTGTTGGTTCGTTGTTGCAATATCATTAATTCAAATACTAAAGCGGATTTTTGCCTTGTTCTCCCTATTATTAAAACTAATCCTTGTGGAATACTTATTTTGCATTTATAATGCCTCGGTGAGTACTACATTAAGATTAATTGCTTCTAAAAGTATTAATACTCTTTATAGGAATGACAGTACTAAAATTGATGATTATGGCAATGATGATAAAAAATGATCATTGTCTGCAATTCGTGAAAATATTTAGTCCTTCAATAACTAATGATAAAAATTGCATATGGCTGAATTATGAAGATAGATATATAGCTAAATATGTAAGTAAAGAGAAAATAATAACTAAAAAGAACTCAGCGAAGCAAGCGTTCAACATTGCTTTCGTGCAAGACTCAAAGTTCGATTCATGATGACTGAAGGATAGACATTACAAACTGGGAAGTGAGATATACGATGATAAACATGATTATAATAAAAGAGGTGATTGTAAAATAAATACAATACTGACCATAAACAGTGTTAAAGATGACAGTGATACAGGTGATCGCAATGATGTGAATACAATACTCTTCCAGTGTGACCACCTTAGTTTGCATTGATCCGTGTGTTTGGAGAAGGATCACCCCCTTGCGGCACTCCAGCTGAGCCGGATTCGGTTTGAACTGCAAGAGGGACATTCGAGGTTCAAATGAAGGAGATATTTCTACCATACACTCACACGTATCAAAGATCAAAGACAATATTCATAGATAAGACAATATTAATATATAATATAGATATAGTGAGAAATTGTGTAGGCTTTACTTCAGTGAGCACGGAGTTGGCAGTCATCCTTTATCAACATCGATTTTCACTGCTCTTACATACCATCCTTGCAGCAGTAAGGACACTCAAGGATCACATGATCGGCACGATTGTTACTGCGACTCTGATAGTGTCATGCATGCCATCACAACCGCGCATCCATCGTGTCCAAAGGTGAGTGAATTGTTATTCCTGGTGAGTAAATTGTAGATATAAGATAACTCTGCCGTGTTGTTTTCCATGCGAATGACGAGGTTGACCGGAGTTGCCACTCAGTCATGTGAGCCTCGAGTCCCTAGCTCAGAGGTTGACCTTGAACCCGGCATTTGGAGATGTCACCTTCAAAGACAGAGGGTCCACTGGAGGCATAGCTGTTGTAATAATCTACGAAATCAGAAATAGCTTTATAAATGGGAGATGAGCATCTATTCCAACCAAAGAGTAGGAGTATTGTTGATAAGTCTGAGAATCGATCATACAAAGTTGACTCATCAGTGGTTGGTGGCTGGACAGAGCAAATGTGTGCTGAATTAACAGACCATAGATTTACATACCTTGTTCCCAAAAAAGCAATGAAAATTGTTAAAAAAAAGAAAAAAAATCGAGTTCCTCACAAAATATTTAAGCAGAAAATTCACATTTTACATATCGATATTTATCTTTATGCATTTTTTTCTCTCTTTTTTTTTTTTTTTTTTTTTTTTTTTTTACATATAGGGAGGTTTTAACTGCTTTATGTTTGCTGGACATCGAATGTGAACAAAGCAATTCCGCCACAGACAATGGCAGGAAACGCGGTAGCTAATTCTGAACAATCGTCAGATAAGGAAACGAATAATACGAAGTGAACACAACAAAATCAAGTAATTAGCAGCGCATTCAAACAATAGCGAAAGGTGAGATTCAGGAAGGAAGCCCCCGGATAATGAAGATTTTTTTGGTTCATAAGGCGATGTTTGTTGATTCCCTGAATGGTTAATGATCAAAACAATTAAACACGCCAGACATCAAGGGACATGCAGCCCTATGATGAAGCATTGAGGAGAAATAGGTAAATCGGTTCAGGATCAAGACAGAGTATGTCAAATGTTGTAAAATGTCAAAGGTTGTACTAGCGGCGTCGATTAGAATGGTCGAGAAAAGGGTTGAGCGAAAAAAAACAAACGGATTAGGAATGCCACAAAGCCAGCCTTTCATCCGCTCGGCACGGCTCTCACACTTTCGAAAGAGGACAGAAGAAGGGGATGAAGAAGAGAAGGAAAAGGAAAGGGGGGGGGGGATAAAAAATTGCGAAACAGTTGATGCGAGGGCGGAGATCCAAGGGGGGTGGGGGCGCTGATCCCCTCCCTTGGGCCTTGGTCTATGCCTCCCATGCCCCCAACTCCATCAGAGAGCAAAGAATTAGGGAGAGATGTCCGATCGTGGGGCATCGACGCCGTGTTTTGAAATGGGAGCCTCAGCCACTGCCGGTTTTTGAGGCTCGCTTGCCCAGAATAGAAATAGCGAGTCAAGAACTATTCCCCTTTAGATACATGAGGATCGGGAGAGAATCCGTCTGCCTCTGTTGCACCGTGGGAGGATTTTGATTTTTGAGATAGGAGTACAAGATATATTGAGTATGATGACCTGTTGTGTGCGCGTAAACGAAAACATCAACAAACACGCACACAGATGCATACATGTATACTGTATCTCTCTCTCTCTCTCTCTCTCTCTCTCTCTCTCTCTCTCTCTCTCTCTCTCTATATATATATATATATATATATATATATATATATATATATATATATATATAGTGTGTGTGTGTGTGTGTGTGTGTGTGTGTGTGTGTGTGTGTGTGTTGTGTGTGTGTGGTGTGTGGTGTGTGTGTGTGTGTGTGTGTGTGTGTGTGTGTGTGTGTGTGTGTGTGTGTGTGTGTGTGTGTGTGTGTGTGTGTGTGTGTGTGTGTGTGTGTGTTGTGTGTGCACACATACACACACACACACACACACACACGCATATATACATATATAACGCAAGTACAG
>NW_020869084.1:14696-17196 GCF_003789085.1 Penaeus vannamei | reverse complement strand
GTGGAGGATGGCAAATTCACCTGCAAGACGTGGAGGGAGGCAAATCCACCTGCAAGAACGTGGAGGAAGGCAAATCACCTGCAAGACGTGGAGGAGGCAAAATTCACCTGCAAGACGTTGGAGGAGGCAAATTCACCTGCAAGACGTGGAGGAGGCAAATCCACCTGCAAGACGTGGAGGAGGCAAAGTTCACCTGCAAAGACGTGAGGAGCAAATTCACCTGCAAGACGTGGAGGAGGCAAATTCACCTGCAAGAACGTGGAGGAGGCAAATTCACCTGCAAGACGTGGAGGAGGCAAAGTCACCTGCAAGACGTGGAGGAGGCAAATTCACCTGCAAGACGTGGAGGAGGCAAATTCACCTTGCAAGACGTGAGGAGGCAAAGACCTGCAAGACGTGAGGAGGCAAAATTCACCTGCAAGACGTGGAGGAGGCAAATTCACCTGCAAGACGTGGGAGGAGGCAAATTCACACTGCAAGACGTGGAGGAGGCAATGGAGGAGGCAAAGTCACTGCAAGGAGGCAAATCACCTGCAAGACGTGGAGGAGGCAAATTCAGTGCAAGACGTGGAGGAGGCAAATCACCTGCAAGACGTGGAGGAGGCAAATTCACCTGCAAGGACGTTGGAGGAGTGCATCAATTCACCTGCAAGACGTGGAGGAGCAAAGTCACCTGCAAGACGTGGAGAGGCAAATTTCACTGTGACGTGGAGGAGGCAAAGTCAACCTGCAAGACGTGGAGGAGGCAAAAGTCACCTGCAAGACGTGGAGGAGGCAAATTCACCTGCAAGACGTGGAGGAGGCAAATTCACCTGCAAGACGTGGAGGAGGCAAAGTCACCTGCAAGACGTGGAGAGGCAAATTCAAAGACGTGGAGAGGCAAATTCACCTGCACCTGCAGATGTTGAGGAGGCAAAGTCACCTGCAAGACGTGGAGGAGGCAAAGTCACCTGCAAGACGTGGAGGAGGCAAAGTTCACCTGCAAGACGTGAAGGAGGCAAATTCACCTGCAAGACGTGGAGGAGGCAAATTCACCTGCAAGACGTGGAGAGGCAAAATTCACGTGCAAGACGTGGGGAGGAGGCAAATTCACCTGCAAGAACGTGGAGGAGGCAAATTCACCTGCAAGACGTGGAGGAGGCAAATTCACCTGCAAGACGTGGAGGAGGCAAATCACCTGCAAGACGTGGAGGAGGCAAATTCACCTGCAAGAGTGCAAGTCACGCAAGACGTGGAGGAGGCAAATTCACCTGCAAGACGTGGAGGAGGCAAAATTCACTGCACTGCAAGACGGTGGAGGAGGCAATTCACCTGCAAGACGTGGAGGAGGCAAATTCACCTGCAAGACGTGGAGGGAGGCAAAATTCACCTGCAAGAACGTGGAGTGGAGGCAAAGTCACCTGCAAAGACGTGGAGGAGGCAAATTCACCTGCAAGGACGTGGAGGAGGCAAATTCACCTGCAAGACGTGGAGGAGGCAAATTCACCTGCAAGACGTGGAGGAGGCAAATTCACCTTCAAGACGTGGAGGAGGCAAATTCACTGCAAGACGTGGAGGAGGCAAATTCACCTGCAAGAAGGGAGGCAAAAGTCACCTGCAAGACGTGGAGAGGCAAATTCACCTGCAAGACGTGGAGGAGGCAAAGTCACCTGCAAACGTGAGGAGGCAAATTTCACCTGCAAGACGTGGAGGAGGCAAATTCACCTGCAAGACGTGGAGAGGCAAATTCACCTGCAAGACGTGGAGGAGGGCATTCACCTGCAAAGACGTGGAGGAGGCAAATTCACCTGCAAGACGTGGAGGAGGCAAATTCACCTGCAGAGACGTGGAGGAGGCAAATCACCTGCAAGACGTGGAGGAGGCAAATTCACCTGCAAGACGTGGAGGAGGCAAAGTTCACCTGCAAGACGTGGGAAGGAGGCAAATTCACCTGCAAGACGTGGAGGAGGCAAATTCACCTGCAAGACGTGGAGGAGGCAAAATTCACCTGCAAAGACGTGGAGGAGGCAAATTCACCTGCAAGACGTGGAGGAAGCAAGCAAATTTCGCAAGACGTGGAGAGGCAAATTCACCTGCAAGACGTGGAGGAGGCAAATTCACGCTGCAAGACGTGAAGGAGGCAATTCCACCTGCCAAAGCGTGGAGGGGCAAATTCCACCTGCAAGACGTGAGGAGGCAAAATCACCTGGCAAGACGTGGAGGAGGCAAATTCACCGCAAGACGTGGAGGAGGCAAAGTCACCTGCAAGACGTGGAGGAGGCAAATTCACCTGCTGCAAGACGTGGAGGAGGCAAATTCACTGCAAGACGTGGAGGAGGCAAAATGTCACCTGCAAGACGTGGAGAGAGGCCAAATTACACCTGCAAGACGTGGAGGAAGGCAAATTCACCTGCAAGATCGTGAGGAAGGCAAATTCACCTGCAAGAACGTGGAGGACGGCAAATTCACCTGCAAGACGTGGGAGGAGGCATTCACCGCAAGACGTGGAGGAGGCAAATTC
>NW_020869083.1:281135-288635 GCF_003789085.1 Penaeus vannamei | reverse complement strand
CCTAAGTCTCCCCCTCCCTTCCCCTTCCTTTGCCTCCCTCTCTCTCTCTCATTCCTCTCCACTCTCTCTCCCCCCTCTCTTCCTCTCCCCCCTCCTCCTCCTCCTCCTCCTCCTCCTCCTCCTCCTCCCCTCCTCCTCCTCCTCCTCCTCCCCACCCCCCCTTCCCCTCCTTCCCTCCTCCCATTTTCCTATCCCTACTCCTTCAATTTCCCTCTCCATCCTACTTTCCATCCCCGTCCTTGCCCTATCCCCTTCTCTTTTCCTCTGCTTCTTTCCCCCTCATCTCCTCCTCCTCTTCTTTCTCTTCCTTCTTACTCCTTCCACACACAGGGTTATCAGCCCAAATGGTTAGGTGGTCACAAATTCAGGCCGAGTCTGTTCTTCATATTTCTGATCCATATTCAACCCCCTCTCCTCTTCCTCTCCCTTACCCTCCACTCCCTCCCATCCTCCCCTCCTCCTCCCCTCCCTTACCCTCTCTCTCCACTCTTCCTCCTCCTCCTCCCTCTTCTCCTTCCTCCTCCTCCTCCCTCCTCCTCCTCCTCCTCCTCCTCCTCCTCCTCCTCCTCCTCCTCCTCATCTTACTCCCCCTCCCTCCCCCAATTATTTCAATAGAACAGTTCATACTTGTGATTTCATTGGAGTGTATAATTGGTCTTTATTACACTGAAGTGAACAATAATAGTTTATTTTGATTCCTCATTATCTTTATTTTAACTTTCTATTATTTCTTGTATTTTTTGGTTATATTCATTTTTTTTCCTAAGTTGAATGTCAAGTGTATATCCCAAATATCTACATATGGCTGACAAGATTTTTTGAATTAATTTTTTTGTAAAAAGTAACTTTTTTTTTTCATATGTCCTTTCCTTCTCATTACTAGCTTCACTTTATTGTTTACAAAAGGCTTTAAAGCTAATAAGATATACAAAGACTCGGTTCTACATATTTTGGTTTAATTTCTCTTGTCTTCTTGTACATTTGTTCATCTCGAATCATAAAGCATTTCTTCATTATCATTAGCATAGGCCTCTTCTTTAGCCCCTCACATCTATCCCTTATGAATGATCCATACTGCACTACTGATAATGCTGGTCCTTCCCTTTTTTCCCAATCTTTTAGGTCTCACTGTCACAGCCTTTTTACCCCTAGTAGCCTCGTACAACTCACTTCAAGAAAACCTACACTGATGCATCGTGGCTTCTAACGGCACATTGTCTCACACCTTATGCAATCTGTGGATTATCTTTTTATTTTGCACATTATGGAGTACGGTATCTGTTTATGAGCTACCAATTGCACAGTTTACCCATACGCCCCTCTCCCTCCCCAGTACCCCTTTGTCCCCTCCCCCCACACTACAATTACTACTACTGTAGAAAATATTGAATAGGGTTTCAAGAGTTGATTAGAGAAGGGGAGTAACAGAAAGATTGATAGTCAACTTGGTATATATATATTTTTTTTTTCTTTTTTTGCATGTTTCCCATATATTTTGCATGCTTGGCAACTTATGCAAAATCTCCTATGCATAGCCTGAGCTTGAGCTATTTAGTTCAATAGAAATATATATTGTAGCCATATAGTTGGCTCAAAATCCTGAGTATCTTAGAGAATTGGGGGTCTTCTGTTGTATATAATGAACTATATACAATATTTATGGAAGAGAAAGTAGTTTAGATGTTTTCTACATTGTTCTATTGGCTCTTACAGAAACTGAACTGGAAACCCAGTAATTTATTATTGGTATATATGGTATGCTACAACTTCTATGCCCAATATATCAAATGTAATATATCATCTAGATAGCTTTTTTTCCATTTCTAATTGTGAAAGGAATTGCCAACACAAGTTCTTGTGCAGTGTATTGTTACATGCCAGAATATTTCAATAACTGCTTAAGTTTGTGTATCAAAAGTAATGGATAAGAACTTTTACCTCCTTTGATAAAGTCCTTTTGTTGCTGTTATTTCATTTGAGTTGCATATTAGTCATGCCTAATTATTTTGCAACTTGTAGAATATTTCTATTACAGAAGCCTAAAGTAGGTGGTAAGTAAATGTCTGAAAGATGACCATTAGATAATCTGTGATAAGTAACTTCAGATATTTGGTTTTAGCTACTGATCCAGGTTAAGACCCCATCCCTAGACTATTGTATATGGTGACAATCTCTATATCTAATTTCTTCTGTGTGAGAATACATACCAGGAAGATATATGTGACATTGTCTTTGTATTTGTAACTTGCATAGTTCGTGAAATGCAAAACAGTGTTGTCAATAGGTCTTAGAAACACTCTACATTGTTTACAAATATAGTTCTAAGATAGTTCACATCCCTCTCTGATAGAACTACATTGACACATGAAAAGAGAAGAAAAATCCTAGTATAATGTATTTTATATCAGATAATGGGTAATAGCATTACTTGATATACTTGATTAAATATCTGTCTTTTGGTTTATATGTTGAGGCTTGTAATTAGCAGTGATTGATGCAATTTATCTGATGCATGGATCTTGTGAGGGATAAGTTGTATTTAAAGAAATTAGAGATTAATGTTTTTTTTTTTTTTTCTAATTTTAACTTTATATTTTTATACCAGTAAGAAATGGCTTGAATTTTTATCCTATATACATTGTGTTAGCCTTCACAAGGTTGTATGAGCATCATATATAAGAAAAAAGAATTATGTTCCAAAGTTAGTCCACAAAATCTTTTGTTTTACTCTTAGAAATGGTCTTTATCTACCTACAACACACTCAGAATTGCTTATTGTGGGATATAAAATGCATGTGAAAAACGTTCTGTTGAGGTCTAAACTGTCTTCATCTCTGTGCCTGTTTCTTTCGACATCTGAATGTTTTCTCTAAAATCGAGAGATGGTAACAATTTTGACATTATATTCGACTGATTTTTTAGTACAGGTTAAGCCCCACAGAATGAGCATTCACTGATGTTGGACAGAATTTGGTTTGCATGAATGCCACTGTACAACTATGCCACTAAGAGAGCATATGCACAGGATTTTGTCTCTGTTACCAAAAGCTTCTCCGTTTAAGAATCTACTTTTTTCATCTATCTGGTCCCACACACTCTAAATTAGGGAGGTTCAACCTGTACTTAGTATCATGACACAGGGTTACAATTTTGTTTTCATTCTGATTCTTCCCTCTTTATTTTCTCCATTAGTATCATGTGCATATTTATACCATTTGTTTTCTTATGGATTTACATATTAACCCAATCATTCTGAAATGGCATGTATATACATGCTGTGTCTACTGAGTTCAGTTTATTAATTTTTTGTGTACATTGATGACTCCACAAACGTTCAATCACTGAGGTGTTCTTTACTATTCATACTAGAAATCATCTGTTCACTGTTTTCCTTGATTTGTTAAAATATAGTTTTTATTGCTATTTGTATTGTTAGTAACAGGATAATCATCATGATGATAATGATAATGATGATTATCTTGATAGTGTTAAAAAAATAACAACTCCCCCAAATGTGCAAGGAATGGGGAAATCAGATGAAGTTAATTAGGCCTAATTGACTTCTTGTTTATAAAACACTCTTGGAGTCCTCTGTATAGACATAAAATTCACAAAGCAAAACTATAGTGGACATTACATGTACCTGGCACTCTTATCTGATTCATTATGTTTACTCATATGCTTTATCTGCGACAAGATGATTTTCATGCAGATTCTGGCCCTAGAGTAAACTTCTTTCAACTTCCATGCATACAATATTTCCTCAGCAGTTCACCAGAATAGCTTGTGGTCAGCCCTTCTCTCACTGACATAGGTAAATTCATGCCCCAACGTCTTCAATATATTCATTGAGATCATTTCATTCTCACCTTTTTTTTTCGCTCTCTCTCTCTCTCTCTCTCTTTTCTTCATTCTAGCTGTGTCTCTTCGTGGTTCATTTACATAGTTATTTGCAATATGCTATACATATTTGGTTATGTGGAGGCACATGCACATTCTCACACACACACTCGAGGATTAAGCTGAAGAGTATCCACAGAAGGATTAAAATTCTCAATTTATTACATAAAGTATCATATGATATCTGCCATTTCTTACTGAATATGAATTTTGTTAGCTTGAATTTACATTTTTTCTTTTCTTCTACTATTGCTTTAATGAGGGAGTTATCACACTGAAACTTTTTGCCTACACTTTAGAATTAATGTTGTTCTTTAGGGTATGTAAGATAGTTTACCTGTTACCCACAACCTGATTGTTATGGATGTTGGATTACTGTTGTAGTTCATCCCTCCCTGTTCCATAGCACAAGAGTATCTGTTCTTGTAGTTGGGCCTTGATGAGAAACAAGTCTCCAATCTGGTTATGGTTCATGTTAAAGGATAGATGTATAAGAAATTTAAAGACATGCATTTAGGTATTACAAAACTACATGGGGAATGTTGATCTATCCCATGTTTTATTGTGTGATATTCCATTAATGTATAAAAGTGATTGTAGATTTCCAGAGTAGCATAAAGAGGAAAGGATGTTGAGCCTGTGCCATAGCCTTTTCTGTCGATATTCAGGACTGTATTTCTATTCCAAATGAGGGAGAATCTACAGAACTATTACAACTTACCTTCTTGAAATTTCCACTTTTCTCTGAGATTACTTAACCTGTGCAGAAAGAAGCATGATAAGACACACCTCCATATTTGATCAACTTTTCCTCTGTTGCTTGACTGTATTTAGTTGCATGTAAGATTGTGCATGTTAGCAGTAGCAGTAGAAGGAAACCAGCATTTTGGCATGGTTATATAGTTATGTCTTGATTAATTTTTATAAAGTATCAGTGCAATAATTTTTTTGTCATTGAGAATTCTGTACTTTGATGCCTACCTACTCAGTCATAGAACTTCTTTAGATCAACTGTCTATTTTCAATCCAACAGAATACTGCTGCCATATCCACCGGGACAACCACCACCACCATGGCTACACAAGCAGGTACTGCTGTGAACCCCACAACAGTACCTGTCACCCCTGGCACAACAGTGGCAGGTACAGTCGTACCCTCAACTCCTACCACGGCTGCGGCTCCCGTCACCCAGACAACCCAGCCTGCTGCTGCAACAGGAGGCTCTGTGAGTATATAATATTATGGATATTCTTTTTTTTTTTCTTTTTCTTTTCTGTTTGGTTATGTTTAGCATGGTGTGGGAGAGATGGTAACAGTTTTGAAAATGAGACTTAGGAAATAATTTGAACTTTATTTATAGGGTTTATAAAGTTTGTTTATATTCGAGTTTCAAGGAAGATTCTTTAAGGAAATGGAATATTCATTTGTGAAATCTTTAACCCTTTGCCTACTCCTGTAGGACATAAACTACAGAACCTTTTGCTAGTTAAGATTGAAAAACGTCAGATGCATCTCTTGTGCTGAGAAGCTGTTAGTTTTCATTCATACATTTTCTTGTATTGGTCACAGCTTTTCTTCCAATTTCTTTCAATTTCAATTCCATTTCTTCCAATTTAGTTGACTTGTCATGAACCAGACAACTTCTGGTATTTAGATGTCACAATTTGCTAGGAATGCAAGAGATTTCTCTCGTTAGGAAAGTGTGTTGTATAGAATGAATGAGAAAACAATATTTACATCACTTAGGAGTCAGGTTTAATATGTAGCTATTCAGACCTATTGGTGAATTCTGCTAAAATTGCAAAAATGGAGATCAAGAACCTTTTGGCAGGAAATCAATTAGGAAATGTGTGTGTGTGTGTGTAGTATGTATGTACTTGTGAGGAGATGCAAGCTATCTTTGGACAGGATTTTTGCCAGTTACAGCTGATGAATATTTTTACTTGTGTAATATATTTATCTATGATTAGAGTCATGTTATAACCAATAAACTGTTCACAACTTTGTGTACCTCATTTTGATAATTATACTGCTGTCAAGCATGTTTGTTAATTGTAATTCATAGTATAAACAACTACATAATATTGCCTTGATGTTGTAAGCAGGATGTAGTTCCTAGCTTTATTCTGGCTGAAAAAAGTCTTGCATATATTATTCATGAATTAATTTTTTGTGTGAGTGTGTGTATGGGTGTCTATTTGTTTGTTTTATGCATGGTTTACCAATGTTTATGTCCAGTTTGTCTGAGTCTTTCTGTCTTTGTGCATGACTGTTTGATGATGTATTCACTTGTTAATCATTTTAGTTTTGAGAGCTTGAAAGTTGTGTATTTGTTATTTAGGTTGTACTTTTTCCATGAATTTATGTATTTTTGGCTGTATAATAAGCTTTGCTATTTGTGGTTAAATGATTTTGATGATTTAGCAATATCTTTGCTTCAGGCTTCGAATACTAAACAAAAATTTCTCTTTCCATTTATTTAGCAAACTATCTCAGCCGAATCCGCAAAAACAAAATGTAAAAACTTTCTGGCAACATTACTGAAATTGGCGAATGAGCAGCGGGCGACTGTGGCACGTAATGTTCGAAATCTGATTCAGGGCCTCATTGAGGGACGAGTGGAGCCTGAAGTCTTCACTGAGGAGCTTCAGAAAGACCTCAATTCCTCCCCACAGCCTTGCCTTGTTCCCTTCCTCAAGGTAAGTCAGTACTGCATTGCTTTAAATGTGTCTTTAAGTGGTAGAGGTAATGGAACTGAGCTCTCTCCATGACTTGCTGGTGCATAATGAAGAATAATCTTCTCGTCCACAGAAAACTTTGCCGTACCTGCGTGTATCCCTAGCGCGTGGAGAATTAACCATTGATGGAGTGCGGCCTCCACCATTATCCGCAGTCACTCCTGTTACTGGTGTCACCACAGTCATACCTGCGGTAGGTAGCTCAGAGTTAGAAACGATAAGAAATATTCTTCAGTAATGATAGATAATAAGGTACTAATTATTATGTTAACACAAGAGATGGGGGGGGGGGGATGGTGTTAAGACATGAAAGTTATATGATCGATAGTTATTTATGTTGCCTAACCAGAATGTACAAAAGGACAAAATGTCAGGATGTCATTATAAGGTCATCACATAGAATTAGAGATAAGATAATTAAAAAATAAATCATAGTCATCATTTCACTTAATGTTTTATTTTATTTTTTTTGTATATGAATTGTCATTTGATAGCTATAGCATTACCCATAGTGTTTTTTTTTTTTTACATAATGGGAAGATGCTAAAATAGGAAATGTATACCTTATTGAGATTAAGTAAATTAGTAAAATTTTGGTTGATGTTAGTATTCTTAAGGATTTTTAAAGAATTCACAATATTATAGCCAGCTTAATTTGTAACCAGGTAACAATAAATTTTTTGATATCTTACTTGGGATCATAAATGAATATTGTACCAAAATAATCTATCAAAATGATCTAGTAATAAGTTCTACATTATAAAGTAATAATCACAATATACAGACTTCTCCACCTACTAATAATGTCTTGTGCTTTTGATATATATTTTTTCTGTAAACCTAACTTTGAGTATCAGTGCTG
>NW_020869083.1:266135-276135 GCF_003789085.1 Penaeus vannamei | reverse complement strand
TTACATTGGCATCTGTATTCCCATGATGGTATAAGAGTGCCGAATTCTCAGTTGGAGAATAGTTTAACAGGATGTAGCAAATACAACAGCTTCCTTCAACAAATGGTATTTCATGTCTTGGATACATGAATTCTGCGGCCAGATAAACTATCTCTGGACTTTGATTCAACCATTCAAAAATGACTATTCTAAAAGGAGCCCCCTAACTAGTTCAAAAGCACTGCTTTCCAATAAATGTCTAAACATGATGTCATGAAATTAATTAAAGAGAAGAAAATTAATGAACTAGAAATGAAAAGGAAAGTAAATGGATAGAAACAAGGGAAGAGGGGATGAAACTCTCACTACCAGTGTAAGGCTTTTCCTTTGCCTTCATCCTAGGGCACTGGGGAACAATTTTTTTTTTTTTTTTTTTTTTTTTTTTTATTATTATTATTATTATAATATGGTGCTATGAGGAACACTAAAAGGGCTTTGCTAGAACTGGTCTTTAGGGCGTTATTGTTTTTGCCATAGTTCTCTGCCTATTCATGTATCTTGACAATACCTAAGACAAAAATACGTACATAAAATGGCTATAAATCTGGATCAAAAAGTAATAATTCCCAGCAGAGGCTGATGAATTTTTGGACAGATACTGGAGTTTAGTGTTGACTGTTGCAATGGTATTCATGATGTTACTACCAAGTCATTTGTTTATTTTTGTTGTTGTTATTGTTGTTATGTTTTGATAATGATAATGATTATTGTTAAATTATCATTCTTGTCTTGTATTATGATGCTAAATAATTTAGTCTTCATGACAATGATTTTATATTTAATTTTAGAAACTTTTTTTTTCCATTTATTCCTTAGAATATTATATTATGATCCTAAACCTTGTTGGAATGAATATACCATTTCTATAGTAAACACTGTTTTCTTCATGCAGATGCAACGTGTAGAAATGGAGGAAATGAGACAGCGAGATGCCAATCGGACTGCTCTCAATGCACTTCAGGGCCCCAAGAAGAAACCAAAGTTGGACTTGTCGGCAATGGATGACGTGAGTGCTTTTCTTTTGTATTTTTTAGTGTTCCTTCTTACAAGGACTGATAAAAAGTTCATTTATTTTGGGGAGTTTTTGACAGATATTACATCATTCACCATTCTACATGCCACCATCCCCTGGTTTTTTTGACAA
The DNA here is from genome assembly GCF_003789085.1 of Penaeus vannamei. Classification (NCBI taxonomy): domain Eukaryota; kingdom Metazoa; phylum Arthropoda; class Malacostraca; order Decapoda; family Penaeidae; genus Penaeus; species Penaeus vannamei. The sequence goes on along the minus strand of NW_020869083.1, from coordinate 274,952 downwards.
TGGCACAAACCTTTATGTGGTAGTAAACCAAAGAATGAAGTTATGTTAGCTAAATTTGGTGCATTGGGGAAAATGTCAATATTTGCAAACACAAAGTTTTGCTTTAAATAGAAAAAATGGTGATAGGAACAGATGGTATGCTTTAAAAACACATGGAGATGGAGGGGAACCTTTTGAGTCTAATGTACGCATCTAATGTTCAGTTAGATACTGTTATTTCGTCATTAACCAAACTTTTTGATCCCACCATGTGTATCATACCAATAATGTCTGCATCACATAGAATTACCGTATCAGAATGCCAAATTCGTAGGTGACAATTATATGCTCCAGTCTTTAATCTATGAGCTTGGAGGGATTATAACTGTATTCATTAATAATGTTCTGCATCAATCATATAGAATTAACCTATATATAGTATCAGAAAGCATAAAATTACGTAAAGTACAATTTTATGCTCACAAGTTTTTATCTTGTAATTTAGCTTATAGTAGAGGATATTATAACTGAATAATTACTATTGAGAGAAAAAAAATATAGAGGTAAATATAATTGTGGTGTGTAATATATATCATATATATTAAATATATATATATACTATATAATAATATATTATTATATATATATATATATATAATATATTATATATATTATAAATATGTTTATATATAATATATGTATGTATTATATTAATACTTATATAATTAATAATATTCTATATTCATATTATAATTGTTATTAATATGTATATATATGATATTAGATATATATATATATATTAAATATATATATATATATATTATATATGCTCATATATATATGTAATATATATCATAATAATATTATTTAGGTGGCATATATATGCATACTAGTGGCATTTGTGGTTATTGTATAAATCACTGTATCAACACACACATAATACAAGCACTATGCTCACACACCAACATAAATCTCCACACACACACATCAATATATATATAATTACTAAACTCAAACACCACTATACAACATAACACACTAATAACACACACACATCAACCATGTACAATCAAATCAGCTACAACAACACATCATACAAGCTCACAAATCGCGGTATAAAACATAGTATATATGTATGTATATTGTATATATGTAATGTATATATGTATATATGTACTACACTATAACTCGATCAATACTAACACATACAATCAGTAACACACATATACGCAATATACAAAATAGTAACACTAATATATGTATATATGTTATTCGATACGTAATCGACTCATGATATATATATATGTATATGTATGTATGTATGTAATAATAATATAATGTATTAATATTATGTATATATAATAATGTATATATATATATATGTAATAATTATTAATATATATATATAATTAATATGTGTGTTGATGTGTGGTGTGTGATGTGATATGATGTGTGTGTATGGTGTGTGTGTGTGTGTGTGTGTGTGTGTGTAGTGGTGATGGTGTATGTCAGTGTGTATGTGTGTGTGTGATGTGTGTATATGTGTGATGTGTGATAGTGTATTAGTGTATAGTGAATATATGTGATGTGATCGGGTGTTGGTGCGTAGCGTATCGTCGCCGTGTGTGTGTAGTTATGTTGTGGTGTGTTTTAGCGTTATGCGACCGTTGGTGGTGGATATGGTGTGTGTGTGTTGGTGTGTGTGTTGTTAGTCGTGTGTTGTGTATGGTGTGTGTGTGACCGTGTTGTTCGCGTTGGGAAGTTGTCTTATAGGGTAGAGACTGTATAAATTAAGTAAATCTATAAGAGTGAATGAGAATGATAAATAAGTAGTGCATCTCACCATTAGGGTGATTCAAATATTCATTAAGCAACTAGTATTTTCTGTTTAGTTGATTTTTCACTATTATTAATGATCTAAAATATAATGTAGGTAAGTAAGTAGTGGTTATTGATGTGAGTTCTAGTTGAATTTAATACTGTATCACTGAATATATCGCTGAACTTAGTTGTAGGATATGATAATATATATTAGATTTAGGTATTCTTTAACATTACCTTGCCTTTACAAATTCACAGTTGTAACGGGGATGTGTAGATGTATGGATGTGTGGATGTAGCGTGATCACTATTACGATGTTAAACTCTTAGTATATTCAGTTACTGTTAATCACTCATGTATGAATATTTATAATATATATCAATACAGTGTGTAGCGATACTTGGTTGTGTTCGTGGCTTAGGCGTGTTGTGCTGTCGTGTCGCTGGTGTGTGCGGCTATAGTAGAGATGTGTGGTTTGTGTAGAGATAAGAGATGTGTTGTAATGTGATGGTGTTCTGCTATGTGTCTATGTGTTATGGAAATATAATATGATTGTTTAGACTTAGTGAACATCATATAATGAACAACTACCGGTTTATCTTTAATTTCATTAAACTTGATAGACTCAATGACTACTATAACTATTACATCTTCCACAGATTGCATTGTATGGCTATGAGACACACTAGGATCAATAAATGGAGGTGAATTTTGCGTGTGATCTCATGTTCCTTAATGGATGCAAGAAAAGGAGTTATATGCAAGTACCACATAATTTCATTGTATATATGATGGTCTTACTATCTAAAGTATGTGCTGGGAACAGATATAACTCAACTAGATGGTTGAGTCCATTTATTACAGCCACCTAGCTTATGCCAATTAATTATTATCATATATCAGATATAATACCAGCACCATTTAGCCATCCGCTCTACTATCCTATAAGTTTTACCCAATAAACTACATGGATTGTACGCTTACCTCTCAATAGAGGTTGTGGTTACCACTTAGCAGCAGTGTGGGGCAGGTGGGGGATGGAAGCCAAGTGCAAGGAAGGACCATTGCGGAGACGGTGAGGCAAGCTCAGCAATATCTTTAGTAGTTGTACATGTAGTCTAGGCTATCACAGGCCAGAAGATCTGTGATTCTCTCATGCAGCATTTGCATAGTGTCTAATTAATTACATGCCTAATAGTGGCATGGTAGACGTATATCACACAGGGACTATGTGATTAGGTATGTGGAGCGCTCACTGTTAGCATTATTAGCTTTCGTATAGTAATGATGGATATGTAACAAATCTAGCGAGAACTGATAAATCCTGAGGATCTGTAGACTGCAGGGTCAGTTAGAGCAATACATTCGACGAAGGGGATGCAACGAGTGTAGGTGGAACAATAGTTACACAGTAGTAGTCAACCTGACTTGAATTGGCAAGCATGATGCAATATAATAATGCCTTCTAGAGCCTCGGTAAATGCTCCAGCCCAGTCAATAGTGGACTTTGCATATAGTGGCTATTATACACCAGTGGAAGGTAACATATATACCAAAACCTTTCTTTTATTCCCAAAATATTAATAGATAACAATTTACCGACCTACTTATTTTTGTGCATGAACTTGATATATATAAATAATACTTCTTGGATTAGGAATAAAATCTTCAAATATTTTTTATCTGATACACCATATTATCGTTTTAATATATGTTAACTGGAAAAAGAAAAAAAAAAGCTGAAAGGAACTTTCATACACAGCTCTGATTAGAGATAATGTACAGTTTTTAAAAGATTAGAGAGTAACCTTATATATCTGTTAATTATAATATATAGTTTAGTTATCTTATAGTAAATTTATATAGTACTATACTATAACAGATTATATAATGATGGTTATTGTTCTACTAGTGATATACAAGAAATTAATAAGGTCATGACTCATATCTTGAGTGACATGTCTCTTAAGAGATATTCAACAGTACACAGAAATTTTTTATAAAACACACTCCCTGGTAATTGCAAATACACACTTAGCAGATTGTAAACTGTTTGCTACTACACATTCAAACATAACCAGATCAGGATGATCACTAATATAAGTACTAAATAAAGGGGATTGGACCTGCAAAACATCACAAACCTTGTAATTTCCCTTATCATTTTCACTCGTTAGACTCCATAGAGTTTTGCATCATTTGGTGGCTGCTTAACCCTTTAATTTATATGAATCCCTATAGAACAGATGCCAAGTCTGCCTACAAGGAATTATTATTGAGATGAGTGTATGTCAAATCGATAGCGATATCTGATTGTGTGTGATATGTCAATGTGGTTAGCGATGACAGGCTTCATGCAGGGAATTATGTAAACTTATGCAGCAAATTTATAAGCTCAGAATAGATAATAATAGGTATTTTTGTGCAATAACTAGGAAAAGAAAAGAGTTTGAAGTTAAATTTGATTTATTCTGTAAACGTATTGTGTGGATCATTTGGAATTATTATGTTGAATGAATTTAGAAGACGTCCTAACAGAATCCACATTTGTATTATTTTATGTTCAAAAGTGAGGCGTTATAATAATGCCTCAAACTGAGTACATATAATAGGTTAGGATTGGTAATTTTGAATTATCTCATATTATTATCATCATGATATTTTGAGAGATTCTTTAGATAAAAAAAAATATTATAATTTTTTTTTTTATCTAGTTTTTAATTATTCATTGGTTATTATCATTTATTTTCCCATCAGTACAATTCTTACCAATTGATAGTGATGATAGTGTGCTAGTGAGTGGATGATGTGTGTATGGATAGAGCGCTTAGGTCGTAGTGTTGGTAGAGAGCGTGTTGTCGCCTAGGTGTGTCTGTTGGGCTCGTTGGAGATGAATAGTCAAAGGTATTAATCAAATATTAATATACTTAAAATAAAAATGGGTACTCTATAGTTGCTTATGGGTACTGTAATAATTTAGTGATAAAGGATTTTCAAATATTGTTTTATTTATTCTTTTCCTTTTTTTTTATTTACCTTTTTCTAATCTAATTATTGTCACATATACTAGCTTTTTCAATATTTTTTTTTCTTTTTCTTTTTTTTTTTCCTTTTCTATCATTTGCACACAGCAGTTTAATAATGCTTGAAATGAATAAAGTAAGTTAGATCTTGACTTGTTATTGGTATGTAATTTTACAGTGAAATTTATTTTGGCTACTGTACCAAATGAAGTTCGTCTTGTCTATTATATCTTAACCTGTAGTTATATTTTTATTATGAGGAACATTATTATGTTTTTTTATGTTACAATTATTATTTATTAGATTTTTTTACTGTTTTTATTTTGAATTAGTATGAGTGATGTGTTTACCTATATGTGTGGTGTCTGGGGTCGGATGTGCCGTCCGGGGATAAGAGGGGCATATGTATCCAGATGACCTTATGTAATTTTTTTATTATTATTAATATTAAAAAAAAATCATATACAGAGTAGTTGTTTTGTGTATATATAGTGAATTGAAAGTTTTAAATTTATTGATATGTGAATCGATTTGGCATCTGAATTATATTGATGCTGAGTCCAAGAACCCTGTATCACATATGAGGAGTATCATTGAATGTAATTCTGGCCCCAAATAAATTTAGAAGACCGGGATGTGTCATAAGGTAATCCTGTTAACAAAGAGAAGGTGACAACCAGCCACGTAAACCTACTTCTTATAAGTTGACGAGGGAATATCAGTGTAGTGGTCTCTTCATGGGTTTTGCACTGCTTTTTAAAAAAATTTCTTGTGTTCACGGAACTTTTTCTTACAGTCCTACATTCTTGAGAGCTTTCTTGTGAGCTGTCTCTGTACTCTTTCTCAGTATCTGTGATTTTTATTTTCATTTGATTATTATTTTTTTCTACTTAGTTTTATTCCAATGTAAAAAAAAAAAAAAAAAGGGAAAGAAAAAAAAGTCACGTTCTTCCATGGAAGTCATCTGCCAGTTGTGCGATTTCCTCACAAAATTTTGTTTTTCATTTCTCCCTGCATGAATCTCTCTCTCTCTCTTCGCTCCTCCCGCTATCTCTTCTCTCTCTCCTCATCTCTCTCTCTCCTCGCTCTCTTCTCTCTCCCGCTCTCTCTCTCTTCTCCTCTCGCTCTCTCTCTTCTCTCCTCGTCTCTCTATCTTCGCCATCTCTGTCATCTCTCTCGTCTCATCTATCTCTCCTCTCATTCTCTCTTCTCTCTATCATCTCTCTCTCTCTCTTCTCTCTTCTACTCTCTCTACTCTCCTCTCTCAATCTTCTCATACTCTCTCATCTCTCATCACTCTCTCATTTCTTAATCTTCATCTTCTCTTCTCCTCTTCTTCCTCTCTTCTCATCTCTGCTCTCTCTATCTTTCAATCTCTCTTTGCTTCTCATCTCATTCTTCGAGGTTCTTCCGCTTCTCTCTCTCTCTCTTCATATATATCTATCTATCTCTTCTTTATATTATTCTCTCTCTTTACTCTCTCTTATATATATCTCCTTCTCTCTATCTCATTCTTACTTATCTATCTCCCTATATATCTCATGCTATCAATCTATATATATAACTATATAATATATATATATAATATATATATATATATTTACATCCCTCCCCCCGCCGCCCGCCACATAACGGCCCCCGTCGGCCGCCCTCCCACCCTCCCCCCCCCTCCCCCTTCCCCCCGCTCTCTCTTCTCTCTCCTCTCTCTCTCTCTCCTCTTCCTCTCCTCTCTTCCTATCTCTCTCGTCTTCCCTCTCCTCCCTCTCCCCTGTCTCCTCTCACCTCTCCCTCTCACTCTCCCTCTCTCCCTCTCTCCCTCTCACTCTCCACTCGCCTCTCTCCTCTCTCCTCTCGCTCTCCATCTCTCTTATCTCTCTCTGCTCTCTTCGCTCTTCCGACTCTCCCCCTCCTCTCTCTCTCTCCTTCCCTCTCTCTCCTCTCTCTCTCCTCCTCTCTCGTCTTCGCCCTCATCTCTCTCTCTCTCCTCCCTCTCTCGTCTCTCTCTCTCTTCCACCCTCTATCTCTCTCTCTCCTCTCTCTCTCTCTCCCCTCCCCTCATCCCTCTCTCTCTCTCTCGCTCTTCTCATCCTCTCCTCTCCCTCTCTCGTCTCTCTGATTCTCCCTCTTCTCTCTCCTCAAGACTCTCTCTCCCCCACCCTCTTCCTTTCCGCTCTCTCTCTCTCTCTCCTTCCCCTTCTCTTCTCTCTCTCTCTCTCTCTCTCTCTCTCTCTCTCTCGTCCTCTGCTCTCGTCTCTCTACTCTCTCTCAACCTCTCTCTCTCTCTCGTCTCTCTCTCTCTTCTCTCTCCCCCTCGTCAGTTCTCTCTCCTCCCCTCTCTCTCTCTTCCGATTCCCTTTTCTTCTCCCTTCATCTCTTCCTCCGCTCTCCACTTCTCTCTCTCCGCTCTCAATGTTCTCGTCTCTTGCACTCTCTCTCTCTCTCTCCTTTCATCTCTCCTCTCTCTCTCTCTCACTCCTCCCCTCATATCGCTCTCTTCTTCCTTTCTGGCTCTCTCTTCTCGTCTCTTCTCTCTCCTGCTCTCTCCTCACCTCCTCCCTCTTCTCTCCTCTCTCTTCTCGTCTTCTCTCTCCTCTCTCCTCCTCTCTCTCTCCGCATCCCCTCTCTCTCTCTCTCTCTCTCAGTTCCGACAAATTCCCACTCATCTCCTCCTCTCTCTCTCCAGTCTCCTCCCCTCCTCCCTTCCCCTTCCCCTCCTTCTCATCCCTCCCTCCTCCCTCCCTCCGTCGCCTTCTCCCTCTCAGCCTAATACCTCTCTTTCTCTCGCTCTCTCTTCTCTCCTCCTCTCTCCTTCCCCTCTCTTCATTCTCTCTCTCCTCTCTCTCCTCTCTCTCTCTCTCTCTCTCCCCCCGCTCGCTCTTCGATCTCTCTCATCTCTCTCTCCTCATCTTCCTCTCTTCTCTCTCTCTCTCTCTCTCCTCTTCCCCTCCCTCCCTCCTCACCTCTCCCTCTCCCTCCCTCCCTCCCCTCTCCCTCTCCCTCCTCCCTCTCCCTCTCCTCCTCCTCTCTCTCCCTCCCTCTCCTCTTCTCTCCTCTCTCTCTCTCTCTCTCTCTCTCTCTCTCTCTCTCTCTCTCTCTCTCCCTCTCTCTCTCTCTCTCTCTCTCTCTCTCGCTCTCTCTCTCTCTCTCTCTCTCTCTCTCTCTCTCTCTCCCCCCTCTCTCTCCCTCTCTCTCCCCTCTCTCTCTCTCTCTCTCTCTCCTCTCTTCTCCTCTCTCCTCTCTCCTCTCTCTCCCTCTTCTCCCTCTCTCTCTCTTCTCTCCTCTCTCTCCGCCTCTCTCTTCTCTCCCTCCTCTCTCTCTCTTTCCCCCCCTCTTCTCTCCCCTCTCTCTCTCTCTTTCTCCCCCCCTCTCTCTCTCTTCCCTCTCCCCTCTCTCCTCTCCCTCCCTCCCTCCCCCTCCCCCAACCCCACTCTCTGCTCTATCTCTCTCTCTGTACAGTGTTTTGATACTTACCCCTATCTTGTTCTGATTATTTTACTCATGCATGCTATCCTCCATGGTTCCTCCAATTGATGTTTTTAACTTTACTTCTCTTCGGCATCCCAGTTCGCAGTATGTCCCCTTTTTACCCCCATGCTCTGCTCTGTCAGTTCAAGGGGTTTTGACAAATCATTGCAATTCCCTTTCTTATCTTCATTGCAAGGTCGGTTCTCTATTCACTCTTTGCATTTGAGAAAAATCACCCTCACCACATCACCACCCCCCCCAATCTCCCTCCCCTCCCCCAATCTCCCTTTTCACTTCTCGCACTCATCAGCCTTCACGTCGTTCAGAAAGAGGGATCAGGCCTTGTGTCAGTCACATTTGTTACTGTTTACATGCAACATTCACTCTTGTATGTAAGAGGGTATCTTTGTGATGTGTATTGTGTCCCTAAATGAAAGTTGGTTTCATAAAACTAGTCATTATTGGCAAGCTGTAATTCTTGTCTTTCTCTTTATTATTATTATTATTGTTATTATTACTGCTATTATT
>NW_020869083.1:248635-258635 GCF_003789085.1 Penaeus vannamei | reverse complement strand
TATATTATATATATATATATATACACACATGCATATATATATATATATATATATATATATATATATATATTAATATACATATACCACACACATACATATATATACACACACACACACATACATAATATATAATATATATATATATATATATATATATATATATATATATATATATATAAGTATATATGTATTACATACATATTACATTAAAACACACACGCAACCCCCCCCCCCCTCCGACACACATATGGTTGACTGATTTCTGCAGATATTACATGCATAAATACGGTACCTGTATATGTATACACATACATACATTAATATATATATATATATATATATATATATATGTATATATATTATATTATATATATGTAAATATATATATATAAATTTATCTTCATACAAATGCGTGCATATTTTGCGATCGGATCATGAATGCAATGACAATAATAATTGTTACCCCTACTGCCAAGGCGATAGGGGTAACTGATGTAATCATTAAAAAAATTCTGGCTCCAAATCATGATCTAAGTTTGGCTAAGACACACCCCTGGTAACTTTTTGAGTTATCCTGTTAACCACGAACAAACTAACTAACCGACAGTACCAAAAATATAACCTTGGCAGAGGTAACTAGAAGCACTTAGAGACAGGGCTGGAATTCAACGGAAATTTGTCAGCTAAACAAAAACAAATGACGACCAATGGCTAGTGTCACTACAGAATTTTTTCCAGTAGGCTGTATCTTATATATATTTTATGACTACAGATAGTTTAATGCAAATGAAGTCTTTAAAACAATATGGAAATGTTTTTTTCTATGTTTAGATTAGATTATGTTTAAATTAAACATGAAGATTACTGAAACCATCCTGGTATGAAATGATATGACGTGGGAGACAGAATGTTATCACGGCGGAAATTTCCTCCGATGTCACTTCAGCTGTGTCTTCCAGCTGAGCATCACCGAAAACAGAGCCACAGTCCCATAGAGTGACTAAACCTCCAGCCCTGTAACACACCTTGAATAGTTGTATAACTTTTCTTAAGGTATACATCTAATACATTTTCTATAAAGAGATACTATTTGTTTTGTTGTTTTGTACAGTGCGGTGAACAAGAAAGTAACGTAGGGAATCCTAAATTCATCAGACTCTGACTCTACACACTGTAACTGTATTCCAATATTCATATGTTTATGATGGTGTATGGTTCAATTGTATTATTTGTATCCATTTTCTTTATCATCTAATGTTTAGAAAACGGCAGAAATGCGGCTACGGAATAGCAATTAGCCCTGATCAGAGAGCGCATTCCTCCACCAAAACAAAAGGGTTACTGATGCAATAAAATATTCACACTTTAAGAATTACATTAAAATCACCTCTTTCTTACACAGGTGACGTCCATAAACATAACCTCCTTGGCAAAGGTAATAAAGGGAATGATAATTATAATAGTAACCTCTATTGCAGATTTAATAGGGATAAGTAATGTAAACTTAAAAAAAAATTGGATCCGGATCACCACCCAAATTTAACGGCATCTAAATTAGGTCGACACACCTCTGATAAGAAAAAAATCCTAAAAATCCATTCATAACTTTTTGAGTTAACCTTCTAACTAACAAACAAATGAACCAACGGTACCAGAAACAGAACCTCCTCGTGTGTATATGTGTGTGTATACATGTGTACACAGTCACACACACACACACACACACACACACATACACACACACATACACACACACACACACACACACACACACACACACACACACACACACATACACACACACATACACACACACACACACACACACACACACACACACACACACACACACACACACACACACACACACACACACACACACACACACACACACACACACACACACACACACACACACACACACACACACACACACACACACACACACACACACACACACACACACACACACACACACACACACACACACATACACACACACAACACACACACACACACACACACACACACACACACACACACACACACACACACACACATATATATATATATATATATAATATATAATATATATATATGTGTGTGTGTGTGTGTGTGTGTGTGTGTGTGTGTGTGTGTGTGTGTGTGTGTGTGTGCGAAATATGTATAATGCAACAACGCACTGATATAAATGGCAACCCACCCTGACTAGGACTCGAATTTCTGCCACTCCAGTTCTGAACCAGCATGAGCTTGTCTGACACTGCTCATTCTATATCAGTGAGTTACTGCATTATACCATATTTCACATACATACACATTCTGTAACACACACACACACACACAAAGAATGTATGCGTGTGTGGTGGTTTGTGTGTGAGGCAAGGTTAAATCCATGAACTAATAAATCAATTATTATTCTAAGACTCAAATAAAGATACATTGATTTTTTTCTTCAATTACCCTAACGGAAAAGAAAAACTTGTGCGTGTGTGTGTGAATGCGTTTGTGTGTGAGTTTGTGTTTGTGTGTGTGTGTGTGTGTGTGTGTGTGTGTGTGTGTGTGTGTGTGTGTGTGGTGTGTGTGTGTGTGTGCGTTTGTGTGTGGGTTTTTTTTTGTGTGTGCGTGTTTTGTGTATGTATGTGTGTGTGTTTTTCGTGTGTATTTGATTGTGTTTTTATGTGTGCGTGTGTGCGCGCGCGCGTGTGCATTTTATTTATTTGCATGTGTTTGTGTATGTTTATGTTTATGTGTTTATGCGTATGCGTTTGTGTGCGTGTGTTTTCTATGGGTGTGTCTATGTGTGTTCGTGTGTGTGTTGTGTATGTGTGTGTGTATGTGTTTCGTGTGTATTTGAATATGTCTGTGTGTGTTTCGAATATATGTATGAATGTGTGTGTGCATGCGTACACGCGACCGTGTGTGTCTTGTGTGTGTGTGTGTGTGTGTGTGTGTGTGTGTGTGTGTGTGTGTGTGTGTGTGTGTGTGTGTGTGTGTGTGAAAGCGTGCGCGCGTACGATAGTTCCTTCTAAGATTTAACGATGGGAAAAAACATAGAAACCACCGGTCAATTTTTATTTTAGCAATCACGAAGAAATATGTTCATGCAAAAGACATACACACTGAGCATTCATTAAGTCTAAGCAAAGTATATGACACCATCGCATCCTATAATACCAAGAAGACTAGATCGTTACAGGTTAAATCTGGATTTTGTCTCATTTCAGACAAAGGTCTCTTTCTTACAGATTTTTTATTTTTATTTTTATTTTTTGTGTGTGTAAACTTTGCTGCAATGTCCAATCAGTTCACGAAACACCGATAATATACATATATTCCACCTGATAATTGTCCAAATAATTTTATTAGTCCAAAATTCGTCTACAGAAAACGACCCCAAAATAAAGGAGTGACTCATATAAACTTGACATAACCAATAACGTAACGTTGTTTATACAAGACTATATCAATGTTAATTTCATCTGAAGGTTACCATTCTCACCATAGAACGTGTCTCAATCTTTTCTTAACATTATGTAACAGTACTACAGCTGCAATGTCTCCGGCAGCGTTTATCCAGTACATGCTAGTTTCCTGCATGCACAAAGAATTTTAAAAATAGAGGGAGGAGGATTGTAACTTATGAATTATTACGTTAGAGGATTAAAGTAGTGTTACTTCCTCTTTCTCAACCCAGGGTTTCAGATCTCCTGTGGTTTGATTAAAAGAAGATTGCTTGCCTTGTTTTAAGAATATAACAATCAGTCGAAAGGTATTTATGATTATGGACTGAGAGGGAGAGGAGAGGGAGTGAGAGAGGGAGAGAGGGAGTGGGAGAGGGATTGAGAGAGGGAGTGAAAGAGGGGAGAGGAGAGGGGAGGGAGAGGGAGGAGGGAGTGGGAGAAGGAAGGGAGAGGGAGAGGGAGAGGGAGAGGGAGACGGAGGGAGAGAAGGAGAGTGAGAGAGAGAGAGAGAGAGAGACAGAGAGAGAGAGATACAGAGATAAAGAAAGATAGAAAGATTAAGCACATTAATATAACAGACCAGAGAACAGAAACACGCATCACTATTTTGGAAATTCACACGATGTAAAAAAAGAAAAAAATCCCTAAATACTACTCAAAGGTTATTTAAGAGCGTGGACGATCAACCTAACCTAACCTAACTTCACCTCACCTAACCCAACTCAACCTAACCTTACCTTACCTTACCTAACCTAGCTTAACCTAGCCTAGCTAACCAACCTAACTCAACCTACCTTACCTAACCTAACCTAATCTAACATTACCTTACCTAACCTAACTTAACCTAACCTAAGCCTAACATTACCAACCTAACCTTACCTATCCTTACCTAACCTAACTTAACCTAACCTAGCCTAACATTACCAAACCTAACCTTACCTATCCTTACCTAACCTAACTTAACTTAGCTAAACCTACCTAACCTTACCTAACCTAACCTAACCAACCTACCCTAACCTAACCTTACCTAACACACACGCTGTAGTTCACCAAATGCCAGTTACTTGATTACTTATAAAAATGGTTTTAAGAGAAAGCAAAGTAAGTTAACAAAGTAAGTTTAGGCACACACACACACACACACACACACACACACACACACACACAGTATATATATATATATATATATATATTATATATATATATATATATATATATATATTGTGTGTGTGTGTGTGCGTGCGTGTGTGGTGTGTGTTGTGTGTGTGTGTGTGTGTGTGTGTGTGTGTGTGTGTGTGTGTGTGTGTGTGTGTGTGTGTGTGTGTGTGTGTGTGTGTGTGTGTGTGTGTGTGTACCTAAGGAAGCAAAAATAAGCAAGTGGAACGATCAATAGTGAAATTTTCTCTAAGCAAAGTAGGGTAAGTAAACATTCAGATAAGTAAGCAAGATTAACGTTAAGCAAAGTAGAGCAATCAATAGTCACTTAATACAGATTTTTTCTCCCCGTTTGTAAGTAAGAATTTCTTTCTCTTCCGTTTGTAAGTAAGATTTTTTTTCCCTTCTCCGTTTGTAAGTAAGATTTTTTTTTTCGTTTTGTAAGTAAGATTTTTTTTTTTCCCGTTTGTAAGTAAGATTTTTTTTTCTCCCGTTTGTAAGTAAGATTTTTTTTCCCGTTTGTAAGTAAGATTTTTTTTTCTCCGTTTGTAAGTAGAATTTTTTTTTCTCCCGTTGTAAGTAAGAATTTTTTTTCTCCCGTTTGTAAGTAAGATTTTTTTTCTCCCGTTTGTAAGTAAGATTTTTTTTCTCCGTTTGGTAAGTAAGATTTTTTTTTCGTTTGTAAGTAAGATTTTTTTTTCTCCCGTTTGTAAGTAAGATTTTTTTCTCCCGTTTGTAAGTAGATTTTTTTTTCTCGTTTGTAAGTAAGATTTTTTTTCTCCCGTTTTAAGTAAGATTTTTTTTTCTCCGTTTGTAAGTAAGATTTTTTTCTCCCGTTTGTAAGTATTTTTTTTTCTCCGTTTGTAAGTAAGATTTTTTTTCACCCGTTTGTGTAAGCCGTTTTAAGTAAGATTTTTTTTTCCCGTTTGTAAGTAAGAATTTTTTTCCGTTTGTAAAGTAAGAATTTTTTTCTCCGTTTGTAAGTAAGGAAGCTCCCTTTTTTTTTAAAGTAAATTTTTTTTTTTCTCCGATTTTTTTTCTCCCTTGTTAAGTAAGATTTTTTTTTTTAAGTAAGCTCCGTTTTGTAAGTAAGATTTTTTTTTCTCCCGTTTGTGTAAGCTCTCCCGTTTGTAAGTAGATTTTTTTTTTTTGTAATAAGATTTTTTTTCTCCCGTTTGTTAATAAGATTTTTTTTTCTCCCGTTTGTAAGTAAGAATTTTTTTTCTCCGTTTGTAAGTAAGATTTTTTTTTCTCCCGTTTGTAAAGATTTTTTTTCTCCGTTTGTAAGTTTTTTTTTCTCCCTCCGTGTAAGTTAAGTAAGATTTTTTTCTCCGTTTTTTTTCTCCCGTTTTGTAAGTAAGAGTTAAGATTTTTTTTCTCCCGTTTGTAAGTAAGATTTTTTTTTCTCCCGTTTGTAAGTAAGATTTTTTTTTCTCCCGTTTAAGATTTTTTTCTCCCGTTTGTAAGTAAGAATTTTTTTTCTCGTTTGTAAGTAAGATTTTTTTTTCTCCCGTTTGTAAGTAAGAATTTTTTTTCCCGTTTGTAAGTAAGATTTTTTTTTTCTCCGTTTGTAAGTAAGATTTTTTTTTCCCGTTGTAAGTAAGAATTTTTTTCTCCCGTTTGTAAGTAAGAATTTTTTTTCTCCGTAAGTAAATTTTTTTTTCTCCGTTTTGTAAGTAAGAATTTTTTTTTCTCCCGTTTGTAAGTAAAAGAATTTCTTTCTCTCCCGTTTGTAAGTAAGATTTTTTTTTTCTCCGTTTTAAGTAAGATTTTTTTTTCTCCCGTTTGTAAGTAAGATTTTTTTTTCTCCCGTTTGTAAGTAAGATTTTTTTCTCCCGTTTGTAAGTAAGAATTTTTTTTCTCCGTTTGTAAGTAAGATTTTTTTTCTCCCGTTTGTAAGATTTTTTTTTTTTTTCTCCGTTTGTAAGTAAGATTTTTTTTCTCCGTTTGTAAGTAAGATTTTTTTTTTCCTCCGTTTGTAAGTAAGATTTTTTTTTCTCCGTTTGTAAGTAAGAATTTTTTTTCTCCCGTTTGTAAGTAAGATTTTTTTTTCTTTTTGTAGTAAGATTTTTTTCTCCCGTTTGTAAAGTAAGAATTCTTTCTCTTTCTCCCGTTTGTAAGTAAGATTTTTTTTTCTCCCGTTTGTAAGTAGAATTTTTTTTTCCCGTTTGTAAGTAAGAATTTTTTTCTCCCGTTTGTAAGTAAGATTTTTTTTCTCCCGTTTTGTAAGTAAGAATTTTTTTTTTCTCCCGTTTGTAAGTAAGAATTTTTTTTTCTCCGTTTGTAAGTAAGAATTTCTTTCTCTCCCGTTGTAAGTAAGATTTTTTTTTCTCCCGTTTGTAAGTAAGATTTTTTTTCTCCCGTTTGTAAGTAAGATTTTTTTTCTCCCGTTTTGTGTAAGAAGTTAAGATTTTTTTTTCTCCGTTTGTAAGATTTTTTTTTCTCCCGTTTGTAAGTAGAATTTTTTTTCTCCGTTTGTAAGTAAGAATTTTTTTCACCCGTTTGTAAGTAAGATTTTTTTTTCTCCCGTTTGTAAGTAAGATTTTTTTTTTTTCCCGTTTGTAAGTAAGATTTTTTTTCTCCCGTTTGTAAGTAAGAATTTTTTTCCGTTTGTAAGTAAGATTTTTTTTCTCCCGTTTTGTAAGTAAGAATTTTTTTTCTCCCGTTTGTAAGTAAGATTTTTTTTCTCCCGTTTGTAAGTAAGATTTTTTTTTCTCCCGTTTGTAAGTAAGATTTTTTTTTCTCCCGTTTGTAAGTAAGATTTTTTTTCTCCCGTTTGTAAGTATTTTTTTTTTCTCCGTTTGTAAGTTAAGATTTTTTTTCTCCCGTTTGTAAGTAAGATTTTTTTTCTCCCGTTTGTAAGTAAGATTTTTTTTCTCCCGTTTGTAAGTAAGATTTTTTTTTCTCCCGTTTTAAGTAAAGATTTTTTTTCTCCGTTTGTAAGTAAGATTTTTTTTTCTCCCGTTTGTAAGTAAGATTTTTTTGTTTCTCCCGTTTGTAAGTAAGATTTTTTTTTCTCCGTTTGTAAGTAAGATTTTTTTTTCTCCGTTTGTAAGTAAGATTTTTTTTTCTCCCGTTTGTAAGTAAGATTTTTTTTTCTCCCGTTTGTAAGTAAGAATTTTTTTTTCTCCCGTTTGTAAGTAAGAATTTTTTTCTCCCGTTTGTAAGTAAGAATTTTTTTTCTCCCGTTTGTAAATAAGATGTAGTTTTTTTTTTCTCCGTTTGTAAGTAAGAATTTTTTTTTCTCCCGTTTGTAAGTAAGATTTTTTTTTTCTCCCGTTTGTAAGTAAGATTTTTTTTTCTCCGTTTGTAAGTAAGATTTTTTTTTTCTCCCGTTTGTAAGTAAGATTTTTTTCTCCCCATTTGTAAGTAAGATTTCTTTCTCTCCCGTTTGTAAGTAAGAATTTTTTTCTTCCGTTTGTAAGTTGTATTTTTTTCCCGTTTGTAAGTAAGATTTTTTTCTCCCGTTTGTAAGTAAGATTTTTTTCTCCCGTTGTAAGTAAGTCCGTTTGTAAGTAAGAATTATTTGATAAAAAAAAAACAACTGTATCTACGTGTCAATCATAGATACTTTTAGGATGTTTTAAAGTCTTCTTAAGGAGTCTAATCACTTCAGCGCCCCCCCTCTCTGAAACTTACCCCCCTCCCCCCCTCAGAAACTGACCCCTCCCTCTGAAACTTACCCCCCTCCCCCCCCAGAAACTTACCCCCCCCCCTCTGAAACTTTCCCCCTCCCCCTCTGAAACTGACCCCCTCCCCCCTCTGAAACTGAAAACTGACCCTCCTCCCCTCTGAAACTTACCTCCTCCCCCCACAAAAATGACCCCCCCCCCTCAAAACACCCCCCTCCCCCCCACCTCTCCAGGGAATAAGATCTTGTATATAACCCTTTGATCTACTGCGTGGCATAAAACACATGTACACATACGAGCGCACACGCACACACTCACACTCACACTCACTCTCACTCTCACTCTCACTCACTCTCTCATTCACACACACACACACACACACACTCACACACTCACACACGCATACACACACACATTCACATCACTCACTCACTCACACACACCACACAACACACACACACACATTCACACAACACACATCACACACCACACACCACACACACACAAACACACACACACACAACACACACACACACCACACACTCACACACACACATACACGCACACACTCACTCACTCATTCATTCTCACACACACACACACACACACACACACACACCACACACACACACACACACACACACACACACACACACACACACACACACATACATACACACATTCACCCCTCCCACACCCACACCCAGAATCTACATACGACAAGTACCAACCTCACACTTGTACTCTCTTACATACTAATAAGATTATATTTCTCTGCATGAATTTCAGAATGGAAATATATGGCTCACAAAAAAAAACACATATTCCTTTTTACATGTCCCTTTCCCTAGGGTCGACCCCACATTGCTTGTGAATAATTTGAAGATAATTAGTCAGTCAACTTGACATCACGCCTCTATCACGTGATCACCCCTCCCTCCTCCATGACCCTTGCCCCCCTCCCACTGTGACCCTCGCCCCTCCCCCACACTGTGACCCTCGCCCCCCACCTCCATTATGACCTCGCCCTCCCACACTGTGACCTCGCCCCCTCCCTATGCCTCGCCCCCCACACTATGACACTCGCCCCACTATGAACCTCGCCCCCACCTCCATTATGACCCTCGTCTCCTCCCTCCCTCCTTCTCCTCCCTCCCCCCTATTTGTAGTGCCACTGAGCTGACATACGTATATACACAAGCAGAGGTAGCTGCCACCACGGGAATAGAGGTCCCGACCCCTAGACTTTTTACAATATTACTTGCGGTGATCTGACCGAGCTTATTTGTTCGGAGTCTTTGTTATTATCAATTATAACAATAATAATAATAATAATAATAGCTATTAGTTCGGAGTCTTTGTTATTATCAATTATAATAACAATAATAATAATAATAATAATAACTATTAGTTCGGAGTCTCTGTTATTATTAATTATTATTATTAATACTTATGATGATCTTTGTTTATACTGTTTATTCTATCTCTTGACCATTTAGTTTTATTAGTCAATTTCTTCAGGTCTTATTTCCAGCTGTTTTCTTTTATAAATGATATTTATGTTAATTGTGATTTAGATTTTAGTCATACTGTTAGATATCTTTTAGTATGTTCGGTTTAAAAGAAAAAAAAACAGAAAATGTTATTTTATAATTTTTACGTATGCATACTTATATCTTTAGGAGACAAAAACAAATAATTACACACAAATACACGAATACACACAAACAAAATACACACACACACAGG
>NW_020869083.1:221135-243635 GCF_003789085.1 Penaeus vannamei | reverse complement strand
TATGCCTTTTCATGCTGACGAAAATTCAGTGGAGAGAGAGAGAGAGAGAGAGAGAGGGGAAAGAAGAGAGGGGGAAGGAGAGGGAGAGGGAGAGGGAGAGGGAGAGGGAGAGAGAGAAGAGGGAGAGAGAGAGAGAGAGAGAGAGAGAGAGAGAGAGGAGAGAGAGAGGGAGAGGGGGAGAGGGGAGAGGGGAGAGGGGAGAGGGGAGAGGGAGAGGGAAGAGGGGAGAGAGAGAGAGAGAGAGAGAGAGAGAGAGAGAGAGAGAGAGAGAGAGAGAGAGAGGAGAGGAGAGAGAGAGAGAGGAAGAGAGAGAGAGAGAGAGAGAGAGAGAGAGAGAAGAGAGGGAGAGGGAGAGGAGAGGAGAGGGAGAGGAGGAGAGAGAGAGAGAGAGAGAGAGAGAGAGAGAGAGAGAGAGAGAGAGAGAGAGAGAGAAGAGAGAGAGAGAGAGAGAGAGAGAGAGAGAGAGAGAGAGAGAATTAAAAAGCGAATTTTGTCCAAAAGGCGATATTCTTAAGAATATTCGAAAGGCCGAGTCAGTTTAGCATTTAAACAGGTGTTATTCTAAGCAAAAGCAGAAAAGGAATAAAAGCAGTGAAGATGGAATAAGGAATACCCGCTAATTAAGAGTGAAAATAAAGAAGCAAAGTAATAGATAACATAATCAAATAAATAAGAAACTATACACACAAAATATAATTAAAAGAAAAACATTAAGTCAAAAGAGACGAAGATACTACATGAATTATAAATATTAAGTTAGGAAGACCATTGGCCGATAACCTAATAACGGTAAAATTTAAAATACCGGCAAACGAAGGAAAATTCAAACTTTAATTAGTAAGAAGTCACATATTTGCCAACAAGATCTTAATTAAGTCGATATTAATAGATTTAGAGCAAACATATAAACTAATAACGGTAAAATTTAAAATACCGGCAAACGAAGGAAATTCAAACTTTGATTAGTATAAAGTCACATATTTGCATCTTAATGAAGTCGATATTGATTGATTTAGAACAAACATACCCTGTGTTTTCATTTATAATACCAACAAATGCATTATATCAACCTTGAACACTAATGCATATGGATATACTGCTTAGGTTAACAAATCTTACATTACATAATCTGACAGTTATACCGCTTGACAGCTAATTTCTCGGTGACTCATAGGTCAGTGGAGCACGATTCATTATGTTGAAGTGGTGTATTTCGTAATTCCGTCGAAGCAATTCAAATTAACAGAGATAAGAGCGATAACGGAATTTCGAAAAGCTCGCCCGGATCGATGCCATAACCGACCTATCTTATTTGATCTACAAACCTAATCCCTTTCGTATATATCCGACCCATTCATGCCGACATGTTTTCTTAATCTACTCATACATTAAAGATGAAGAAGAGAGAGAGGGAAAAGAGAGAAAGGGAAATAAACAAGCATACCACACGTCGCGCAAAAGTGGATCCGCTCTATGCCCCCGGAGAGGTTGCCGCGGATGCCATACATGTTTTCTTAATCTACAAACGCATTAAAAAAATAAAAGAGAGAGAGCGAGAGAGAGAAATAAAGGGAAATTAACGCAAAACATGCCACACGTCGCGCAAAAGTGGATCCGCTCTATGTCCCCGGAGAGGTTGCCGCGGGTACCATACATGTTTCCTTAATCTACACACCCATTAAAAAATTAAGAAAATGGATAGAGAGAGAGGGAAAGAGAACAGCAAAGGAAATAAAAGCCCAAAACATGCCAAACGTCGCGCAAAAGTGGATCCACTCTATCCTGCCGGGATGGTTGCCGCCGGTGTCACCCATGTTCTCTTAATCTACACAAATTTACGCACCCATTAAAACAATAAAGAAAAGAGAGAGATAGAAAGAGAAATAAATGGAAATAAAAACCCAAAACATGACACACGTCGCGCAAAAGTGGATCCATCCTATCCCGCCGGCGAATTAGCCGCGGGTACCTTACATATTTCCTTAACCTACACACCCATCAAAAAATAAATAATAATAATAATAAGAGAGAGAGGGAAAGAGAGAGAGAGAGAGAGAGAAACCAAACGAAACAAAACCCTCCCCCAAAAAACATGCCAAACGTCGCGCCAAAGTGGATCCGCTCTATCCCGCCGGCGAGCTTGCCGCGGGTGCCAACAGATGGCTCTGGCGGCGGTCGCGGTCCACCAACCCGAAGCGACGGATCCTGGTGTCGGCTGCGTCTGCTTTCGAGGCGCTCTCCTGTGCCGTCTTTTGGAGGGACCCGGGCCAGGGCGTGAGATTCGGCGCCTCCTTCAAGCGCTCGAGACGAAGAGGGCGCCGTCAGGGATGTGAAGGAGCGCCAGGAGGCTGTGTGGCGTGGAAGAGGTGAGTGAGTGACAGGCGGCGACGATGCGGTAATCAATAAGGCGAAGGAAAAGCTCGTGTGTCTCTCCCTCTCTCGTGTTTTCTCTCCTTCTCCTTCTCTCTCTCTCTCTCCCCTCCTCGTCTCGTTTTAAGGAAGAGAGAAAGGGAGAGATGAGTCCGGACCTTGTACCGACCCCGTGCGTTGTGGTATTAAGTCCCTTTTTTCTTATTTTCTCTCTTTTCTCTCTTCCAAAGGGTACCAAAAGGGCGTTGCTGTGCCGGGCTCAACGCATGGTACTCCAGGGGGCCGATACCGGGGATTTATTTGGCCGGAGGTTTATTTTGGCGAAAGGGGGACGGATCAGCTGTGTGTTGAGGCGTGTCTTTAGGGGGCGAAATATTAATTTAATTTGCTGTCAAGGAGAGAGAGAGAGAGAGAGAAGGAAAGAGAGGCGAGAGGAGAGAGAGAGAGAAAGACCTGTCAAGATACATGTCAGTGAAGCAGGTACGAAAGGGGGAGATGGAGGGAGGAGGAGAGAAGGAAGGAGGGGAAGGGAAGGGGAGTAGGATAAGAAAGAGAAGAGGGAGGTAAGGAAGAAGGATAAAAAAAAAAAATAGGGGTTCAATAGACGAGGGAGAAATTCAACGAAGGAGGAGATAGAGGAAAGTGAAGAAGAGAAGGAGAAAGAAAGAGAAGCAGAATAATCTACATGATAAAAGAGGCAAAAAATGTGTACTTTCCGTGGGCCGGCAACCCTCGTCTGCCGGAAAAAGGTTAAGAGGTATTTTGACTAAAGTTGCAAGGGTTTTTTATTTTTATTTTTTTCACACAAGCTCCCGTTGTTTGTCAGTGAGTCAGTGAGTCAGTAAGTGAACGATAATGAATGATATGGATGGAGTAAAGAGGAATTGAGAGAGGGTGAGAGGGAGAGGGAGAGGGAGAGGGAGAGGGTGAGTGGAGAGGGAGAGGGTGAGGGTGAGGGTGAGAGGGTGAGCGTGAGGAGAGGGTGAGGGTGAGGGTGAGGGTGAGGGGAGAGGGGAGAGGGTGAGGGTGGTGAGGGAGAGGGAGAGGGAGAGGGGAGAGGGTGAGGGGAGAGGGAGAGGGAGGGTGAGGGAGAGGGACGAGGGAGAGGGTGGAGGGTGAGGGAGAGGGAGGGGAGAGGGAGAGGGAGAGGGAGAGGGAGAGGAGGGTGAGGGAGAGGGAGAGGGTGAGGGTGGAGGGAGGGTGAGGTGAGAGAGAGGGAGAGGGAGAGGAGAGAGAGAAAGACAGAGGGAGAGGGAGGGAGAAGAGAGAGAAAAAACATGCTTGCAAGTGTATGAATGAAAGTTTTATTATTTTTTATTATTATTGTTGTTTTTATCGTGTGTGTGTGTGTGTGTGTGTGTGTGGTGTGTGTGTGTGTGTGTGTGTGTGTGTGTGTGTGTGTGTGTGTGTGTGTGTGTGTGTGTGTGTGTGTACCCGCGCAACCTCATCTGAATACCTCAAAGTCCCACGTTTTCTTTCAAAGGATTAAGGTATGATTCTCCAGTGTTATCCGGTGTGTTGGTTGCCATGTCGCCCCTAAAACGCTGTATTTCGCGGGCATGGCAACCCTTCTGTTCTCCTCTCTCTCTCTCTCTCTCTCTCGCTCTCTCTCTCTCTCTCTCTCTCTCTCTCTCTCTCTCTCTCTCTCTCTCTCTCTCTCTCTCTCTCTCTCTCTCTCTCTCTCTTTCTTTCTTCTTCTTCCTCTCTCTCTCTTTTTTTCTTTCTCTCTCTTTTTCTTTCTTTCTTACTTTCCTTCTTTTCTCTCTCTCTCTCTCTCTCTCTCTCTCTCTCTCTCTCTCTCTCTCTCTCTCTCTCTCTCTCTCTCTCTCTCCTCTCTCTCTCTCTCTCTCTCTCTATCTATCTATCTACATTCTTTTTTTTTTTTCGTTTGGTTGTGACTGTATCTTCCCTTTATTAAGCATATCTTCCCACACCTCTTCCTACCTTCCCCTTCGTCGAGTCACGTGATTTAGCCGGCACGAGGAGTGGGCATGGCATCCGTCTTGTCGCCACGGTTGCCATATTTCGCGAGGACCACTCACGCGCCTACGTTTCCCGCCTCTGCCGTTGCGTTGTCATGGCAGGGGTGTTGTCAGTGAATACGGCAGACATGACACACACTGGCCGCAAGGAGAGTTGCCGCAGGGCTTAGTTATTTTTTGTTGTAGTTTTTGTTATTGTTGTTATTATTATTATTGTTGTTGTTATTATTATTGCTATTATTATTATTATTATTATTGTTGTTGTTATTGTTATTATTATTATTATTATTGTTATTGTTATTATTATATTATTATATTGTTATTGTTATTGTTATTATTATTATTATTATTATTATTATTATTATTATTATTATTATTATTATTATTATATTATTATTATTATATTATTAATTATTATCATAATTATATTATTATTATTATGTTATCTTATTATATTGTTCTTATTTTCTTTCTTTTCTGCGCCCAACCATATCGTGATAGTGGGCGGCGGTTAGTCTCATTGATGACGTAAGGCGAAGAGCGCGTGTGGGAGGGGCGAGGAGGAGGGTAAGGTAACCCTCCCCCCTCCCCCCATCCCGTTTCCCTTCTTCCCTCCCTCTCAGTCCCTTTTCGACCCTTGGTTCCGCCTCAGTCCTTCCAGAACCCCCCTAGGCCTCCAGTTTTTCCCTGTCCTATAGTCCTCCCAGTCCTCCAGTCCGCCAGTCTACCAGTCCTCCCAGTCCCCCTAGTCCCCCTAGTCCCCGCGTCCTATAGTCCCCCAATCCTCCAGTCTTCCAGTCCCCCTGTCCTTTAGTCCTCCCAGTCCTCCAGTCCCCCAGTCTTCCAGTCCTCCCAATCCTCCCAATCCTCCAGACCCCCCCCCCCAAGGCTCCCAGTAACTGCTGCCCTTTGCCGCCGCCGCCGCCGCCGCCGCCGCTGCCACCACTGGGTCTGCCGCGAGAAGATCCACTCCGGAATGTAGCAGGCTGGCTGGCCTTGTGGACCGGGGGGGGGGGGTCTCTCTCTCTCTCTCTCTCTCTCGACGCCACGTTAGTTTCGGCTCGCGTGTGTGTGTGTACGCGGCGGGGACCTGTCACGGAGCAGCCTGTACACACAGATACACACAGGAGGTCGCGCTGTGTGTGTGTGTGTGTGTACGCGGCGGGGACCTGTCACGGAGCAGCCTGTACACACAGACACAACAGGAGGTCGCGCGTGTGTGTGGTGTGTGTGTGTGTGTGTGTGGTGTGTGTGTGTGTGTGTGTGTGTGTGTGTGTGTGTGTGTGTGTGTGTGTGTGTGTGTGTGTGTGTGTGTGTGTACGCGGCAGGGACCTGTCACGGAGCAGCCTGTACACACACACACACACGTGAGGTCGCGTGTGTGTGTGCGTGTGTGTACGCGGCAGGGACCTGTCACGGAGCAGTCTGTACAGACACACACACGGGAGGTCGCGTGTGTGTGTGTGTGTGTGTACGCGGCGGGGACCTGTCACGGAGCAGCCTGTACACACACACACACACACGGGAGGTCGCGCGTGTGCGTGGTGGGAGATGTTTGTTTTGAAGGGGGGACATTGACTGGATTTTTGTTTTGTTATTGAAAGATTTTTGTTGTTTTTTTTTTTGTTGGGAATTGGGTTGGGAGAGTTTTGGCGTTGAAGATTTTTTTTTTGATTGGGAAACTTCATTTTTTATGGATATTTTGATTGGAAAGGAAGTCCGATTGGGATTAATCAGAACTTCATCATTCAAATTATCTGGATAAAAAAGACTTACTACATCAGAATAATTGTTGTGTATATAACAAGCTGTGATGAGGGTCAGCGGGCGCGTTCCGAACGTGACTCCTAACCTACACAGAAGACCGTTTATGGTGGAAAATGATTTTATATAATTTTTTCTTTCATTCAGAAGAAAGTTCTGTCGTGATTATTCATATCCTAATCAATAAGTTCAAAAAAAAAAAAAAAAAAAAACGCGTTACACCAGAATTGTCACGATGTATGACAAGTTATAACAACGCGTCAGTTGCTAAGCATCTGTACGTGTTCTTGCAAGGGCTTGTTGCCGTCTGCTTCAATTCATCACACTCAGAAATACAACAATCATGGCGGGATTGAATATGGATTCTGTCCCCCCTCTCTCTCTCTCTCTGTCCCCCCCTCTCTCTCTCTCTCTCTCTCTCTCTGTCCCCCCCCTCTCTCTCTCTCCTCCCCCTCTCTCCTCTTCTCTCTCTCTGCTCCCCCCCCTCTCTCTCTCTCTCTCCGTCCCCCTCTCTTTCTCTCCGTCCCCACTCTCTCTGGATTGTGTCCATGGCTCAGGGACTTGGCTTTAAGAACCACCGGCGCATGGACACTCGGGATCAGGAAAACGGGAAGAAAACCTGTCAAGACGTGTGCATTTATACGTATTTATTTATGTATTTATATATTATGGAGAGATAGTATATGCATGATATATAAAAAAACGAAAGAAAACCTTTGAAATTGTACGTACATGAATTTGATTTGTATGGAGAAATAGTATATACATTAAATATATGTGTGTGTGTGTGTGTATAAATTGATATGTATGTAATGGGTGGATCTTGATGCTTATGCGATGTACAGTAAATGGAAATCTTTAAGTGGGGGGATCCGAAATTCAAGCCGACTTTGCAGTGTCATGCAACTGCAAGCGGGAGGGGTCGGTCCATCTTTATAGTGGGTGGAAGGAGGGAGTGTGGCCCGGGCAGAGAAATCGTCTCGTTAAATACAGTTTGTGTAAAAGAGAGAGGGAGAGTGATGGAGGAGATTAGAGTGTATTTTTTTTTTCTTTTTCTTTTTATGTGAACAGAGAGAATTGAAATTTTTTTGGGGATTTTTATTTTTTTTTTGTTGAGTGACATTGTGTCTGGTGGATATTCACAAGAGAGATGAGAATTAAGAGAGGGAGAGCGGAGAAGGGAGGGAGGAGTGGGAGAAAGAGGGAGGGAGAGGGAGTGGGAGAAAGAGGGAGGGGGGAGAGGGAGAAAGGAGTGGGGGAAAGAGGAGGGAGAGGGAAGTGGGAGGAAAGAGGGGAGGGAGAGGGAAGGGAGGGTAAGGAGTGGGAGAAAGAGGGAGGAGAGGGAGTGGGAGGAAAGGGAGGGAGAGGAGAGGAGGGAAAGGGAGTGGGAGAAAGAGGGAGGAGAGGGAGTGGGAGAAAGAGGGAGGCGAGAGGGAGTGGGAGGAAGACGGGAGGGAGAGGGAGAGGGAGGGTAAGGGAGGTGGGAGAAAGAGGAGGGGAGAGGGAGCGGGAGAAGGAGAGGAGACGGGAGAGGGAAAGGGAGTGTTTGAGAAGAAGAGGGAGGGAGAGGAGTTGGGAGAAGAGGAGGGAGAGGGAGTGGAGAAAGAGGGAGGGAGAGGAGAGGAGGGTAAGGGAGTGGGGAGAAAGAGGGAGGAGAGGAGATTTGAGAGAAGGGAGGGAGAGGAGGGAGAAGGGAGAGGGAGAGGAGAGAACGCATACTGTCACACGGCGCTCGCCTGTCCTCTGTCCGACAGTCAGACGTCACCGAACATACCTCTCGCATCCCATTGATTTCACCCGCCTACCCGACCAAGCATCCAAGATTAGCCGTCTGCTTCCGAATTAGAAACAAATGAATTTGAAGAGATGACCCATGAGGAAAGAGGGGGGGAAGGGAGAGAATGAAAACGAGAGAAGCAGCCAAAAAAAATAAGAGGGAAATTACGAGAGAAAAGAGGTTACGAGCAGAGAAAAAAAAACGGAGAGAAGAGAGAAGACGAGGGAATCGCGATTGACAACAAGAGAGATAGAATACAGGTCAAACAGAGAAGAAAGGAAGATGATCAAGAGAGAAAAGGAAGAAAGAAAGAAATTAGAGGAAGGAAGGAAGGCAAGAGAGGGAGAGGGAGAGGGAGAGGGAGAGCAGAGAGGGCGAGGAGGGGAGAGGGAGAGGGGACGAGGGGAGAGGAGAGAGGGAGAGGGAGACGGCGAGAGGGAAGAGGGAGAGAGACTCGAGACAGACGACGAGACCGTCTGCAACCGAAGGAGACGAGAGGCACGGAATGCGGGAGGAGAGGAAGGAGAGAGAGAGAACCGAGAGAGCCGGGAGAGAGAGAGACGACGCGCTAGCAGAGGAGAAGAGCCGTGAAGCATACCGAGGAGAGAGAGAGAAAGAGAGAGAGGAGAGTGAGATGTGAGCAGTGAGAGGTGACGAGTGAGAGTTGAGAGTGAGAGTGAGAGTGAGACGAGACCGCAGAGAGCGCAACTACCTGCTCGTAGAGAGACTTACGGAGTCGAAGAACCGAGAGAGGGAGAGGGACAGGGAGGAGAGGGCTCGAGGGAGGGACGGGAGGAGGAGGAGAGAGAGGAGATGAGAGAGAGGAGAGAGAGAGAGAGAGAGAGAGAAGAGGAGAGAAGAGAGAGAGACGAGAGTGAGATCAGAGAGAGAGAGCGAGAGAGAAGAGAGTGATGAGAGAGACGAAGGACGCGACGAAGCGAGTCGAGGACGAAGGAGACGAGAGAGAGAGAAGCGAGAGAGAAAGACAGAGAGGAGGAGAGAAGAAGGAGGAGGAGGAGAGAGAGAGAGAGAGAGAGAGAGAGAGAGAGAGAGAGAGAGAGAGAGGAAGAGAAGAGAGAGAGAGAGAGAGAGAGAGGGAGAGAAGGGAGAGAGAGAGAGGAGAGGGAGAGAGAGAGAGAGAGAGATTGAGAGAGAGAGAGAGAGAGATGAGAGACGCGCGGGCGCTCGGCGGAGAGAGAGACGAGAGAGATGAGTGAGAGAGAGAGGGAGGGAAGAGCAGAGACCGAAAGAAATAAAAAGAAAAGGAGAAGGAGAAAGGAAAGGAAAAAGGTTTAGAAAGGGCGAGAGGAGTGAATGTCTGTACGAAAAGCATCAATTGGAGACGAAGCGACGATGCGCAATCCGTCGTTGGTCATGTCATGACGATGCGATCAGGCAAGGTGACACGAGGTGGCTGGGCGCGATGCGGCTCACACTCGTCATCGGCCTTAGGTACAGTGAAGCATGCGGTCGCGGTGACATAACTGTACGGTGTGATCGTGAGGCACTTACTACCGTGGGAATGGCCTGCGCAATCTGTTGTTTTATATTCTCCTCCCCCCCACCCCCCCGCCTCTCCCGGAGTCGGGAAGGCGAGTATCAGGCTTGCTTTCTTTTCGTCTTTCTTCTTCTTCTTCTTCTTCGGTTTTTTTCCTCTTCTTTCTTTCTCTTGTTCCTTGTTCGTGTTCTTCCTTCTTCTTCGTCTTCTCTCTCTTTCTTCTTCTTCTTCTTCTTCTTTCTTCTTCTTCTTCTTTTCTTCTTCTTCTTTCTTCCTCTTCTCCCTCTCCCTTCTCCTCCTTCTTCTTCTTCTTCTTCTTCTTCTTTCTTATGTATTTAGGTTGAGCCTCGATTCCTGCTTAGGCTCGTTTTGGATTTAGTTTAGTATTGGAACGTCTTACACGTCCGGGCGCCGTCAGCAGACACTACTGCAGCGTGCAGGTCACCGCGCAGCTACGACTCTCGTATACTCGAGCCTCTCTATGCAGAGATACGTGCTCACATCATTACTATATCAGATAACCACATGCTCTAGCACTCTATTCGGCTCACCATCGCTGTTACCATGCGATCCAGTGAGAAATCTCTCCGAACCAGACCCGTGATCTCAATCGACGTCACTATCTCTCGCCCCTAGGCTGCGTGACTCGTATATGCAGTGCCAGCCATAGTGCACGCTACATACACGTGCGACGCGCAATCCCAGACTGACTGGAGGACCAGAGAAAGCGCTCCTCATTTGGCTTGGAATTTGTGCAAGACAAGTGAACATGATGACGGCAGCCATAGTGTTTTGCTGCTCATTTGACGCCGATTGGCTTTTTCTTTTTCTCTCTTCTCTGTTTTCGCTCTTTCCCCCCTCTGTGCCTTTCCTTTCGTTCTTCTCTTCTTTTCTTCTTTTTTCTTCTTTTCTTTTCTTTTCTTTTCTTCTTTTCTTTTTTTCTTTTCTTCTTTCTTTCTTTCTCTTTTCTTTTCTTTCTTTTCTTTCTTCTTTTCTCTTCTTTTCTCTTCTCTTCTCTTCTCTTCTTTCCTCCCTTCTGTCCTTCTCTTCTCTTCTCCTCTCTTCTTCCTTCTCTTCTCTTTCTCTTCTTCTTCTCTTTCTCTTCTCTTCTCTTCTCTTCTCTCTCTTTCTCGCTCTCTCTTCTCTT
This sequence comes from Penaeus vannamei, assembly GCF_003789085.1. Classification (NCBI taxonomy): domain Eukaryota; kingdom Metazoa; phylum Arthropoda; class Malacostraca; order Decapoda; family Penaeidae; genus Penaeus; species Penaeus vannamei. Next base: position 233,097 of record NW_020869083.1, on the reverse strand, counting down.
GTCCCTTTCTCTCCCTCCTCCCTTCCATTCCCCTCCCCCTCCCCCTCTCCCTCTCCCTCTCCATCCCTCCCTCCCCCCTCCCCCTCTTCCTCCCTCCCCCTCTCCATCCCTCCTTCCCCCCTCTCCCTCTCCCTCTCCCCTTTCCGTTTGAGAAAAATACGGAAAAGAAAAATACAAGAGAAACATAAGATTAAAAGAAATAAAAAAAAAAAAAAAGGTCAAGAATTGGAAATTTACACGAGGCGGATGTGCGTGTCCGTGCCGAGCGTCCTTGAACCGATGTTCCCCGGCTGCGTAATCCTTCTGCCAAGGAAGAAGGAGGTAAATTTAGTTAAAAAGAAAAAAAAAGGTTTCGCCCACCTGGTTACGCGAGCACGAGGAGGAGAAGGGGGAGAAGGAGGAGAGGAGGGAGGAGGGCGAGGAGGGAGGAGGAGGAGGAAGGCGGCAGGAGGAAGGGGAGGAGGAGGAGAGAGGAGGAGGGGGGGAGGAGGAGGAGGAGAGGAGGGGAGGAAGGAGGAGGAGGGAGGAGGGAGCGAGGAGGAGGAACAGAGAGGAGGAGGTAAGGGGAGGAGGAGAGTATAGAGAAGGAGCGAGGAGTGTGAGGAGTTGTCGGTGGTGGTGGTTGGTGGTGGTGTGGTGTGGAGGTGGCAGGAGAGGAGGAAGGGGAGAGTAGGAAGGGAGGAGGAGGAGGAGGGGGAGGGAGGGGGCGGGGACGGGGGGTGTGTTCTCTACTGCCCACGCCCACAAACGCGTCTTCTGACACCCCTCTATCCCCCGGCCAGACGCCCCACCCGCGCTTGCACACGAGCCGAGTACGCCCACTGACGCCCACGCGGACCTGTTATGTAAACACGCCGGCCTAGCCAAGGTCTGTGGAGGGTTGGGGGGGAGGGGGGGTGTTTACCTGTCGGAAAGGACAGGTGCTGAAGGCGGGGAGAGGGAGGCGGACGGGCGGGCGGACAGGCAAGCAGGCAGACAGACACCAGGACAGACAGACAGAAAGGACAGACAGATAGACAAAGCCAGGCTGACAGGCAGACAGACAGGCAAGACAGACAGCGACAGATATATAGATAGACAAGACAGACAGAAAAGACAGACAGACAAATAGATAGACAGACACACAGACTACAACAGACAGCCAGACAGATAGACAGACAGTCAAAGACAGACAGACAGAACAGACAGAGGACAGACCAACACAAAAACAAAGCCAGCAGACAGACAGACAGACAGGACAGCCAGACAGATAGACAGACAGTTCAAAGACAGTCAAAAGACAGACAGACAGAGACAGACAGACAAACAAAGCCAGGCAGACAGACAGACAGACAGACAGCCAGACAGATAGACAGACAGTCAAAGACAGACAGACAGACAGACAGACACAGACAGACAGACAGACAGACAGACAGACAGACAGAGAAACAGACTTTAAAAATAAACAGGAAAGACAGATGACGAACAGACATGAATAATAGGAGACAGATTGACAGTTTAGAGATCAGGAACAGACACAGACAAGGTCACATTTGATACATATTTACCATGTAAATATGTCTATAACTGTCCTCCTGGCCCGTGTCTTAATTAAACTGGATGTCTGTTGTGCGTTGAGAGTGTGTTTAGGGGTATCAGTGAAATATAGTTCAAGAGTAAGAGTAAGAGTTGGGCAAGTAAAGTAGAGTGAAAGTGAGAGTTAGAAAGCGAGAAAGAGTAAGAGTGAGGGTGGAGTAAAGAGGGAGTATGAGTGAGAGTTTGGCGGTAAGAAAGCTGAGAAGAGTAAGAGTGAGAGTAAGAAGTATGAGTGAGTGAGAGTTGAGAGTGAGAATGCGAGAAAGAGTAAGAGTGAGGGTGAGACCGAGAGTAAATGCGAGTAGGAGGAGCGAGCGTAAGAGTAAGAGCGAGAGCGAGAGTGAGAATGTGTGTTCATGTGCGTGGACGGCTATGCGCACATAATGAATGCCACGTGCAGGGCTCACGGGCAGGATTCCGCGTGGTTGAGCATTTGCCTCGTGAAAGACTGCGGTAACGCGCCGAGAACATGTAAGACGAAGGGGTGTGTCTGAGAGAAGAAATGGTTGTCGGATAGTTGGGTGGAGAAGGGTGTTTGAGAATGGGTAGAAGGGAAATGAGGGAGAGAAATGTGTGTGAAAGCAGAGAGGAAAAGGATAGGTTGAGATTATGTGGAGTATGAGGTACGGCTGATGGGTTTTGAATAGAAAAGAGAGGAGGTGGTTGTAGAAGAAGGAAATAAAAGAGAGGCAGGAGGGGGTGGTGGTAGAAAGAGGAAGAAGGAAGAGAGGGAGGAGGAGGAGGTGGTAGAAGAGGAGAGAGAAGGCAGGAGAAGGTGGAGAGGAGGATGAGGTGGTCGGTAGAAGAAGAGGAGGTGATTTAAAAAGGAGGGGGAGGAATGTGGTAGAAGAGGGAGGAGGGAGGAGGGGAGGAGGGGGGGAGGAGGGGGAGGAGAGGAGGAGGAGGAGGAGAGGAGAGAGGAGGGAGAGGAGGAGAGGAGAGGAGGGGAGGCAGGAAGAGGAGGAGAGGAGGAGGAGGAGGAGGAGAGGAGGATGGAGGAGGAGGAGAGGAGAGGAGGAGGAGGAGGAGGAGGAGGAGGAGGAGGAGGAGGAGGAGGAGGAGGAGGAGGTTGTGTGGTGTGTGTGTGTGTGTGTGTGTGTGTGTGTGTGTGTGTGTGTGTGTGTGTGTGTGTGTGTGTGTGTGTGTGTGTGTGTGTGTTGTGTGTGTGATTCACGAGAACAAGAGGAGACGAACCCGAAGTGAACAGTTGCCATCTTACTGAATCACAGCAATTTAGCCCTTCTTTATGATGACAATAATGACAGCACTGATGATCACAAATGAGTTGGATGCCCTGTTGAGGGTTGGGGCACGGACAGATGTTTCCCCTTCCCATCCCTTCTTTCTTTCCCTCTCCCCACATTCTCCTTCCCCATTCTTGTTCACCCCCTCTCTCCATCTCCCTTTCATACCCTCCTCCTCCTCCTCCTCCTCCTCCTCCTCCTCCTCTCCATCCCTCTATCATACCCTCCTCCTCTTCCTCTACACCCCCCTCCATCACCCCCTCCCATCCTCCCTCACTCCTTCCCTCCCCTCTCTATCCTCCCCTTCAATCCCTTCCCCCCTCCTCCCTCCCCCCTTCCCTTTTTCCTTCTTCACTTTTGTTCCGTCGCGATTTTCTTACCCCTTGCACTTACACTTTCCTTCTCTATGCATTCTCATTAATTCTCATTCATACCTTTTCTACATTTGTCACCATGAATGCGGTTCATCCTTCTCTTCCCAGTTGTATGGGAGTTAATGGAGAGGCACCGCCATCCCCCTTATACTGAGCGTGTAATTGGCCTGGTATTCCGAAAGCACGAGGGTGATACTGTGATTGAAGGTGCCACACGATGTCATGGCACCCTACGCTACGGCTCTCTGTCTGTCTGGATGTTTGTCTGTCTCTTTTATCTGTATGTCTGGCTTTCTCTTTATCTGTATGTCTGTCTCTGTCTGTCTCTCTGTATCTCTCTCTCTGTATCTCTCTCTCTGTCTCTCTCTCTCTCTCTCTCTTCTCTCTCTCTCTCTCTCTCTCTCTCTCTCTCTCTCTCTCTCTCTCTCTCTCTCTCTCTCTCTCTCCTTTTCTTCCCTTTATTCTCCTTGCCTTTAATTTTCTCTCTCCTTTCGCATACTCGACTTTTTTCCTTCCCTCCCCTTCTCTTCTCTCTCGCGTCTTCCTCAATTTCTCTCCTTTTATTTCCTCTCTTTCTCTTCCTCTCTCCTTCTCTTACCTCCTCTCTCCTTCTCTCTCCTCTCTTCTCTCTCTTCTCTCTCTTCTCTCTCCCCGCAGTGTCGCATTCCTCAAAAGCACTCACAATCGGGTTATAATGAACCGATATGAGGGAGTGTCGGAGCAGGGAAAGGTCAGCCGAGGCGCCAGCCAGTGTGTGTTGTGTGTGTGTGTGTGTGTGTGTGTGTGTGTGTGTGTGTGTGTGTGTGTGTGTGTGTGTGTGTGTGTGTGTGTGTGTGTGTGTGTGTGTGTGTGAGAGACAGGCACAGACAGACAGACAGACAGACAGACAGACAGACAGACAGACAGACAGACAGAACAGACAGACAGACAGACAGACAGACAGACAGACAGACAGACAGACAGACAGACAGACAGAGAATATGACACATTGTGGAGACTTAAATGACACGATAAAGAAATTAAACACGGGAGTGTGCAAAGGAAGGGAAATAGAGATAAAAAAGGCAAAAACCTTCCGATGATTTCATAGAAAACGAAAATAACACCTTCTACACCCTCGACTATTTAGCGAAGGGAATTCGAAAGGACCTTGGCGTTAAAAAGGACAGAGGTCTGCTTTTATTCGCGAAAAGGTGTTTGTCTTGTGGAGTTAATGGACATTTTTCTAAGATGGTTTGTTCCTTTGAAATTTACCATTCTGTCACCAACGTTAAAAGCAGGGTAGTTCTGATAAAGAGACCAGTAGATATAAAGACCAGTAGTAGATATAGACCAAGGTAGAGCCCACCAGTAGATATAAGGACCAGTAGGAGAGACCAGTAGATACAAGGACCAGTAGAGACCAGTAGATATAGGAGAGACCAGTAGATATAAAGACCAGTAGGAGAGACCAGTAGAATACAAGGACCAGTAGGAGAGACCAGTAGATATAAGACCAGTAGGAGAGACCAGTAGATATAAAGACCAGTAAGAGAGACCATAGAGACCAGTAGGAGGACCAGTAGATATAAAGACCGTAAGAGAGACCAGTAGATTAGTAGGAGGACCAGTAGATAAAGAGTAGGAGAGACAGTAGATATAGGACCAGTAGGAGAGACCAGTAGATATAAGACAGTAGGAGAGGACCAGTAGATATAAGGACCAGCGCAGTAGAAGGTAGAGGACCAGTAGATATAGACAGTAGAGGAGACCAGTAGATATAAGGACCAGTAGGAGAGACCAGTAGATAGAGACCAGTAGGAGAGAGTACATATAAAACCAGTAGAGAGACCAGATATAGAGACAGTAGATATAGAGACCAGTAGATATAAGGACCAGTAGGAGAGACCAGTAGATATAGAGACCAGTAGGAGAGACCAGTAGATATAAAGACCAGTAGGAGAGACCAGTAGATATAAAGACCAGTAGGAGAGACCAGTAGATTAAGGACCAGTAAGAGACCAGTAGGAGAGACCAGTAGATATAAGGACCAGTAGGAGAGACCAGTAGATATAAAGACCAGTAGGAGAGACCAGTAGATATAAGGACCAGTAGGAGAGACCAGTAGATACAAGGACCAGTAGGAGTGACCAGTAGATAAGAGACCAGTAGGAGAGACATAGATATAAAGACCAGTGGAGAGACCAGTAGATATTAGATATAAAGACCAGTAGGAGAGAACAGTAGATATAAAGACCAGTAGACCAGTAGATTAGAGACCAGTAGGAGAGACCAGTAGATATAGGACCAGTAGGAGAGACCAGTAGATATAGAGACCAGTAGGAGAGACCAGTAGGACCAGTAAAGAGACAGTAGATATTAAAGACCAGTAGATTAGAGACCAGTAGGAGAGACCAGTAGATATAGAGACAGTAGGAGAGACCAGTAGATATATAAAGACCAGTAGGAGAGACCAGTAGATATAAAGACCAGTAGATATAAAGACCAGTAGGAGAGACCAGTAGATATAAAGACCAGTAGGAGAGACCAGTAGATATAGACCAGTAAAGACCAGTACCAGTAGATATAAGACAGTAGAGAGACCAGTAGAAGACCAGTAGATATAGAGACCAGTAGGAGAGACCAGTAGATATAAAGACCAGTAGGAGAGACCAGTAGATATAGAGACCAGTAGGAGAGACCAGTAGATATAAGGACCAGTAGGTAGAGAGGCCATTCGGAAGGAACGAAACCGGTGGCAAGGTATCAAGGTCGTTTTCCGGTGTTTGTCACGAGGATGGGGGGGAGGAGGGGCGGTAGGGGGGGGGTGAGGTTTTCAATTGTGTTGGTTTGTTCGGAGTAGAGTTGGTTTCAAATGCGTTAATTATTTGACTTTTTTCTTTAGTTTTTTTATTTTTTACTTCTTTATTCTCGATTTTTTTTTCTTTTCTTTAGTTTTTGAAAATACTCTTAATTATTTTTTTTTTACGTTCGGTGATGAAATGAATGAATGGTTTATATTCGTTTTAAGGAATTATTGTTCGTTCGTTAGGGCAGCGCGTGGCATACCTTCACCGGATGCCGATAGTTGAGGATGTGTGACGTCATCGGAGTGGGGCAGCGACGCCGGTCTGTCAACCCTTTCTGCCTTCCCCTCCCTACCCTTTCCCTCCCCCTCCCTCTCCTCCTTCCTTATCCTCTCCTCTCTCTTTCCCCTTCCTCCTACCTACCTCCTTTTTCTTCCTATCCTTTGTTCTCTCCTGCTCCTCCTTCCCTATCCTTTCCGTCCTTTCCTGTCCTTTCCTCCTCTTTTCTCTTCCTTCTTCCCTGTCCTTTCCTCTCCCTTCCCCTCCTTCCTTGCTTTTCCTCCCATTCTTCTCCCTGTCCTTTCCTCTTTCCTATTCTCTGTCAGTCCCATTTCCCTTCCCTTCCCCACTCTCCGCTCCTTCTCTCACCTGCCTGGTCCATTTCTTATCTTTTCCTTCGTCTCTCTTTCTTTCTCTTCACCTTCCTTTTCCTCTGTCCCTCTCCTTTCCTCTACTCCCCCTCCCCATCTCTTCATCGCCTTTCCTCTCCTATTCCCTTCCCTTCTCTCTTTCCTTCCTATATTCCCCTTCCCTCTCATTCCCTACCTTTCTAGCGTGGCCTATTCCGCCCTTCATTCATCTATTGTGCGCGGCGATAAGGCATATCGATGCCTGATAACAGTCAAGTTCTCCCCGAGATAACATATTCCGGCGTGTCCCCGCCCGCACGCCGTTGGCACTGCGGCGGTGGCACTCGCGCGGCGCAAGTGGGACGAGGTGCATGCCAGTAAGTGCTACTATCACGTGTGTTAGCATAGCGTTAATCGCCGTTACGTGTCGCCTCCTCGCCGACTTCCCCGCGGCGTGAAGAAAAAGGCGTGGTGACTGCGGGGCGTTAACGTTATTTTTGCTTGGCACTATCTCGTGGCACGATTGGTTCGAGTGGGGCACTGCTCTCGCGTGATAAAGAAGGGCAGACGACGTGGCATGACCGGGGTGTAGGGGGGGGGGGAGTGCAGTGCAGGGGGGAAGGGGGGCGGGTATGAAAGTAAAGGGAGTGATTGAAGGATGGGTAAGGAGAAAAGAAGGAGGAGAGAGGAAAGAAAGGAGAAAGGAGAGAGGAGAGGGGGACGGAATGAGAGAGAGGAAAGGGAGAAGAAATGAGAGAGAGGGAATTCTCCCGTGGCGGAGAGGTAGAGAGGAATGTAGTGAAGGGGGGAAGGGGGAAATGGAAGGAGAAGAGAAAAGAGAGAGAGAAGGACTGAGAGAAAGTGAGAAGAAGAAGAAAGAAGAAGAGAAGAAGAAGAAGAAGAAGAAGAAGAAGAAGAAGAAGAAGAAGAAGAAGAAGAAGAAGAAGAAGAAGGAGGAGGAGGAAAAGTAGTAGTAAGAAAAGGAGAGGTTGGTGGATGTATGACAATGAATTAATATAAAGAGGAGACAATTGAAGTAGAATTCGTGTATGTGTTTGTAAGTGTACGCGTGTACGTGTTGGGAGGAGGGAGAGAGGGAGAGAGGGAGAGGAGGGAGAGAGGGAGGAGAGAGAAGGGGAGAGGGAGAGAGAGAGAGAGAGAGAGAGAGAGAGAGAGAGAGAGAAGAGAGAGGAGAGAGGAGAGAGAGAGAGAGAGAGAGAGAAAGTGAGTGAGTGAGTTAAAGATGGGAGAGTATTGCAAGAGTACAAGAGAGCGAGAGCGAGAGAGATAGAAAGAAATGTACTATTTATGTACATATGATAATGTAGTACACCACACACACACACACACACACACACACACACACACACACACACACACACACACACACACACACACACACACACACACACACACACACACACACACACATATATATTTGCGACAAGGAAGGTGAATTTACTACAGTGAATTCAAAGCCCAAAAAATCCCCCATAGCGAAGAAATGACACGGTTGTTAGAGGTAACGCCAAAGGTGAGAGCCTAGCAACGCCTTTCGGAGAGTGCCAGAGCAGGGCCAGGCGAAGGTGCCGCAGCGATGGCACGGCAGATGGCCCGGGACCCCGTGATGGAGGGCGATGAGCCGCGGCGGTGCAGGTGGTCCGCGCGAGGCATTGTTGGCGCAGGTGGTCGGGTCGGGTCGGGGAGGGAGCAGCAGCAGCACCACCACCCTGAGTTACTGCAGGTTTGGGGATGGCGCGCGCCGGTTTCGTACCATCTTTTGCCGGGTTCTCTTAGTTTTTATTTTTTTTTTTTTCTATTCTCTTCTCGTTTCTCTTGTTCTGGTCTGTTCTCTTTTTTTTTCTTTCTTCTCTCCTCTCTTCTCTTCGTATCTCTGATCTTCTTTCTCATCTCTCCCCTTTTCTCTTCTCTTCTCTTCTCTTCTCTTCTCTTCTCTTCTCTTCTCTTCTCTTCTACTCTCTCTCTCCTCCCTCCCCTCTCCTCTCCCCTCCCCTCCCCTCCCCTCCTCCCTCCCTCCCTCCCCTCTCTCCTCTCCTCTCCTCTCCCTCTCCTCTCCTCGCTGTTTCGTGCCTTTTCCCTCTTCTCTTGAATTTTCCCTTTCCTCCCCTCTTCTCTCTCTTTCTCTTTCTTCCATTTTTCGTTTTTCTTTTATTTTGTCTCCTTTCTCTCTTTATCCCCCACTTCATAAATTCTGGTGTGATGAGTGCAGTGATAGAAGATTCTGGAAATAGTTGCATAGGTACATCTCGGTAGGCGGGAGATTGCACGAAATTAGTTCCATGCGTGTGCGTAAATGTGTCAAAATCTGTGTGTGTGTGTGTGTGTGTGTGTGTGTGTGCGTGTGTGCGTGTGTGTGTTTGTGTGCGTGCTTGCGTGCGTAGATGCTCGTTAATTGGGTTCGCGCGTGGCATAGCATCGCGTCGGGGAACACGCGTCTCCGCGCACGCTCCCGCGACCTTAAAAGGCTGTTGCGTTCGTCAAACTCGCCCCGCGGTTTTAATGGTGTCGTTTTTTTAATGGGGCGGGAGTCGTTTCGGCGGCACAGTTTGCGCGTGGCAGGATCGGAGGCGGTTTAGCGGCGACGGGAGCGATCTGTCGGGGCGCTGGTTACATTCGCACGACGGGAGACATGGGAGCGGCGCGAGATCCTGGTAAAGCGACGGGGGCGGTTTGGGGGTGCTGCTGGTGGTGGTGGGGGGTGGAGGGGGAAGGGGAGAGGGAGAGTGTTGGAAGGGGTGGAGAGAGAGAGAGTGTGTGAGTGTGTGAGTGTGTGAGGTGTTACTACCTCCTCTTCGCCACCGCCTCTCGTTCCTCTTTATCTTAGCTTCCTCCTGGCCTCCTTCCTGTGTATCTTTCCCCGCCTCCTCCGCTCCTCGTCGTGAAATGCTCTCTTTGCCGTCCTCCCTGCCTCCGCCCTTCTTTCCTCTTCGATTCCCTTTGCCTTTCCTCCTGTGTCGCGTCAGTGTCGAGTGTGATGGTGAGTGTGATAGTGTAGCTTATCGTCCTCTGTCTTCTGTGCAGATGTTGTACCGTGTTTCGCTTCCTCCTTGCCTCCTTTAGCGTATGTAGTTGCTGTCGCCTCCGCTCTCGCCTCTCTCCGTGGTCCTGGTGATGTGTGACGCCTCTCCTGCTGCTTATGTGATTTGATTAGAGAGAGACTGAGATTTAGGCTGAGACTGTATCTGACGTAACCTGGTCAAGGTCAAGTCAGGAGTAAAGTAGACAGTCTGGCCATCAGCACTGTCGTACTGACTCTCTCTCGGATAGACTAGAAGAAGTCAGTGAGAATGCGTACTCGATAGGTTTCAATCCCGCACCGTGAGTGACTGAGGTGAGTGAGTTATGTTGACATGAGTGACCGGAGTGAGTGAAGTGATGTGAATGAGCTGAGTGACCCCGCAATCTCTTATGACTTTGCTGCTACCTTTTCGTTGAATCTGGTGATTATCGTCTTATCAACCTTTCTTTCTTCTCGTTCTCTCTTTTCCTTTTTCTCGTTCTACCTCGCCTTTTCCTTCCTGTTCCTCACCCTTTCCCCGGCCGAGGTACGTGATGTGGAGTGATCTGGGCCTTGTGTGTGAGTTGACATTTGAGGTGTGAGGTGGAGAGGTCTCCTCATTGAAGATCTATTGACTTTCATGATCTGCCTTCTTTCGAGTTTCTTATCTTTTTTCTCTTCCTTCGATTTCACTCCGAATCTGAGCATTGGCCAGAGCTGATTTTCTCGAGGCTTCCCCCTCTATTTATCACCTCTGCCCTTTGATGAGGAGAGAGACTGAGTGACGATGGCACTGCCGAAGCATGTGATGAGAGCAGATGTACGATTGAGCATGACTGCGTCGGGCCCCTTTCTCCCTGTGCTCAGCCCACGTGCCTCGTGTGGAAACGAATAAAATCCGACTCTCTGATAGTGAAGGCCAGAGGCGGGAAGGTAAAGAAAAGAAAGAAAAAATGCGAGCGAGAGGAAAGAGAGATAGAGCGAGAGCAAAGTGACGAAAGGGAGGAAAAAAATAGAGCAATAATCATCTTCCGAAGGTGATATTTATTTCCTTTTTTTAGCTGACATACATCCGTTATTTGAAAAGCTCAGTGTGTGCAGCACCAACGAATTACACCAAAACCGCTCTATGTACAATGTAATAGTACATAATTTATACATATATATATATATCATATATTATATATATCATTTTATATACATGTTATTTTTAGATAAGTATGTGAACACACCAGTTGGGAGTATTATCTAACACATTACTGATAACACCTGTGCTGTGATCTCCCCGTGATAGTGGCACTCTCCGGCGGTGGTGGAAAGAACCCCGGGCTGGTTTTTGGTGGTTGCTCTAAGTGGTTTTTGGTGGTGGCTGTATTGCTGTTGGTATTATGGGTATTATCGTTCGTGATTGACGTTTTTTTTTGTTTTACTGTCATTGCTGTTTATGTTTATTTATTTTAGGTTTTCGGTATTGTTGTTGATATTTCTGTTTATTTATTAATTATTTTCCAGTGTTGTATTCTTACTTACTCTGTCCTACTTATTATTGTTATTATTGATTATTATTTTATTATTACTTAATTATATCATCCCATTATTATTTCTCTACTATTCTTATTAATCCATTTTCTCTCTATTATTATTATTATCGCTATAATACTCTAGCCATTCCTAATCTGTTCACTTTAGTCGTTCGTGGCCTTATATCCATTGCTTATCGTATTCGCCTTTCTATTACTGTCTGATTATTGGACTGTTACCGCTGTGACAATCATTGACACTATCGATTGGGATAATCTACTTCTATTGATGATGAATCAATATAGAGCAGTAATCTGTATTCATTCGATCCGAGGGTATCGTGTTTAGATACCCGCGTCTCTTTATCACAATGTTCTTCTTGATGTCAGCTGCCTTCCTTTTCATTTTCGCTGCCTTAGTTTGCTCGCCGTATGATTGGTTGTTCCTTATATGTGCGTTATATTATACCCACTCCTCTTTATCCCTTATAGCCGGATAGCGTGGCGTATTAGCGGGCACCGGGTCTCCTCAGACATTATAGCGACATTAAAACACGCTGCTCTACTCCTTGATCCCATGATGAAATTAACTCTGAGTCTTAAGCGTAATCACGCTCGATGGGGACTCGCGTGTAGCCGTTCAGGACGCACTGCGTGTGGCCTCTTCATCATCACCATAAGCTCCCTCTTCCTCCTCCTCCTTCCCTCCCCCTTCTCCTCCCTCGACTTCCTTCCTCCTCTCCTCCTCCCTCCCTCTCCCTCTCTTCTTTCTTCCCCTCTCCCTCTCTCCTTCCCTCTTCTCTACTCCTTTCCTT